>JAVSCE010019456.1:0-57652 GCA_032199065.1 Smutsia gigantea
AAAAACTACCTAAGAATAAAACCCCCAGACCAGAAGGATTCACCTCTGAATTCTACCAGACAAATAGAGAAGAAATAACACCCATTCTCCTTAAAGTTTTCCAAAAATAGAAGAGGAGGGAATACTTCCTAACTCAGTCTATGAAGCCAGCATCACTCTAATACCATAACAGGGCAAAACCTCACCAAAAAGGAAAATTAGAGACCAATATCCCTGATGAACGTAGATACAAAAATACCCAACAAAATATTAGGAAACTAAATTCAAAAATACATCAAGAGGATCATACACCATGATCAAGTGGGATTCATCCCAGGGATGCAAGGATGGTACAACATTCGAAAATCCATCAACATCATCCACCACATCAACAAAAAGAAGAACAAAAACCACATGATCATCTCCATAGATGCTGAAAAAGCATTGGACAAAATTCAACATCCATTCCTGGTTAAAACTCTCAACAAAATGGGTATAGACGGCAAGTACCTCAACATCATAAAGGCCATATATGACAAACCCACAGCTAACATCATACTTAATGGCGAGAAGCTGAAAGCTTTCATCTAAGATCGGGAACAAGACAGGGATGCCCACTCTCTCCACTGTTATTCAACATAGTACTGGAGGTCCTAGCCACGGCAATCAGACAAAACAAAGACATACAAGGCATCCAGATTGGTAAAGAAGAAGTCAAACTGTCACTATTTGCAGATGACATGATACTGTACATAAAAAACCCTAAAGATTCATTCCAAAACTACTAGAACTAATATCTGAATTCAGCAAAGTTGCAGGATACAAAATTAACACACAGAAATCTGTTGCTTTCCTACACACTAATGATGAACTAACAGAAAGAGAAATCAGAAAAACAATTCCATTCACAATTGCATCAAAAAGAATAAAGTACCTAGGAATAAACCTAACGAAGGAAGTGAAAGACCTGTACTCTGAAAACTACAAGACACTCCTAAGAGAAATTAAAAGAGGACACTAACAAATGGAAAAGCATCCCATGCTCTTGGCTAGGAAGAATCAATATTGTCAAAATGGCTATACTACCTAAAGCAATCTACAGATTCAACGCAATCCCTATCAAACTACCAACAACTTTCTTCAATGAACTGGAACAAATAATTCTAAAATTCATATGGAACCACAAAAGACCCGAATAGCCAAAGCAATCCTGAGAAGGAGGAATAAAACAGGGGGAATTACACTCCCTGACTTCAAGCTCTACTACAAAGCCACAGTAATCAAGACAATTTGGTATTGGCACAAAAACAGACCCACAGACCAGTGGAACAGAATAGAAAATCAAACATTAACCCAAACATATACAGTCAATTAATATTTGATAAAAGTGCCTTGGATATACAATGGGGAGATGACAGCCTGTTCAGCAGCTGGTGCTGGAAAAACTGGACAGCTACATGTAAGAGAATGAAACTGGACTACTGTCTAACCCCATACACAAAAGGTAAACTCAAGGTGGATAAAAGATCTGAATGTAAGTCATGAAACCATAAAACTCTTAGAAAAAAACATAGGGAAAAATCTCTTGGACATAAACATGAGCGACTTCTTCATGAACATATCTCCCGGGCAAGGGAAACAAAAGCAAAAATGAACAAGTGGGACTATATCAAGCTGAAAAGCTTCTGTACAGCAAAGGACACCATCAGTAGAACAAAAAGACATCCTACAGTATAGGAGAATATATTCATAAAAAACGTATCTGATAAAGGGTTGACATCAAAAATATATAAAGAACTCATGCACCTTAACAAACAGAAAGCAAATAATCCAATTAAGAAATGGGCAGAGGACATGAATAGACACTTCTCCAAAGAAGAAATTCAGATAGCCAACAGGCACATGAAAAGATGCTCCACATCACTAATCATCAGAGAAATCCAGATTAAAACCACAATGAGATATCACCTCACACCAGTGAGGATGGCCAGCATTCAAAACACAAACAACAACAAATGTTGGCGAGGATGTGGAGAAAAGGGAACCCTCCTACACTGCTGGTGGGAATGCAAATTAGTTCAACCATTGTGGAAAGCAGTATGGAGGTTTCTCAAAAGACTCAAAATAGAAATACCATTTGACCCAGGAATTCCACTCCTAGGAATTTACCCTAAGAATGCAACAGCCCAATTTGAAAAGGACAGATGCACCCCTATGTTTATTGCAGCACTATTTACAATAGCCAAGAAATGGAAGCAACCTAAGTGTCCATCAGTAGATGAATGGATAAAGAAGAGGTGGTACACATACACAATGGAATATTATTCAGCCATAAGAAGAAAACAAATCCTACCATTTGCAACAACATGGATGGAGCTAGAGGTATTATGCTCAGTGAAATAAGCCAAGCCGAAAAAGACAAGTATCAAATGATTTCACTCATATGTGGAGTATAAGAACAAAGAAACAATACTGAAGGAACAAAACAGC
Source organism: Smutsia gigantea (assembly GCA_032199065.1). Taxonomy (NCBI): domain Eukaryota; kingdom Metazoa; phylum Chordata; class Mammalia; order Pholidota; family Manidae; genus Smutsia; species Smutsia gigantea. The sequence goes on from JAVSCE010019456.1 coordinate 2,470, forward strand.
AGCAGACTCACAGAACCCAAGAACGGACTAATAGTTACCAAAGGGAAAGGGACTGGGGAAAATGGGCCGGAAGGGAGGGATAAGAGGGAAAAAGGGGCATTACGATTAGCAAATGTAATGTTGGGGGGGCACGGGGAGGGCAGTGCAACTCAGAGAAGACAAGTAGTGATTCTATAGCATCTCACTACACTGATGGACAGTGACTGTAATGGGGTTGGTGGGGGGGACCTGATGAAGGGGTAGTTTAATAATCATAATATTGCACATGTAATTGTAAATTAATGATAATAAAATAAATTATATTAAAAAAAAAAGTGAAAGCACTGGCTTAAAGATTTTCATCTAAGATTGGGAAAAAAGACAGGGATTCCCACTCTCCCCACTGTTATTAAACATATTACTGGAGGTCCTAGCCATGGCAATCAGACAAAACAAAGAAATACAAGGCATCCAGATTGGTAAAGAAGAAGTCAATCTGTCACTATTTGTAGAAGACATGATATTGTACTTAAAAAAACCCTAGAGACTCCACTCCAAAACTAGAACTAATATCTGAATTCAGCAAAGTTGCAGGAAACAAAATTAACACACAGAAATCTGTTGCTTTCCTATACACTAATGAACTAACAGAAAGAGAAATCAGAAAAACAATTCCATTCACAATTGCATCAAAAAGAATAAAATACCTAGCAATAAACCTAACAAAGGAAGTGAAAGACCTGTACACTGAAAACTACAAGACACTCCGAAGAGAAATTAAAGAGGACACTAACAAATGGAAATGCATCCCATGCTCTTGGCTACGAAGAATAAGTATTGAAAAAATGGCTAAACTACCTAAAGCAATCTACAGATTCAATGCAATCCCTATCAAACTACCAACAGCTTTCTTCAATGAACTGGAACAAATAATTCTAAAATTCATATGGAACCACAAAAGACCCCGAATAGCCAAAGCAATCCTGAGAAGGAGGAATAAAACAGGGGGAATTACGCTCCCTGACTTCAAGCTCTACTACAAAGCCACAGTAATCAAGACAATTTGGTATTGGCACACAAGCAGACCCACAGACCAGTGGAACAGAATAGAAAATCCAAACATTAACCCAAACATATACAGTCAATTAATATTTGATATGGGAGCCTTGGATATACAATGGGGAATGACAGCCTCTTCAGCAGCTGGTGTTGGAAAAACTGGACAGCTACATGTAAGAGAATGAAACTGGACTACTCTCTAACCCCATACACAAAGGTAAACTCAAGGTGGATCAAAGACCTGAATGTAAGTCATGAAACCATAAAACTCTTAGAAAAAAACATAGGCAAAAATCTCTTGGACATAAACATGAATGACTTCTTCATGAACATATCTCCCTGGGCAAGGGAAACAAAAGCAAAAATGAACAAGTGTAACTATATCAAGATGAAAAGCTTCTGTACAGCAAAGGACACCATCAGTAGAACAAAAAGACGTCCTACAGTATGGGAGAATATATTCATAAATGATGTATCCGATAAGGGGTTGACATCCAAAATATGTAAAGAACTCACGCACCTCAACAAACAGAAAGCAAATAATCCAAATAAGAAATGGGCAGAGGACATGAATAGACACTTCTCCAAAGAAGAAATTCAGATGGCCAACAGACACATGAAAAGATGCTCCACATCGTTAATCATCAGAGAAATGCAGATTAAAACCACAATGAGATATCCCCTCACACCAGTGAGGATGGCCAACATCCAAAACACAAACAACAGCAAATGTTGGCGAGGATGTGGAGAAAAGGGAACCCTCCTACACTGCTGGTGGGACTGAGTTCAACCACTGTGGAAAGCAGTATGGAGGTTCCTCAAAAAACTCAAAATAGAAATACCATTTGACCCAGGAATTCCACTCCTAGGAATTTACCCTAAGAATGCAGCAGCCCAATTTGAAAAAGACAGATGCACCCCTATGTTTATTGCAGCATTATTTACAATAGCCAGGAAACGGAAGCAACCTAAGTGTCCATCAGTAGATGAATGGATAAAGAAGATGTGGTACATATGTATACACAATGGAATATTATTCAGCCATAAGAAGAAAACAAATCCTACCATTTGTAACAACATGGATGGAGCTAGAGGGCATTATGCTCAGTGAAATAAACCATGCCGAAAAAGAGAAGTATCAAATGATTTCACTCATATGTGGAGTATAAGAACAAAGAAAAAAAACTGAAGGAACAAAACAGCAGCAGACTCACAGAACCCAAGAATGGACTTATAGCAAAGGGAAAGGGACTGGGGAAGATGCATGGGAAGGGAGGGATAAGGGGGAAAAATGGGCATTACAATTAGCAGATGTAATGTTGGCGGGCACGGGGAGGGCTGTACAACTCAGAGAAGACAAGTAGTGATTCTATAGCATCTCACTATACTGATGGACAGTGATTGTAATGGGATTGGTGGGGGGGACCTGATGAAGGGGGTAGTTTAATAACCATTATATTGCACATGTAATTGTAGATTAATGATATCAAAATAAATTTTAAAAAAAGAAGTGAAAGCACTGGAAGAAAGTACATGGTGATGGAGAAAGGGGCCCACTGTGGTTAGGGAAAGCCTGGCACCAGTGTACCTAGAGACTAAGAGCATGTAAGGACATGCCACTGCCTCATAGGATTCTGAAGGCTGTCACTGTCTTAGGCTGTGAGGCCATCATGTGTAAGAATAGCCTGCACAGTTCTACTTTGGAAATCAGGACTTTGACTGAGAGCTTAGCCAACTAGCCAGCAAGAATAGCTTCCTGGGGCTTAGAGCCTCATGAAAATTCCAAAACTGGGGAATAGTCCAAAAATAGTTTTTTGCTGGCTTTGAAAATCAAGAATTAAAAAAAACCTCTCAATATTCTCTGCTTCTATGTTACAAATTATCAGATACTTACTGTGCACAAGTTCACAGCTGAGAGGAAGAAGGAGCCAGGAATAAACCCGGTGGTTGAGATGAGGTCATTGGCTAAAGGAGAAAGAAGAGTAATGAGTGCAGTGTGGTGGTCTGACTAGAGCCATGCTGTTCAGTGAGGCACACAGGTGGGTGCTGCCCCCAACTCTGATGAGCTTGCAGCAGACGTGATACTGAGACAGGAACCGTGGGCTTAGGCAGAATAGGGTGAGGGCCTCTGGAAAAAGCAAGGCAGGATATTTGCAGTCAGAGCAATGTAACTACATGCAGGGAAACCCCCTACTAAAACTGTTTAATATTCAGCTCTAGAGTCATTCTTCAGTGAGATCAGTGAATATTCCCCAGATAAGGAAGAGTAGCACATGTTTATATTATGCTAATCATTTATAATCATGTGTAAGATTCACCTTGGCATGCTAAAAGGCCCAGGCCTATGTGCTGTCTTTCCTCCTTCAGATCCGATGAAGTGATTTTGCAATCTGGGCAAACTAATTTAGTATGCAGGCCCAGCCATAAACAACACAGTAAAAGGCAAGAAGGATTACACCTTAAAGATAAGATTACATTTTAATACCCAAAAAGTTAAGACATTAGAAATTCTTAACTTACTCTTTAGCAAACAATGCCTCAGCCCACCTTGGGGGCTGAGCAGGTGGCCTTGTTTCATATGCCCCCAGACCAAGACACTGGTATCTCAGGGAGAAATCATCAGAGCAGGAAGTTGCTTGGATTAAGTTAATTCTAAATATTCAGTGACCAATTAATAAGTCTACACCCCTAAGCTTTTTTTACATGTTCTCAAAAAATCCTCAACTGCCTATAAAACCCGTAGACAATGCACCTTCCCGGACTCTGTTGTCCCCTCCTGGTGTGAGCTGGGAGCTCTGTCCTTTCACTTTATCTCTAAATAAAAGCCTGTACCTTGCTCTCCTCTTGAGTGTTTGTGAAGCTCATTCTTCGGTTCCGTGAACAAGAACCCTGGCATCATTTTCGGGGGCTCTTCCGTGATAACTTCGGAGGTGACTATTGGCATCCAAGTCTGCCTTTTCTTTCACTGCCCTTATAGAAGGAAGCTGTCTATGACATACAAAATCGGGCACTTGTCAGCCACTTAAATGGAAATAGCCTGGCTGCTGCTCTCAAAGTCTCAAGCAACAGGTTCCCCTGCATCTCCCTCAGTGGATCCTGCATCTCCCTTGGGAACTGGGAAAGTCAACTGAGTGGAGGCCAGGATTCCATTTCAGAGACATCTCCTTGGATGCAAGGGACTGAAGAAAGCGGTGGGCAACTGCAAGAGTCAAGGCTGAGGCTACACTTCAGTGGCTTTTCAAAGGTCTGCGTGTCTGGAATCAGACCCTGACAGCCCAACTAGGTATCTATGAGGAGTGTCTCTCTTTCTCTGTCTCTGACTTGCAGCCTGCTTCTCCAGGCCGCCCTGGCCTCTGAGTGAGGCAGGGGGTGTTCCTAACTCTCTTCTAACTTCATCAACTTCATGGAACCCGATGTTCACCACCGCAAGGTAGGAGACCTTCACTTCATTCTTATTCCTGACTAAATGCTGTACTTTTTATCTCATAAAAATGTGTCTCAGCACCCGTTAGCCACTTAAAAGATGATTAGCATTGGCTACCAGTCTTAAGTCTCGGGTGAAAGTTTTCTCGGTGTCTGCCGCTCCTTGATCCCCCGCCTCCGGACGGACCGGAATATCGGGGAGTGCTTGAACCAATTTCCTACTTTCCTGTCCTAATCTGCAGACTCCAAGGGCAGACCGGACTATAGACAGTGGTCCTTGGTTCTCGGCTCCAGCTGATTGATCTGATGGTGCTGGGTGAACCTCCAACTGGGCTGCTGCCTATGCAAGAGTCACAGATGACCCTTGACCTCTTGTCTCACAGATCAGATTTGTTACAGTGGGTGACTGGCTAAATAATTCCCAGGCAGTGGCAGAAACTGGTGTTTTAAGAGTATAGGCACCCCCCTCCGTAACTGTACATGTAAATGGCCCCTCTTAAACTCTAGTCATGGTGGGAGTACATCAAACTAAAAAGTTTCTGTACGGCAAAAACACCATCAACAGAACAAAAAGGCACCCTACAGTATGGGAGTATATATTTGTAAATGACATATCCAATAAGGGGTTAACAGCCAAAATATATAAAGAACTTACACGCCTCTACACCCAAAAAGCAAATAACCCGATTAAAAAATGGGCAGAGGATATGAAGAGACAGCTCTCCAAAGAAGAAATTCAGATGGCCAACAGATACATGAAAAGATGCTCCACATCACTAATCATCAGGGAAATGCAAATTAAAACCACAATGAGATATCACCTCACACCAGTAAGGATGGCCAGCATCCAAAAGACAAACAACAACAAATGTTGGCGAGGATGTGGAGAAAGGGGAACCCTCCTACATTGCTGGTGGGAATGTAAGCTAGTTCAACCATTGTGGAAAGCAATATGGAGGTTCCTCAAAAAACTAAAAATACAAATACCATTTGACCCAGGAATCCCACTCCTTGGAATTTACCCAAAGAATACAGCTTCTCAGATGCAAAAAGACATATGCACCCCTATGTTTATTGCAGCACTTTTTACAATAGCCAAGATATGGAAGCAACCTAAGTGTCCATCAGTAGATGAATGGATAAAGAAGAAGCAGTACATGTACGCAATGGAATACTATTCAGCCATAAGAAATAAGCAAATCCTGCCATTTGCAACAACATGGATGGAGATGGAGGATATTATGCTCAGTGAAATAAGCCAGGCGGATAAAGACAAGTATCAAATGATTTCCCTCATTTGTGGAGTATAACAATGAAGCAAAACTGAAAGGAACAAAATAGTACCAGACTGAGAGACTCCAAGAAGGAACTAGTGGTTACCATAGGGGAGGGGTTGGGGAGGGTGGGTGGGGAGGGTGGGAGAAGGGCATTGTGGGGTATTTTGTTTAGTACACATTGTGTGGGGGATCACGGGGAAAACAGTGTAGCACAGAGAAGGCAAACAGTGAATCTGTGTCATCTTACTCACACTGATGGACAGTGACTGAATTGGGGTATGAGTGGGGACTTGATAATATGGGTGAATGTAGTAACCACATTATTTTTTCATGTGAAACCTTCATAAGAGTGTATATCAATAATACCTTAAAAAAACTGTAGCCATGGCTCTGTTCTATTGATCTCTTTTCCTTAGAGGCAGTCATCCTGGGGCTAGGCATTTCCTTTTCTGCGGCCCCAGGGAAGCAAAATGGGGTTATGACTCTGACCAAGGCTCAGGACTGTGAGAGGTCACACAGTCCCTGCACTTATAGGACAGGCAGGGAGCTCTCAAGGAATGACTAAAGCTTGTGCATAGAAAACTAGGATCTAGATTAAAACTCCCAAAGGGCATAAAGTAGGAGCACACTGGTAAGGTCCCAGTGAATCCAGAGCTCCGAGGTGACTTGCTGAGTGGGAAGGCAAGAGGGAAATCCAGGCAAGGTACAGGCCATATTGGTAAGGGGTGCTTAATTCCAGTAGGCCAGCATAGGGGTGACTGACCACTGTCAACTAGGCTCCAAGGCAAGGGGATGCCCTCACGGAGAGAGAGGCTGATGGGGTGCTAGACACCGTCTCTCTCTCTCTCTCTCTTCCAGATGGGAGCATCCTTTTCAAGTCTAAAGCCAGACACGCCTCTGGCATGCATTCTGAAGAACTGGGAGCAATTTGATCCCCAGACCCTGAAGAAGAAAGGCCTTATCTTCTTCTGCACATAAGCTTGGCCTCAATACAAACTCTCTGATGGAGGGGCCTGGCACCCTGAGGGAAGTATACTGTATAATAAGATCATGCAGCTAGATTTATTTTGCCACAAGAAAGGGAAATGGTCAGAAGTCCCATATGTACAGGCCTTCTTTTCCCTTAGAGAAAGTAAAAGACTATGCCAAAAAGGTGGATTAATTCCAGACCCTACTCCAAACCCTAATTCCTCCCCATTGGCTCTGCCATGCCCACCTTATCCAGATCTAAGTCCACTTGCTGAGAACCCTAAAAGTCAGACCATAGGAGAACTACCACCCCAAGCATCATTGACCTAATCACCCCACCAGGCTTCACAGGGGGTGAAGAAAAGACAGTTGTACCCATCCTTATTGCCCTTACAGGAAGTAGCCAATGGAGAGTGGGAACTGACTCGGGTCCATGTCCCCTTCTCCCCTGAAGACCTAAGGCAAATTAAAGAGGACATAGGTAAATTTTCAGATGACCCAGACAAGTACATAGAAGCCTTCCAAGGGCTTACCTTAACTTTTGAACTGGCCTGGAAAGATGTTATGCTTATACTGAACCAAACCCTTACCGGAGGGGAGAAAGAAAAAGTAATCAGAGGAGCCTTAGAGTTTGGAGATGAATGGTATACTATAAATGCAGGTGGCAAATCTCCAGAGGAACTAACCCAAGTCCCCACGGGCTGTCAGACAGTGCCATTCACTGACTCAGAGTGGGGCCAAGACACAGACGATGCTGATAACTGGTACAGGAACCACTTTATAACTTGTATTTTAGAAAAGCTGAAAAGAGCCCAGGTAAAACCTACAAATTACTCTAAATTATCAGCCGTGATGCAGGAAGAAAAAGAAAGCCCCTCAGCCTTTCTGGAATGGCTCAGGGAGGCACTGGTGAAGCATACTTACATGCCCCCAGAGTCCCCAGAGGGCCAAGTCATTCTCAAGGATAAATTCAATACCCAGTTGGCCCCAGATATCAGGAGGAAGTTGCAAAAATTGGCATTTGGCCCAGAGCAAAATCTGGAAAGCCTCCTGAAGGTTGCCACATCAGTTTTCTGTAATAGAGATGAGGAGGAAAAGAGGGACTGGGACAGGTGAGATAACCGAAAGGCAGAGGCATTAGTGATGGCCTTGCAGAGAGTCAACTTTGGGCCTCCAAGGTTGGAAAAAGGGAGACCTTGCCCCGGGCGGCTTGTTTCCTCTGTGGCAGTGAGAGTGCTCTATGGGTAGGCGCTCCAAACCGCCAACGCCCTGCCCGCTCTGTCAAGGAGACCACTGGAAGCGAGACTGCTCTCAGAGGTGTAGGCAACTGGGGTCAGACTTGCAACAATGTGGTCAGGACTGAAAGGGCCCAGGGCTACCCATGCTGGCTCCTGTCACCATCATAACTCCACAGGAGCCCCGGGTGATTCTCTCTGTAGGAGGCAACATCATCAATTTTTTGCTCCATACAGGAGCCACCTATTCAGTCCTCCTCCATAACCCTGGCCCTCCCTCCCAGTCAACTACTATTAGAGGCGTATCTGGGAAGCCCATGACCAAATATTTTACTCAGACTTTAAGTTGTGCATGGGACTCAGTGCTGTTCTCCCAGGCCTTCCTAATGGTCCCAGAAAGTCTGATGCTGCACCTAGGCCGTGATATACTTTCTAAAGTACAAGCCTCTGTGCATATGAACATAGAGAGAGATGAGTGATGTCTTCCCTTAGTGGAAGTAGACATTAATCCTGAGGTCGGGGCAACTAACAGAATCATTGGAAGAGCAAAATCAGCCCAACCAGTACAGATTCATCTTAAAGACCCTAATCACTTTCCTCATAAAAGACAGTATTCCTTAAAACCAGAAGCCCGTGAAGGCTTGAAACCAGTTACTAATAACCTAAAAACTCAAGGCCTCTTGATATCCTGTAACAGTCCTTGCAACACTACCATATTAGGAGTACAAAAGCCAGATGGAAGCTGGTGCCTTGTACAAGATCTACAAGCCATTAATGGAGCATTTGTGCCCCTACATCTTGTAGTACCTAATCCCTATACCCTGTTATCCAGGATTCCTGAGGGAGCAGCATGGTTTACTGTGCTAGACCTGAAGGATGCTTTCTTTTGTATCCCACTTGCATCTGAATCCCAGTTTATCTTTGCTTTTGAGGATCCTGTAAATACCTCAGCTCAGTTAACCTGGACAGTTTTGCCCCAGGGATTCAGAGATAGCCCACATCTGTTTGGACAGGTCTTAGCCAAGGACCTGGTCTCCTTTGATTCAAGGGAGGCAGAAATCATCCAATATGTGGATGATATACTTTCCTGCACCACCACAGAGGCAGAGGGTCAGGAAAGTACTCAGAGATTACTGAACTTTCTAGTTGATTGTGGCTATAAGGTCTCTCATCATAAAGCACAGATCTGTCAGCAGCAAGTAAAATATCTGGGCCTTAACCTCTCTCAGGGAACTAAAGCCCTGAGGGAAGAGAGATTTAGCCCATTCTCTGCCACCCACTGCCTTCTACTATCAGGCACCTGAGGGGATTCTTGGGCATCACTGGGTATTGAAGAATTTGGGTCCCCAGATATGGAGAGTTAGCAAGACCCCTCTACCAACTCCTTAAAGAAGCCCAAAGAGAAGGCACCATAAAACTCCAGTGGGAACCTGATGCTATTAAAGCTTATGAGGCTTTGAAGAAAGCCCTGCTTCAGGCCCCCGACTTAAACCTTCCCACTGGAAACCAGTTTAACCTGTTCATTACTGAGAGATCAGGAGTTGCACCTCCCAACTCAACCTTGAGGAGAAATGAAGCAGTCCATAGCCTATCTAAGCAAGGAACTAGACCCAGTAGCTAAGGGCTGGCCACAGTGTCTGAGATCTGTGGCAGTTGTAGCCCTGCTAGCACCTGAAGCCACAAAACTGACCCTGGGAAGAGACTTGATAGCGCATGCACTGTATAATATCACCAGCTTATTGAACACCCAGGGGGATCTATGGTTATCAGACAGCAGACTACTAAAATATCAGTCATTCCTCCTGTAACCCAGCTGCAGACATGCTCCACCCTAAATCCAGCTACCTTTCTACCTGAATCCATGAGTGAAGGACTTGAGCATGACTGCCAATAGGTCCTTGCCCTAAACTATTTTGCCAGAGAAGACCTAAAAGATACCCCATTAGAGAACCCAGAGCTTGTCCTCTTCACAGATGGCAGCTCCTTTATTGAGCAGAACCAGTGGAAAGCTGGTTATGCAGCTGTCACTCTGTGAGATACTATCGAGTGCCAACCACTTCCACTGGGCATGAGTGAACAGCTGGCAGAATTAATAGCCCTCACTAGAGCCCTTGAAATAGGGAAAGGAAAGAGAGTCAATATATATACTGACTTTAAGTATGCATACCTAGTGCTGCATGCCCATGCAGCCATATGGAAAGAAAGAGTTTTTAAACTCTGAAGGTTCCCCTATCAAATACCATAGTGAAATTAGCCAGCCAATACAAGCAGTACATAAGCCTAATGAGGTAGCAGTTATTCACCAGAAGGGAATGGATGAAGTAACAGAAGGAAACAGGCAAATTGGTACAAAAGCCAAAGAGGCAGCTCGAGAGGCTTATAAGGTACCTATCCAAGCCCCTCTTTTATGGACATGTGTGCCAACTGATATTATCCCCAGCTATAGTAAAAAAGAGCTACAAGACAGCCTCTCCAAAGGCAGTTCTCTCCTTCCCTCTGGTTGGCTTCAGACAGAATATGAGAAATTTTATTTGCCTCAGGTACAGAATGGAAAGTTCTTAAAACTTTACACCAGAGAGGATTCAAGATGGTGGCACGAGAGGTGAGACAGACAATTCCTCCCAAAACCACGTATAGTGTGAAAATATAGTTAATATAACTAGCCCTAAAACAGCAACAGGAAAGAAGGCTGCATCAGACTGCATACAGACCTCAGGAACAGAGCAGACCTCAAGAAACAGGGTAACGTATGAAAGGCTTGATCCTGTGGGACCCGAGCCCTTCCCCCACCCCAGCTCACTGGTGGGAGGAAGAGAAACAGATCCAAGAGGGGGTGGAAGCCTATAACTGCTGAACACCAAGCCCTGGAGGTCTGCTTTGGACCACAGACCTTCATTGTGTGGTGCTTTGGAGGTTGCTGGGGTTGGGGAGCTGGGACAGGTGGAGTGCTTGAAAGACTGAGATTCTGGACATTTGTGGAGGATGGGGATCCACATCTGGCCGCTCTGGAACAAAGGAAAGATAAGCAGTCTGAGAGGCTTCCCAGTAGTGAGAGGGCTGCTGAAGGGGAGGGGTTTGCATAGGTCCTGCTAAGCGGTAGAAGGGATAGGTGGACAATGTTGTCTGGGTGCACACTGCCCAGTGCATTGGGAACTTTGAGGAGCTTCAGGCACCCCATCCCCTTGGATGCCTACTCAACTCCAAGGCCCACCACTGTGACATGCAGCCTGCTGCACCTTCCTCCTGGCATGCTACCACCTGCTCGCAAACCAGCAGTCACTGCGCTGGTGTCAGGCCAGCCAGAGGGAGGCCCCGCCTACAACAGCTAGAGATGCCAAGCACAGAGGCTTACACCTGTGTGCTCAGCCCACTGGATCTGATACTGGAGACAGGCACTGCAGCTGGGAATCAGGAAACAGCTCTTTCCTTCCCCCAGGCACCCCTATGATCCCCAACCTCACTCTAGGGGCTGAACGGCTCCAGAGACGAGAGATTCTGGGCACTAGAGGGCACCACATAGAATTATGAAATGTCAAAGGAACCTGGTTCAGATCAAAATTCCACAAACCCCAGAAAAAGGGCCAAATGAAACTGAACTCACCAATCTTCCTTAAAGAGAGTTTAAAATAAAAATCATAAACATGCTCATGGAAGTACAGAAAAATATTCAAGAGCTCAGGGACAACTAAAGATGAAGATTCAATCATTAAGAAATTCCATATCTGAATAAACATACAATGGAGGGATTTAAAATCAGATTAGATGTAGTAGAGGAGACGGTAAATGGGATAGAAATTAGAGAAGAGGAATACAAAGAAGCTGAGGCACAGAGAGAAAAAAGGATCTCAATGAAAGAATATTGAGAGAACTGTGTGACCAATCCAAACGGAACAATATCCCCATTATAGGGTTACCAGAAGAAGAAGAAGAGAGAAAAAGGGATAGAAAGTGTTATTGAGGAGGTAATTGATGAAAACTTCTCCAATCTGGGGAAGGAGATGGTCTCTCAAGCCATGGAGGTGCACAGATCTCCCAACACAAGGGACCCAAGGAAGACAACATCAAGACATACAATAATTAAAATGGCAAAGATCAAAGATAAAGACAAACTTTTAAAAGCAGCTAGAGAGAGAAAAAAAGATCACATACAAAGGAAAATCCATCAGGCTATCATCAGATTTCTCAACAGAAACCTTACAGGCCAGAAGAGAGTGGAATGATATATTTAATGCAATGAAGCAGAAGGGCTTCGAACCAAGAATACTCTACCAAGCAAGGTTATCATTTAAATTTGAAAGAGGAATTAAACAATTTTCAGATAAGCAAAAGCTGAGCGAATTTACTTCCCACAAACCACCTCTACAGTGCATTTTGGAGGGACTGCTATAGATGGAAGTATTCCTGTGGCTAAATAGATGTCATCAGGGGAAATAAAACCACAACAAAGTAGAATAATTAATTATTAAGCAGATACAAAATCAAATCAACTACAACCAAAGTTAATCAAGGGATAAACAAAGAGTACAGAATATGATACCAAACATATAAAGAATGGAGGAGGAAGAAAAAGGAGGAAAAAAAAGAACTTTTAGGTTGGGTTTGAAATAGCATATGAAGTGAGTTAAATTAGACTGTTAAATAGTAAGGGAATTAACCTTGAACCTTTGGTAACCACGAATCTAAAACCTGCAATGGCAATAAGTACATACCTATCCATAATCACCCTAAATGTAAATGGACTTAATGCACCAATCAAAAGACATAGAGTCACTGAATGGATAAAAAAAAACAAGACCCATCTATATGCTGCCCACAAGAGACTCACTTTAAACCCAAAGACATACACAGACTGAAAGTAAAGGGATGGAAAAAGATATTTCATGCAACTAATAGGGAGAAAAAAGCAGGAGTTGCAGTACTTGTATCAGACAAAATGGACTTCAAAACAAGGAAAGTCAAAAGAGACAAAGAAGGACATTACATAATGATAAAAGGGTCAGTCCAACAAGAGGATATAACTGTTATAAATATCTATGCACCCAACACAGGATCACCTACATATGTGAAACAAAACAGAATTAAAGGAGGAAATATAATGCAATGCATTCATTTTGGGAGACTTCAACACATCACTCACCCCAAAGGACAGATCAACCAGACAGAAAATAAGTAAAGAGACAGAGGCACTGAACAACGTATTAGAACAGATGGACCTAACAGACATCTACAGAACACATCATCCAAAAGCAACAGGATACACATTCTTCTCAAATGACATGGAACATTTTCAAGAATAGATCATATACTAGGGCACAAAAAGAGCCTTAGTAAATTCAAAAACATTGAAATTGTGCCAACCAGCTTCTCTGATCACAAAGGTATGAAACTAGAAATAAATTATTACACAAAGAAAATGAAAAAGCCCACAAACACATAGAGGCTTAATAACATGCTCCTAAATAATCAATGGATCAATGACCAAATAAAAACAGAGATTAAGCAATATATGAAGAAAAATGACAACAATAATTCAAGATCACAAAACATGTGGTATGTAGTGAAGGCTGTGCTAAGAGGGAAGTATATTGCAATACAGGCCTACCTCAGGAAAGAAGAACAATCCCAAATGAACAGTTTAAACTCACAATTAATGAAACTAGAAAAGGAAGAACAAATGAAGTCCAAGGTCAGTAGAAGGAGGGACATAATAAAGATCAGAGCAGAAATAAATAAAATTGAGAAGAATAAAACAATAGAAAGAATCAATGAAACCAAGAGCTCATTCTTTGAGAAAATAAACAAAATAGATAAACTCCTAGCCAGACTTATCAATAAAAGAAGAGAGCCTACACACAAAAACAGAAACAGAAATGAGAAAGGAAAAAACACTACAGACACCACAGAAATACAAAGAGTTATGAGAGAATACTATGAAAAATTATATGGTAAAAAACTGGATAACCTAGAAAAATGGGCAAATTTCTAGAAAAATACAACCTTCCAAGGCTGACCCAAGCAGAAACAGAAAATCTGAAAAGACCAGTAACCAGGAAGGAAATTGAACTGGTAATCAAAAAACTATGTAAGAACAAAACCCCTGGATGAGATGGTTTCACTGCTGAATTTTATCAAACATTTAGTGAAGATCTAATACCCATCCTTCTTAAAGTTCAAAGTATAGAAGGGGAGGGAATACTCCCAAACTCATTCTACAAGGCCAACATCACTGTAATACCAAAAACAAGAAAAGACACTACAAAAAAAGAAAATTACAGACTAATATCCCTGATGAACATAGATGCAAAAATACTCAACAAAATATTACCAAATTGAATTCAAAAATACATCAAAAAGATCATCCATCATGATCAAGTGCGATTCATCCCCGGGATGCAGGGATGGTACAACATTCGAAAATCCATCAACTTCATCCACTACACCAGCAAAAAGAAGAACAAAAACCACATGATTATTTCTATAGATGCTGAAAAAGCATTCGACAAAATTCAACATCCATTCATGATAAAAACTCTCAACAAAATGGGTATAGAGGGCAAGTACCTCAACATATTAAAGGCCATATATGACAAACCCACAGCCAACACTATACTTAACAGTGGGAAGCTGAAAGCTTTTCCTTTAAGATCAGAAACAAGACAAGGATGCCCACTCTCCCCACTTTTATTCATCATAGTTCTGGAGGTCCTAGCCATGGCAATTAGAAAACACAAAGAAATAAAAGGCATCCAGATTAGCAAGGAAGAAGTCAAACTGTCCCTGTTTGCAGATGACATGATATTGTACATAAAAAAACCCTAAGGAATCCACTCCAAAACGACTAGATCTAATATCTGAATTCAGCAAAGTTGGGGGATACAAAATTAATACCCAGAAATCTGTTGCATTCCTATACACTAATGGGGAACTAGCAGAAAGAGAAATCAGGAAAACAATCCCACTCACAATTGCATCAAAAAGAATAAAATACATAGGAATAAACCTAAACAAGGAAGTGAAAGACCTATACCCTGAAAACTACAAGACATTCTTAAGAGAAATTAAAGAGGACACTGGTAAATGGAAAATCATCCCATGCTCTTGGCTAGGAAGAATTAATATTCTCCCCACTTTTATTCAACATAGTTCTGGAGGTCCTAGCCACTCTATCAGATAACACAAAGAAAAAGAAGGCATCCAGATTGGTAAGGAAGAAGTCAAACTTTGCCTGTTTGCAGATGACATGATATTATATATAAAAAACCCTAAAGAATCCACTCCAAATCTAATATCTGAATTCAGCAAAGTTGCAGGATACAAAATTAATACGCAGAAACCTGTTACATTCCTATACACTAATGATGAACTAGCAGAAAGAGAAATCAGGAAAACAATTCAGTTCACAATTGCATCATAAAGAATAAAATACCTAGGAATAAACCTAACCAAGAAAGTGAAAGACCTATACGCTGAAAACTACAAGACACTCATGAGAGAAATTAAAGAAGATACCAATAAATGGAAACACATCCCATGCTCATGGATAGGAAGAATTAATACTGTCAAAATCAAGAATTAATGCTTCCTAAAGCAATCTACAGATTCAATGCAATCCCTATAAAAATACCAACAGCATTTTTCAATGAACTAGACCAAATAGTTCTAAAATTCATATGGAACCACAAAATATCCCAAACAGCCAAAGCAATCCTGAGAAGGAAGAATAAAGCAGGGGGCATCTCACTTTCCAACTTCAAGCTCTACTACAAAGCCACGTAATCAAGACTATTTGGTACTGGCACAAGAACAGACCCATAGACCAATGGAATAGACAAGAGAGTCCAGATATAAACCCAAGCATATATGGTCAATTAATATATGATAAAGGAACCATGGATATACAATGGAGAAATGACCGCCTCTCCAACAGCTGGTGTTGGCAAAACTGGATGGCTACATGCAAGAGAATGAAACTGGATTATTGTCTAACCCCACACACAAAAGTAAACTGAAAATGGATCAAAGACCTGAATGTAAGTCATGAAACCATAAAACTCTGAGAAAAAAACATAAGCAAATATCTCTTGGACATAAACATGAGCAAATTCTTCATGAACATATCTCCCCGAGCAAGGGAAACAAAATAAAAAATGAACAAGTGGGACTATATCAAACTAAAAAGCTTCTGTACAGCAAAGGACACCATCAGTAGAACAAAAAAGCATCCTACAGTATGGGAGAATATATTCATAAATGACATATCTGATAAGGGGTTGACATCCAAATTATATAAAGAGGTCATGCACCTCAACAAACAAAAAGCAAATAAGCCAATTAAAAAATGGGCAGAGGAGCTGAACAGACATTTCTCCAAAGAAGAAATTCAGATCACCAACAGGCAAATGAAAAGATGCTCCACATCCCTAATCATGAGAGAAATGCAAATTAAAACCACAGTGAGATATCACGTTACACCAGTTAGGATTGCCAACATCCAAAAGACAAACATCAACAAACTGAGACAGGTACCATGGGCTTAGACAGAGTAGGGTGAGGGCCTCCAGAAAAAGCAAGGCAGGATATTTACAGTCAAAGCAATGTAACAATGTAAAGTCTGTATCGAAAAACTCTGTGTTCAGCATTATGCAAAGTCAAGGTCACACTAATTCTCTAGGGTAAAGTTACCAGACTAGGAATATAGACATCTTCAGTGAGATCAGTAAAAGGTCAAAAGGTGAGGAGCAACTTGGCCTGGAATGTTTGAGTGTTCCAGAAGGTTATCTCAACATAAACCATGACTTCACTGTTAAAAGCCCTAGCAAACAGACAATGACCCAGCCCATCTTGAGGGCAGGGTAGGTGCTACAAGTCCATGCCCAAAGCCCTCAATTCCCCCAAATCCTCCACTGCCTATAAATCCCCTAGACAATGCACCGCCCTGGGTTCTCTTGTCCCTCCTGGTGTGAGCCAGGAGCTCTGTCCTTTCACTTTATCTCTAAATAAAAGCCTGTACCTTGCTCTCCTACCTTGAGTGTTGGAGCACATTCTTTGGCTTCATGAACAAGAACCCCGGCATCATTTTGGGGGGCTCATCCGGGATAACTTTGGAGGTGAGTATCGGCATCCAAGCCTGCCTTTTCTTTCACTGTCCTTATAGAAGGAAGCCGTCTACAAGCGTTTAAGTGCTTGTCAGCCGCTTAAATGGAACTAGCCCGGCTGCCTTTCTCAAAGTCTCGAGCGACAGTTTCCCCTGTGTTTCCCTGAGTGGATCCCCCATCTCCCTTGAGAGCCAGGAATGTCACCTGAGTGGAGGCCAGAATTCCCTTTCAGAGGTGTCACCTTGAATGCAAGGAACTGAGGAAAACCATGGGCAACTGCAAGAGTCTAGGCTGAGGCTACACTTTATCGGGTTCTCAAAGGTCCGCGTGTCTGGAATCAGACCCCGACAGCCCGACTGGGTATCCATGAGGCGTGTCTCTCTCTGTCTCTCTGACTTCCAGCCTGGTTTTTCGGGCCACCTGGCCTCTGGGAGAGGCAAGGATGTTCTTTACTTCCTTTACACCCTCTATGTGTGCCTCTAACTTCGTAAATTTCATGGAACCCCAGGCTCACCACCGCAAGGTAGGAGATCCATGCTTTGCTCTTATTCCTGACCAAATGCTGTACTATTTGTTTATTTATTTATTTTTATGTTTTATGTTTTATTTTGGTATCAGTAATCTACAATTACATGTGAAACATTATGGTTACTAGACTCCCCACATCATCAAGTCCCCACCACATATCCCATTACAGTCACTGTCCATCAGCGTAGTGAGATGCTATAGAATCACTACTTGTCTTCTCTGAGTTGTACAGCTCTTCCCATGCCCCCCGTCCCCACATTATGTCTGCTAATTGTAATGCCCCTTTTTCTCCCTTGTCCCTCCCTTCCCACCCATCCTCCCCAGTCCCTTTTCCTTTGGTAACTATTAGTTCATTCTTGGGTTCTGTGAGTCTGCTGCTGTTTTGCTCCTTCAGGTTTTCCTTTGTTCTTATATTCCACATATGAGTGAAATCATTTGATACTTGTCTTTTTCTGCCTGGTTTATTTTACTGAGCATAATACCCTCTAGCTCCATCCATACTGTTGTAAGTGGTAGGATTTGTTTTCTTCTTATGGCTGAAAAATATTCCATTGTGTATATGTACCACCTCTTCTTTATCCATTCATCTGCTGATGGACACTTAGGTTGCTACCATTTCTTGGCTATTGTAAATAGTGCTTCGATAAACATAGGGGTGCATATGTCTTTTTCAAAATGGGATGCTGCATTCTTAGGGTAAATTCCTAGGACTGGAATTCCTGGGTCAAATGGCATTTTAATTTTGAGTTTTTTGAGGAACCTCCATACTGCTTTCCACATGGTTGAACTAATTTGCATTCCCACCAGCAGTGTAGGAGTGTTTCCTTTTCTCCACATCCTCGCCAACACTTGTTGTTTGTCTTTTGGATGGTGGCCATCCTTACTGGTGTGAGGTGATATTTCATTGTGGTTTTAATTTGCATTTCTCTGATGATTAGCGATGTGGAGCATCTTTTCGTAAGCCTGTTGGCCATCTGAATTTCCTCTTTGGAGAAGTGTCTGTTCAGATCCTCTGCCCATTTTTAATTGGATTATTTGCCTTTTGTTTGTTGAGGTGCATGAGCTCTTTATATATTTTGGATGTCAACCCCTTATCAGATATGTCATTTATGAATATATTCTCCAATACTGTAGGATGTCTTTTTGTTCTACTGAAGGTGTCCTTTCTGTACAGCAGCTTTTCAGCTTGATATAGTCCCACTTGTTCATTTTTGCTTTTATTTCCCTTGCTCGGGGAGATATGTTAATGAAGAAGTTGCTCATGTTTATGTCCAAGAGATTTTCGCCTATGTTTTTTTCTAGGGTTTTATGGTTTCATGACTTACATTCAGGTCTTTTATCCATTCTGAGTTAAGTTTAGTGTATGGGGTTAGACAATGATCCAGTTTCATTCTCTTACATGTAGCTGTCTGGTTTTGCCAACACCAGTTGTAGAGTGTGTCATTTCTCCATTGTATATCCATGGTTCCTTTATCGTATATTAATTGACCATATATGCTTGGGTTAATATCTGGACTCTATTCTGTTCCACTGGTCTGTGGGTCTGTTCTTGTGCCAATACCAAATAGTCTTGATTACTGTGGCTTTGTAGTAGAGCTTGAAGTTGGGAAGTGAGATGCCCCCTGCTTTATTCTTCCTTCTCAGGATTGCTTTCGCTATTCGGGGTCTTTTGTGGTTCCATATGAATTTTAGAACTATTTGGTCCAGTTCATTGAAGAAAGCTGTTGGTATTTTGATAGGGATTGCATTGAATCTGTAGATTGCTTTAGGCAGGATGGCCATTTTGACAATATTTATTCTTCCTAGCCAAGAACATTGGATGAATTTCCATTTGTTAGTGTCCTCTTTAATTTCTCTTAGGAGTGTCTTGTAGTTTTCAGCGTATAGGTCTTTCACTTCTTTGGTTAAGTTTATTCCTAGGTATTTTATTCCTTTTGATGCAATTGTGAATGGAATTGTTTTCCTGATTTCTCTTTCTGCTAGTTCATTGTTAGTGTATAGGAAAGCAACAGATTTCTGTGTGTTAATTTTGTTTCCTGCAACTTTGCTGAATTCAGATATTAGTTCTAGTAGTTTTGGAGTGGAGTCTTTAGGGTTTTTTATGTTCTATAACATGTCATCTGCAAATAGTGACAATTCAACCTCTTCTTTACCAATCTGGATGCCTTGTATTTCTTTGTTTTGTCTGATTACTGCGGGTAGGCCCTCCAGTACTATGTTTACTAACAGTGGGGAGAGTGGGCATCCCTGTCTTGTCTCCAGATCTTAGGTGAAAAGCTTTCAGCTTCTCACTGTTAAGTGTGATGTTGGCTGTGGGTTTGTCATATATGGCCTTTATTATGTTGAGGTACTTGCCCTCTATACCCATTTTGTTGAGAGTTTTTATCATGAATGGATGTTGAATTTTGTCAAATGCTTTTTCAGCATCTATGGAGATGATCATGTGGTTTTTGTTCTTCTTTTTGTTGATGTGGTGGATGATTTTGATGGATTTTCGAATGTTGTACCATCCTTGCATCCCTGGGATGAATCCCACTTGATCATGGTGTATGATCCTCTTGATGTATTTTTGAATTCAGTTTGCTAATATTTTGTTGAGTATTTTTGCATCTATGTTCATCAGGGATATTGGTCTGTAATTTTCTTTTTTGGTGGGGTCTTTGCCTGGTTTTGGTGTTAGAGTGATGCTGGCTTCATAGAATGAGTTTGGAAGTATTCCCTCCTCTTCTATATTTTGGAAAACTTTAAGGTGAATGGGTATTATGTCTTTTCTATATGTCTGATAAAATTCAGCAGTGCATCCATCTGGCCCGGGGGTTTTGTTCTTCGATACTTTTTTGATTACTAATTTAATTTTGTTGCTGGTAACTGGTGTTTTTACATTATCTGTTTCTTCCTTGGTCAGTCTTGGAAGCTTTTATTTTTCTAAGAAGTTGTCCATTTCTTCTAGGTTTTCCAGCTTGTTAGCATATAGATTTTCATAGTAGTCTATAATAATTCTTTGTATTTCTGTGGGGTCCATCGTGATTTTTCCTTTCTCATTTCTGATTCTGTTTATGTGTGTAGATTCTCTTTTTCTCTTAATAAGCCTGGCTAGGGGTTTATCTATTTTGATTATTTTTTCAAAGAACCAGCTCTTGGTTTCATTGTTTTTTTTCTATTGTCTTATTCTTCTCAATTTTATTTATTTATTTTCTGATCTTTATTATGTCCCTCCTTCTGATGACTTTGGGCCTCATTTGTTCTTCTTTTTCCAATTTCAATAATTGTGATTGTAGACTATTAATTTGGGATTGTTCTTCCTTCTTTAAATAGGCCTGGATTGCAATGTACTTTCTTCTTACAACTGCCTTTGCTGCATCCCAAAGAAGTTGTGGCTTTGTGCTGTTGTTATTTGTCTCCATATACTGCTTGATCTCTGTTTTAATTTGATCATTGATTGACTGATTATTTAGGAGCATGTTATTAAGCCTCCATGTGTTTGTGAGCCTTTTTGTTTTCTTTGTACAACGTATTTCTAGTTTTATACCTTTGTGATCTGAGAAGTTGGTTGGTAGAATTTCAATATTTTTCAACTTACTGAGGTTCTTTTTGTGGCCTAGTATGTGACCTATTCTGGAAAATGTTCCATGTGCACTTGAGAAGAATGTGTATCCTCCTGCTTTTGGGTGTAGAGTTCTGTAAATGTCTGTTAGGTCCATCTGTTCTAGTGTGTTGTTCAGTGCCTCTGTCTCCTTACTTATTTTCTGTCTGGTTGATCTGTCCTTTGGAGTGAGTGGTGTGTTGAAATCTCCTAAAATGAATGCACTGCATTCTATTTCCTCCTTTAATTCTGTTAGTATTTGTTTCACATATGTCGGCGCTCCTGTGTTGGGTGCATATATATTTATAATTGTTATATCCTCTTGTTGGACTAACCCCTTTATCATTATGTAATGTCCTTCTTTATCTCTTGCTACTTTCTTAGGTTTGAAATTTGTTTTGTCTGATATAAGTACTGCAACACCTGCTTTTTTCTCCCTGTTGTTTGCATGAAATATCTTTTTCCGTCCCTTCACTTTTAGTCTGTGTATATCTTTGGATTTGAGGTGAGTCTCTTGTAAGCAGCATATATATGGGTCTTGCTTTTTTCTCCATTCTATTACTCTGTGCCTTTTGATTGGTGCATTCAATCCATTTACATTTAGGGTGATTATCGATAGATATGTACTTATTGCCATTGCAGACTTTGGATTCGTGGTTACCAAAGGTTCAACGGTAGCTTGTTTACTATCTAACAGTCTAACTTAACTCTTATTAAGCTATTATAAACACAGTCTGATGATTCTTTTTTTCTCTCCCTTTTTATTTTTCCTCCTCCCTTCTTTATATGTTAGGTGTTTTATTCTGTACTCTTTTGTGTTTCCTTTGACTGTTTTTATGGATAGTTTATTTTATTTTTTTGCCTTTAGTTAGTATTTGGATGGTCTGCTTTCTTTGCTGTGATTTTATTTTTTCTAGTGACATCTATTTAACCTTAGGAGTGCTTCCATCTAGAGCAGTCCCATTAAAATATCCTGTAGAAGTGGTTTGTGCGAGGCAAATTCCCTCAACTTTTGCTTCTCTGGGAACTGTTCAATCCCTCTCTCAAATTTAAATGATAATCATGCTGGATACAGTATTCTTGGTTCCAGGCCCTTGTGTTTCATTGCGTTAAATATATCATGCCATTCTCTTCTGGCCTGTAAGGTTTCTGTTGAGAAGTCTGATGATAGCCTGATGGGTTTTCCTTTGTAGGTGATCTTTTTTCTCTCTCTGGCTGCCTTTAATCCTCTGTCCTTGCCTTTTATCTTTGCCATTTTAAGTATTATGTGTCCTGGTGTTGTCCTCCTTGGGTCCCTTGTGTTGGGAGATCTGTGGGCTTCCATGTCTGAGAGACTATTTACTTCCTCAGCTTGGAAAGTTTTTGGCAATTATTTCCTCAAAGACATTTTCTATCCCTTTTTCTCTCTTTTCTTCTTCTGGTACCCCTATAATGAGAATATTGTTCCATTTTGATTGGTCACACAGTTCTCTTAATATTCTTTCATTCCTAGAGATCCTTTTGTCTCTCTCTGCCTCAACTTCTCTGTACTTCTGCTCTCTGATTTCTATTCCATTAACAGTCTCTTGAACCTCGTCCAGTTTGTCTTAAGTCCTTCTGTTGATTGTTTCATTTCTTTAATCTCCCTCCTGACTTCTTCCCTTAGCTCTTGCATATTTCTCTGTAGGTCCATCAGCATGGTTATCACATTTATTTTGAATCCTTTTTCAGGAAGATTGTTTAAATCTATCCCACCAGGCCCTCTCTCTGGAGTTTTGTGAGTGATTTTTTTACTGGACTAGATTATTCTGGCTTTTCTTTGAGGTAGAAGTAATCGCAGGCTGGTGGCATATGTGTCACCTGGGAGAACAAAGTCCCTTCCTGCTTGTTGTTTGCCTTGCTCTTCTCTGCAGCCTGTGCTGGTTACCCATACACTGGGAGGCAGTCTCTGGGATAATCCCCTGTGGTGCTTTTGGCAGGGCTGCCCTCAGACTAGCCTAGAGCACTGAGGGGGTGGCAGTCATGCCAGGTGTGTTCTACTATAAGGACAGTGCCCCTTCATGCTTTCTGGACCTTGCTCTGGATTCTGCTGCCTGTGCCAGTTACCCGCACACTGGGAGGCAGTCTCTGGGATAATCCCCTTAGCTGCTCTGGGCAGGGCTGCCCTCAGGCTAGCCTAGAGCACTGTGGGGGGTTGCAGCCATGCCGGGTGCATTCTGCTCCAAGGACGGCACCCCTTCGTGCCTTCCAGACCTTGCTCTGGCTTCTGATGCCTGTGTCGGTTACCAGCACACCAGGAGGCAGTCTCTGGGATAATCCCCTGAGCTGCCATGGGCGAGGCTGCCCTCAGGCTAGCATAAAGCACTGCAGGGGGTTTCAGCCACGCTGGGTGCATTCTATTGCAAGGACAGTGCCCCCTTCATGCCTTCCAGACCTTGCTCTGGCTTCCACAGCCCGTCCTGGTTAGCTGCATGCCAGGAGGAGATTCTGTGTAGTTGCTATCGGTGGGCTGCTTTCCAGCTGCTCCGCAGCTGTGGCGGGTCAGCTGGTCCATTTGCAGTGCCGGCCGGGTGGAACGAATGGCACACTGCTTATCAACATGAGGGGCTTTGGGGCTGCTTTATTGGCAGGGGATTAGGGAGCCTGAAGTTCCTCAAGATTCCCAGCCTACTGGGCTGAGTGTGCTGGGCTGATTTTGTTCAGCTGTTGGGCCCTTTTCCCTTTAAGACTTAAAAAAAAGTGCCTGCTTTTATTTTGTCCCAGAGGAGCCAGCGGGGGGGACCCACTCACAGTCTCTGTCTCGGATCCTGCCCTTCCGTTCCTCTAATATACAGTACACCATGCGATGTGTGTCTGTGCTCCCGGTGCAGATCACCAGGGCTGGTTATTTAGCAGTCCTGTGCTTCCACTCCCTCCCCACTCTGATTCTTTTCCTCCCACCAGTGAGCTGGGTTGTGGGGAGTGCTCGGGTCCTGCCGGGTTGCGGCTTTGTATCTTACCCCCTTCGTGAGATGCTGAGTTCTCCAGATATAGATGTAGCCTAGCTGTTGAACTGTATCTTCTGGTCTCTCTTTTATGAATAGTTGTATTTGTTGTATTTTCAAATATATATATGGCTTGGGAGGATATGTCTGCCGCCCTGCTCATGCCACCATCTTGAGCCCGTCTGCTATACTTTTTATCTCATAAAATGTGTCTGGGCACCCATTAGCCACTTAAAAGATGATTAGCATCAGCTATCAGTCTTAAGTCTCGGGTCAAAGGTATCCTGGTGCCTGCTGCTCCTTGAGCCCCTGCCTCCAGATGGACAGGAATATCGGGGAGTGGCTGAGCTGATTTCCTACTTTCCTCTCCTAATCTGCAGGCTCCAAGGGTACACCAGACCAGTAGACAGTGGTCCTTGGATCTTGGCTCTGGCCGATTGATTCGATGGGACTGAGTGAACCTCTGGCTAGGCTGCTGCCTATGCGAGAGTCATAGATGATACATGACCTCTTGTCTCACAGATCAGATTTCTTACAGCGGGTGACTAGCAGGATAATTCCCAGGCAGTGGCAGAAACTGGTGTTCAAGAGTATAGACACCCCACACCCCCATAAATGCCCGTGGCAGGCTCTGAACAATCTCTGGCCTTGGAAAAAATTCCCCTGCTCCTCATCCAAAGCAGTCCTCTTAGGCCTGCACCACTTTCTCCTGTGTAATGTAAATGGAGCCTGTAAAGTAATCAAGCTGAAACCTTGAGCCCAACATGTAAATGGCTCTATTCTATTGACCTCCCTATCTTAGAGGCATTCATCCTGGGGCTAGGCATTTCCTTTTCTGCAGTCCCAGGGATGTGAAACAGGCTTGTGGCTCTGACCAAGGCTCTGGAAGTGAGAGGTCACACAGTCCCTGCACTTATTGGACAGGCAGGGGGCTCTCTAGGAATGATCCCAAGTGTACTATGAGAAAGACTGTGCAGAGAAACTAGGGTCTGAATCAGGACTCCCAGGAGGCATAAAGTAAGAGCATACTGGTGAGGTTCCCACTAAATCCAGAGCTCCAAGGCAACTCTTGATTAGTGGGAAGGCAAGGGGGAAATCAAGGCAAGGTACAGGCCAAGCTGGTAAAGAGTGGTTAAATCCAGTAGGCCTGGCAGAGGAGGTGAATGACCATTGTCACCTAGGCTCCAAGGTGAGGGGACACCCTCACACAGAGAAAAGGCCGACCAGGTGTCACACACTTGTCTTTCTCTCTTCCAGGTGGGAGCATCCTCTTCAAGTTTAAAGCCAGACATGCCTCTGGCATGCATTCTAAAGTACTGGGTGCAATTTGATCCCTGGACCCGCTGAAAAAGAAGTGTCTTATCTTCTGCACACAAGCCTGGCCTCAACACAAACTCTCTAATGGAGAGGCTTGGCCCCTGAAAGAAGTATATAATATAATAAGGTTATGCAGCTAAATATATTTTGCCACAAGGAAGGAAAATAGTCAAAAGCCCCATGGACTTCTACAATAAGGGACTAGCTTTCTAAATTTTTTTGGTGAAAATCTATTCTACTTATTGGGTTCATCATTATCTTCAAAAATTGGGAGGTTTTTAAACTAGACTCCCTGAAATGGAAGAAATTTATCTTCTGCAATACAGCCTGACTTTAAATGACTGGTGCTGGAATTGTACTTGCATTTCATTTCCAGCCCCCTGGACATACACAGTCCCTATCAGTTCAGAGCCTTCATCAGCCATGTTAGTCTGGGGCCATCTAAACCTTAACCCAGTGATGTAAACTGCTTGCCCTTAGACTGTATTCTTGAAAACTGAGATACTTTTAGTCAAATAATCTAAAAGGAAAGAAGGCAATTGGATTTCAGTAACTCAAATCTTTGTATCAGTTTATCTGTCTGTGTAAATGTTCTTCGAAAAGTATTGCTAACTGTAGTCATTTCTTCTCAATCTGTATGTTTGTGTGTCTAAGTGTGTAAGTGGAAAATATTTTTCTACCTCTGGATGGTATTAATGAAAATTGATTTAAAGACAAGCACTTGTGTAAACTGGGCATTCTAAAATTTCCAGAAAATTCTAATAAAAGATATTAAGCATTAATGCAAATTTAAGTTGAACTGAAATGGATATGTCCTTATGGTTATCAGCTGCCTAAGTTGACCTAAAGTCATAAAGTACAGCTGTTTATTTAAAGAGGGAGAGCACTGAATGTAAAAGGAAAGTTGTAGAAAGCTTGTGGAAAAATTGATGTAGTCATGCGATGTGAAATTAAAGCAAATGAATTTCAATATCAAGTATAGAGCAAAATTAGAATTTTGTTTTCCATTAAAAAGACAAAGTTTTTTAAACTGTTCATCTGCTCTTAATGTTGAAAGATTGCAAAGGGTTCTCTAATTGTTTTATCAAAGCAGTTTCTCATGCTTAAAGTCTCATTGAGTTGTCTGGGTATTTAAGAAAATGAGATCTTAATATTAAAAGGACTAAAAGCTAAACTTTGCTATCAACTGTAACCTTCTGTATTTACCTTTGAGGTATTTTGTTGTCATTCTGGTTAAATGGATAAGTATTGCTTCATGGCAATCTAAAATCCAATTTAAGCAAATGCCAATGAAACTTTCTTCTGACAACTCCCCAAAATCAAATTCAAAAAGGTGCTTTTACCTCTAGTTAACTCTGATATTTTCCAGAGCGCCCTCTGGAACATGTCAGAGGAATTTTCTCCTCATTGGGGGAAATATGTGGCTAATTCGGCTTATTTATCTGATATATAATTACCTGCTTAATTACTTGGAAAGCACTGTCAAAGGGAATGATGCTAAACTTTGTTACTAAATGTTTTGTGTTACAGAAATATCCAAATTTCCTTATGTCAACTGTCTTATAATAAGCTCTCATCAGATCTTTAGCCATTGTCATTTGTAAGTCTTTTGTCATTTATAGTCATGGTTTTATTACTCCTAAATTAGTAAAGGACTAGATTTCAGCAGAAAAGGTATTAGTTACATAGGATTAAGTAAACTAAGGAAGATGATTTTGTGGCTTTTTGTTTCCAATGTTGCTGATAAAGTATTTTAAGCTTTTTCTTTTAAGCTGACAACAGTTTAGAAATTACAATATCTTTATAAGCAGAATTGAAACATTTATCTTTCTCTCTACCTGATCCCTCCAGAATTTAAAAACTCTCACTGACTATTTTTATATTTCATGGCAATATGTTTATGTGCATAAGTTCAATAAGAATCTGCTTTCCTTGTAAGAGGACCAATTAAAAACACAGGTTATATTACCAAGGCTTTGACTGGAATGTCATACCTGAGAGACATGTGCATAAACTCAGATATGAACAGCTGTAAGGAACTAAGGTTGACTTTATAGAGCCAACAAAGCCTCTTGGAAGAACTGCCTTGGTACCTTGCTTATGGAATTCCCAGCAGCCTTACCAGGTGAGTAAGGAAAATCACTCCCTGGCAGGTGCAAGAACCTCAGGATGTCTTGAGGACCTCGAGAAGAGAGGAATTCACCCAAGTCTACAGGCACTGCAGGCAAAACGTGATGGCAAGTCTGGCTTGACTTTCTGACCTGAGGCCTTTAAAAATCCAATCTGAAATTCCTTATAAAAAATACCAGCAAAGCACATTTAAAAGAGCCTATGTGATCAGTTGCACTTCTTGATGCACTTATGCAAATAATCAAGGCAAGCGTTAATTATTTTCTTAATCTGGTTACTTCTAATAAAAATGAGGGTGATGTTAGAGAAAAGCATTGTGTCAATAATGCAGCCTTTATCTATACTAAATCCTAATACTTGTCATTGGGACATAAACTGGATCCAGAATTCTAGTTTCCCCAAAATATCTGGCTATGATTCTCCAGATGTGTTAGTTTTCTCGCATCGTTTCAATTAAAGTTTTACTATTTCTAGTTCTCATATCCAACCATGCATTCTTAATCTTGTCAAGTTTGTCCTTCCAGAATGGAAAATCCAATCCAGATGTTGCTAATTAATCTAATAACACGATTTGTTCAATCTTGCCTAGAAGTCATAAAACTACAAATAGTAATAGAAATGGAACCTGGAATAGAAGTGCCCATCTTCCAAGGCCCTCTCAACTGACCGCTGATGGAGACCTAACTGCACCCTTTACTGCACCCCTTCTCAGCATGAAGCAGCCAGAGTGGTTATTGCCCCCTTTCCCTAGCAGCAGCAGGGTCTCTATCTGTAGAGGGGGGAATGAGACAGGGACCATGGGCTTAGACAGAGTAGGGTGAGGGCCTCCAGAAAAAGCAAGGCAGGATATTTACAGTCAAAGCAATGCAACAATGAAAGTCCCTATCAAAACTCTGTGTTCAGCATTATGCAAAGTCAAGGTCACACTAATTCTCTAGGGTAAAATGCCAGACTAGGAATATAGACATCTTCAGTGAGATCAGTTAAAGGTCAAAAGGTCAGGAGCAACTTGTCCTGGAATGTTTGAGTGTTCCTCAAGGGTATCTCAGCATAACCCATGACTTCACTGTAAACAGCCCTAGCAAACAGACAATAACCCAGCCCACCTTGAGGGCAGGGCAGGTGCTACAAGTCCATGCACTAAGCCCTCAATTTCCCCAAATCCTCAACTGCCTATAAATCCCCTAGACAACACATCTCCCCGGACTCTCTTGTCCCCTCCTGCCATGAGCCAGGAGCTCTGTCCTTTCACTTTATCTCTAAATAAAAGCCTGTACCTTGCTCTCCTATCTTGAGTGTTTGTGGAGCTCATTCTTCAGCTTCGTGAACAAGAACCCTGGCATCAAAATGTTGGTGAGGATGTGGAGAAAGGGGAACCCTCCTACACTGCTTGTGGGAATGTAAAATAGTTCAACCATTGTGGAAAGCAGTATGGAGGTTCCTCAAAAAACTCAAAATTGAAATGCCATTTGACCCAGGAATTCCACTCCTAGGAATTTACCCTAAGAATGCAGCAACTCATTTTGAAAAAGACATGCACCCCTATGTTTATCGCAGCACTATTTACAGTAGCCAAGAAATGGAAGCAACCTAAGTGTCCATCAGTAGATGAATGGATAAAGAAGATGTGATACATATATATACACAATGGAATATTATTCAGCCATAAGAAGAAAACAAATCCTACCATTTGCAACAACATGGATGGAGCTAGAGGGCATTATGCTCAGTGAAATAAGCCAGGCGGAGAAAGACAAGTATCAAATGATTTCATTCATCTGTGGAGTATAAGAACAAAGCAAAAACTGAAGGAACAAAACAGCAGCAGACTCACAGAACCCAAGAATGGACTAACAGTTACTAAAGGGAAAGGGACTGGGGAGGATGGGTGGGAAGGGAGGGATAAGGGGGAAAAGGGGCATCACGATTAGCACGTATAATGTGTGGGGGGGACACAGGGAAGGCAGTATAACACAGAGAAGACAAGTAGTGATTCTATAGCATCTTACTACGCTGATGGACAGTGACTGTAATGGGGTATGTGGTGGGGACTTGATAATAGGGGGAGTCTAGTAACTGTAATGTTCATGTAATTGTACATTAATGATAGCAAAAAAAAATACTAACAATAGAAAAAAATAACAACAGCAACAAAAACTTTACACCAGACTTTCCATTTAGGTTTAGAAAATACATATCAGATGTCCAAAAGTATTTTTGCAGGCAGTAGTCTATTAAAGACCATAGAGCAAGTCACTAAAGCTTGTGAGATCTGTCAAAGAAATTACATATTAAATAGAAAAGCCATTCCTCCTGGATTACAGCGAACAGGCAGATACCCAGGAGAGGACTGACAAATAGATTTTACACATATGCCAAGGGCAAAAAGATTCCAATATCTCTTTGTGTGGATAGATACATTCACAGGATAGGTGGAGGCCTTCCCCTGTAGAACTGAACAAGCAAAGGAAGTAGTGAGAATACTCTTACATGAAATTATTCCCCGATTTGGGATGCCCCAAGGATTACAAAGTGACAATGGCCCAGCATTTAAAGCAGCTGTGACTCAAGGAGTGTCCAGAGCCCTCGGTATTCAGTATAATTTACACTATGCCTGGAGGCCACAATCTTCAGGTAAAGTAGAAAAAACCAATGACATTATAGAAAGACACATAAGAAAACTGTCACAAGAAACTCACTTGCCCTGGTCTGACCTACTACCTTTAGCCATAATAAGAATAAGAAATACTCCCCAAATTTCAGGGTTAAGCCCCTTTGAAATGCTCTGCGGAAGACCTTTCTTAAGGAATGATTTAATCATGGACAGAGAAGTCACAGAGATAATCTGATATGTGACACATCTCTCTAAATTCCAGACACTCCTTCAAAATCTAACCAAAGGACAGAACCCCTGGGGAAGCCCTCTTTGAACCAGGAGATAAAGTCCTAATTAAGTCAATTCCTTCTAATTCTCCAACTTTTAATCTAGTATGGGAAGGGCCCCACACTGTTATGCTATCTTCTCCTACAGATGTCAAAGTCACAGGTATTGAGGCTTGGATTCACCACTCCAGAGTAAAGGCCTGGAAAAATTCCCAAGACCTCCCAGACAACACAGATAAGGAAAAAGCCATTGCACAGGACACCAAAATTTGGGAACCCGAGTATGTCTGTGAACCTATAGAAGATCTGAAACTACTGTTCAAAAGAAAATCCTCATCTACCAATATTTGAGATAAGTACTACATGTTTTTTTCTTTTTTTCCTCTTCTTATAAGTAATCAATATGAAGTCTACATTACTCTTTTATTTGCTGCTCTCTAGTATTCCCTTCATAATAAATGAATCTAATTACTTAAATTGGGCTGAAGACATAGCTAGAATAAATGGAAGTTCATCCTGTTAGATATGCGGATTACTTCCTGTTTCTAGTACCTCAGAAATCCCTTGGTGGGTGTCTCCTCTTCAGGACGTGATTGGTTACAATTACAAATTCTTAAAAATGATACACGCACTGCCCAGGGTGTACTAAGTGTTGAAATAACTAACTGGAATGTAAAATTCTGGCCCATTAATAATTCCTTAAAGGACAAAAGGCCTTAAATGATACTATCTGAAGAATAGCCCTCCTAAACACTGAAATTAAACTAATGTGCCAAGCAGTTATACAAAATAAAATGGCACTAGACATCTTAACAGCAGCACAAGGAGGAACTTGTGCCATAACCAAAGTTAAGTATTGTATGTATATTCCAAATTATTCACAAGTGGTCTCTGATTCACTCCAGGACCTCCAAAGGCAAATCCAAGTTATGTCAAGCCCAGAAATCCCGTAGACTACTACAATAGGAAACTAGCTTTCTAAGTCCTTTTAGTGGAAATCCATGTTACTCATCAGATTCATCATTCTCATACTAATATTTAGCCCCCATATATTTAACCTAATAATATAATTTATTGTATCTCACATAGAAGCCATGAAACTGCAAATGGTGATGGCAGTAGAACCCAGGATGGAAATGCCGATCTTCTGAGGCCCTCCCGACTGACCACTGATGGAGACCTAGCTGCACCCCTTACTGCGACCCCTCTCAGCATGAAGCAGCCAGAGCGGTCACTACCCCCTTTCCCTGGCAGCAGCTAGGGTCTCTATCAGTAGAGGCGGGAATGAGACAGGGACCATGGGTGTAGCCAGAGTAGGGTGAGGGCCTCTGGAAAAAAGCAAGGCAGGATATTTGCAGTCAGAGCAATGTAGCTACATGCAAGGAAACCCCCTACTAAAACTCTGTGTTAAATATTAAGCTCTAGAGTCATTCTTCAGTGAGATCAGTTAATATTCCCCAGATAAAGAAGAGTAGCACATGTTTATATTATGCTAATCATTTATAATCATGTGTAAGATTCACCTTGGCATTCTAAAAGGCCCAGGCCTATGTACTGTCTTTCCTCCTTCAGATCTGATGAAGTGATTTTGCAAACTGAGCAAACTAATTTAGTATGCAGGCCCAGCCATAAACAACACAGTAAAAGGCAAGAAGGATTCCATCTTAAAAATAAGATTACATTTTAATACCCAAGAAGTTAAGATGTTAGAAATTCTTTTTTATTTTCTTTTTCTTTTATTTATTTTTTTTTCTTTAATTCTTTTAATTCTTCTTTCTTTTATTATTATTATTATTATTATTTTTAACTAATGAAATATTTCTTGACCACTCTCATCCAATATAGAAATTCTTAACTTACTCTTTAGAAACAATACCTCAGCCCACCTTGGGGGCTGAGCAGGTGGCCTTGTTTCACATGCCCCCAGACCAAGATGCTGGTATCTCAGGGAGAAATCATCAGAGCAGGAAGTTGCTTGGGTTAAGTTAATTCTAAATATTCAGGGACCATTTAATAAGTCCACACCCCTAAGATTTTTTACATGTTCTCAAAAAATCCTCAACTGCCTATAAAACCCCTAGACAACGCACCTCCCTAGACTCTCTTGTCCCCTCCTGGCATGAGCTGGGAACTCTGTCCTTTCACTTTATCTCTAAATAAGCCTGTACCTTGCTCTCCTACCTTGAGTGTTTGTGGAGCTCATTCTTCGGCTTTGTGAACAAGAACCCCAGCATCAATATGGAGCGTGCAGTTGAGCGTATATCAACTGCATCACTAAGCACACAGTTTTTAGTTCAGCTGACATTTTTTTCATAGCAGGTATGCTGGATGAAGATAGCATTGCATTGTTTTACATTTTTGCCTAATCTGTCACTGCCTTAGGCTTGGACCAGTAACAAGTAGTTCACGGACCAGCTACTTTGAGCAGAACTTGTCTAGAGTGTGGACTTTGAAATCAGTAAGGCTAGGCTCTACTGCTTAAGCAAGTCCCCTAAACTCTCTGAGCTTTGGAGTCCAAATCTGCGAAATGGAGATTCATTAATGCCCAGCAACAATTTTGAGCACACACTATATGCTAGGCACTGTTCCGTGAGCTGAGGATGTCATAGTGACTTTGGCTGATAGTATTTCTGCTTCAGAGGACTACAGATTGAGCAGCAAGATAATCACAGTTTGATAAATGCTATTAAGAAAGTCAGCTAACTTTGATGGGTGTATGTAACAGATTTCATGGGGGAGCAGTTGACATGAGCAGTTGAAGAGAGAACTGGGCATGCAGAGAACTCAGGATGATGCTGTAAGCAAAGGGAAGAACAGTGCAAAGGCCCTGAGGCATGTTGAGGAAACCAGAAGATGCCTTGTGGTCTGGAGTGGAGTGAGGGAGAGGAGGTGGGAGGTGGGGGGAGGTGAGGTCAGAGAGGAGCCCATTAATGTAGGGCCTAGTAGGACATAGAGAAGAGTTTGGATCCCATTCTAAAAGCAATGTGAAACCATTGGAGGGTTTTAAGCCAGGTCATAAAGTTTCTTGTGCATCATGTTAAAGAGTTTGGACTTTACAACAACCGAAGATTTAATGACAGAGGAATGTCAGGATTAGAACCACCTTTTAGAATGTTTATTATGGTAAAGATAACAGATTAGGCAAGACAGAAGGCAGAGAGACCAGGCTGGAGAGCACAATCAGATAGAATGAGTGGGTAAATGTAAGAATGGTTGAATTAACATCACTAACTACATTGCAAGCTTCCTTATGTCTTGAACCTCACAACCTCTTGCTTTGGATGTTCCACAATACAAACTTTTTTTTAGGTCTTTGTGAAAGTCAATTTTTAATTAATGTGGAACTCGCTGAACTGACTAGGGAACATAAAATCAAACTAGATCCTCCATCCACTCGTCGGAAGCCAAGTCTTTGTGCACAATGCTGATTTAGCCAAAGTACCGAAGTCTTGTCTCTTTTACCTTGTCTGCTTCTCATCTGTTTATCTTCATACCCAGTGATGCTCAAGTCTAGGAGGTGAGCCATTTTCCAACAGTGAACTGGAGTGATTTCTGTCTGGAACCAAACAAATGCCTAAGTGCTGCTTGGAATGTCCACTTCCAGAGTCATCAGGTCACACGGCCTGTTGCATAAGGCAAGCTGGGACGTGCCCAGCCTGCTGAATAGAATTCCTAGTGTTCTTCCATGAGAGAAGGCCTGTTTATCCTCTGGGGCCTTGCTAGCCAACATTAGCTCAACCAATATCCAGTAATAATGATGAGAGATGTCATCGAGCAAGTACAATGTACCAGGCACTGGGCTAAGAGATTTGCATTTATTCTTTGATACAGAACCTTACAACAAGCTTATTCAGCAGGGGTTCTTAATTAACTCTATTTTAAAGAGAAAGAAACTGGGAATCAGAGAGGCTAAATAATTCATTTGATGTCCTATAACTAATTGGATGCTGACCAGGAACCTAATTCTCTTTGATTCCAAAGCCTTGTGTCATTTTAATAGTAAATTTTAATTTATTTTATATAGTGATAACTATTCATAATTGCTAAAGTTATGTATGCTTTTTATCATTGTAGGGGCCAAGGGCAGGCCACCCCAAGATGTATGTAGCCCAAGAGACTCAAAGAAACTTTGATCTTTCACCCTACCAATTGCATAAAAGATTTAGATGGAGGAACTGCTCCAGGAGGAGATCCATCACCATAGATAACTACATTATCATGTGAACTAGGTACGGTAGTAAGGAAGGAATGTGGCTAAATCTGTTAATGTTCCTCTCTGTCCCATTGTTTCTGTGTGGCTCATCAAGCATTTGTTTACCAAACATTTACTCTTTCATATTCACATGGATTGCCTTCCTTTCCTACTCCCTTCTCCTTAGTTCAGGATGAAGTACTTATCTCACTGTGCCTGATAGTCTCTGGAATTTCATGTCTATGTTCCTAGTACATATGTAATTAAACTTTGTTTTATTTTCCTCCTGTTAATCTGTCACATGTCAATTTAATTTTGTTAAAAAACAAAACCAACCCAAGTAAATTTGAAGACCTAATTGGCTTTATTAAGCAATTCATTAATTGGGCTGCATCACCTCTAGCAAGCAGAGAGATGCTCTGAAGAGTTGGGCAAAATGAAAGGTTTTTATAGACAAGAGGGTGAGGGAAAAGTTATTAGCAATATAAAAGAAGGGATTGTTTCAGGCAAGATCACTTCTTTCAGGGGGAAAAGCAGGGGTCTTATAGTGCAGATTACCTTATCTTCTTTTAGGGAAGATGGAGAGGACTCGTGTGACAGATTATCCATGATGCTGATCAGAAAATTCCTGACTGCCTATGTTTCTGGGAGAGGTTGAAACTGTAATTGGGTTAAACTATTAGGCCCTGGTTTAGGGACTTGGCTGAGCAGACGTGACAACTTGTTGGGCCTGTGTCTTTCTTTTTAATAATTCTTAAACCAACTAGAACCTTGAAGAGTAGAGGAAAATTTCCTCCCCAACATCATACACTCAAACAATTTAAGATTATATAAAGTAACTAAAGAAAGTACTGTCCTGGTTATCTATTGCTGCATAACAAATCACTCCAAAGCTTGGTGGCTTTTGAAAACCAGCAAGAATTTATTTATCTCTCATGGTTCTGGGGGCCTGCCTGGGATCAGCTAGTCATGTCTCAGTGTCTCCCATGTGGTTATAATTGGTTATCATCTGGGACTGGAATCCTCTGAAAGCTTTCTTACTCTCACATCTGGTACCTGATGCTAACTATAGAGACTGAGACCTCACAGTGTGCTGGGACATGGACATTTGGCCCTGTGGCCTGGTCTTCCTCGCAGCATGAGGGATGGGATCCATGAGTAAACATCCCAAGGAAGAGGAAGTAGCTGCTCATTTCTTAAGACTTGGGCCAGAAACTGGCACAGTGCCACTTCTGCTATTTTCTGTTGATCAAGCAGTTACAGAGCCAAGGTAGAAGGAAAGGAGACATAAATGCTACTCTTCCATGGTGGGAATGTCAAAGAATTTGGAGGCCAATTTTTAGAACTGCCACAGTCTACTCCATCTGACCCAGATTGTGTTCTTCCTTCATGCAAAATGCAGTGGTCTCATCACAAGACTCTTCCAGACATCTCCTGCCATCAGGTTCAGGCTTCAGTCCAGGAGCCTGTCTCTACAGCATTTCCTGGTATGGGTGAGGTACCTTGAGTGCAGTTTCTTGGTTACAGCCTTTCAAGAGTGATTCTTTTTTATCTGAGCTACCTGTGAACTAAAAAGACAAGTTACCTGCCTTCCACACCCAGCATACAGTGGTGGGACAGGGGTCCTCTGAAAACTGCAGTAAACATATGGCAGGTTCCTTGATGAGAGTCCAGTTCTATTCATTGCTTCCTTGCAGCTCTTCCTTCTGAGCTCTGGTTCTACTTTCCGGATTTAACTTTCCTTTCCTATGAAATGTAACTTGTAGCTCTCCTGAGTAGTTTCTGAGCCTGCTTCCTATCCATAAAAGGTCTAGAATCCAAAGCTCTCATTTTGTCCTGTACTGTCTCCTCCTTCAGTTTAAGCTGATGCTAAAAAACTTTAAAGATTGGTTATAATTCTTCCTGGAGTTCCTTCCATTTTGAGAAAAGCCATGGCCATAAAGTCTTCGGTCCTTGTTAAATCCTTTCTACCTTGGGGGCTTTTTTAGGCTGCTGTGGGGCAATGCTTTAGGATCTTAGAAATCCTGTTGTTTAATTAAGAAAGGCAGGCACACCCTTAAGTTCTTTAGAAGGATGTTGTTCTGAAAGAGTTAATGAAGTACCTTCTTAAACCTTTCTGAGCTCTTAACAAAAGATGCTATACCTGCCCTTTGCTGGAAAGCCATTTTAATTTGAGAATAGTTTTCCAGCTGGAGAGCTTGGGCTTAACTAGTTTTATTTTCAAACTCAGAAAACCCAAGCTCTTTTATATACTCTCTAAAATTTGCTCAAAACCCAAAAAAGGTTATTTTTTAAGCTGTTCTCTCTCCTTTGCTTTTAACTACAGGTAGGTTGGCCAGACCATCATGTTCATTATGGAACATTTCCTACTTTTCCACATTTACCACATAGCAGTGTCACCAAACTTTTCACCACCCACAAGGGTTCCCTTTCCTCTAGCTTCTAGTTGCATTTTCCTCACTTTCCCTTAAGCCACTATCAAGATGCTTTACCTTTCACTATGTAACTCCAGAGGAAAATCCCAGGGCAAAATACCTTTGAAACTGAAATCACTCAAAGGGAGAAATAAAGTGGGAGAAACCCATTTATTTCTTACACGCAGTTGTGCCATGTCTCTCTTGACCCAGTTGCAGAAGAGAGAGGTCCACCCATCCTCTCCAGTCCAGATAAGCCCTGGCTTGCCTGTGTAATTACCTATTGATATGGAGATCGACTACTTCTCTCCAACCCTTGGCAACACCTATTGATATGGAGATGCACTAAAGCCAGGCGAGAGATTCTGGAAATACTGCAATTTTATCCACACACTAGTATGCCCTTTAGGGCCCCTCCAGCTTCTGCCTGCCGTTCCAACACAAGAATGATTGTGATATTGTGGTTTATGATAAGAAATATACATTTGCTCTTCAGATATTAGAATTGGAAGCAGAATTATAATTATGTCACATGCTTAAGTTTTTGTTTTAGCAGCACCCCACTTTTGATACCAAAAGCTATTCTATTTACCTATTGCTCTGTTATAAATTACCCAAAAGGTAGTTGCTTAAAACAACATTTTTACTGCTTATGGTCCTCAGGCTTGATGAGGTTCTGTTAGCCAGTTCTCACTCAGGGTATCATATGAAGTTGAAGTTGTCTGGCCGAGGCCAGAGTCATCTTGAAGGTTAGCCCAGGCTACACCAATCTCCCCTTTGGGAATGTATAACTTAGGTCTGGACAGACTAAGCTAGTTGTTGACCTTAAAAGTAAAACAGCTAGGAGGATTGGATTAAAGATGGTGGAATAGGAAGGCAAGGCAGAAACATCCTCCCAAAAGCACATTAAAGAAGAAAATACAGCAAATACAACTCAACCTGAAAAAGACCTGAAGACTTCAGAACAGACCACCTACACCTGAGGAAGAAGAGAAGACCACACAGAGAAGGGTAAAGTGGCAAAGCTGAGACCAAGTGGTATCCAAACCCTCCCCCAAACCCAGCCTACAGGCAGGAGAAAGAAGAA
This sequence comes from Smutsia gigantea, assembly GCA_032199065.1. NCBI lineage: Eukaryota > Metazoa > Chordata > Mammalia > Pholidota > Manidae > Smutsia > Smutsia gigantea. The sequence continues at coordinate 40,604 of JAVSCE010019456.1, forward strand.
TGAACCAGGGAAGGACTAGGAGCCCAGAAGCATTGCATACCTGGCCCTGGAGATTGCCCTGGGATCACGGGCTCACATTACAGTGGGTTCTGGTGAGTAGTGGGGCTGGACACCAGGAACTGGTGGAACACTCTGGGAGGCTGAGACTATAGCCAACGGGGAGGGCAGGCATGCTCCACCAGTCCTGGGACCCAAAGCAGAGGAGGCAGTTTGAAAGACTTGCCAGCAGTGGGAGAAGTACCAGAAGGACGAGAGTTGGATGGAACTTTCTCCTCAGGAGAAAGGGCAGGTGGACCAGCCCTCTCCAACCCTCCCTCAGCCCAACAGATTGTGAACTCTTGGGAGCCCCAGATGTGCCATCCCCCTTGCTGGCAATGCAGCCCTGAGACTCCTGCCTGCACACATTGCTGGAAGCCAACCCACTTGGTCCAGTGGTAGCATCAGACTTTGCTGCCTAGCAGAAAGAGGGAGACTCCCCCATCTTCCTTGGGTCCATTTCAGCCCAATCAGGGAGGTACCTACAGGAGCCAACCCCAAGAACTCCTTCCTCCCTCTAGGTGTCCAAACCCTATGCTGTGTATCTGGCCAGGGCAGAGCTAAACATCAATCTGCCCAACCCATTAACCCTAGAGGCCTGCTATTGCTGCAGGCCAGGCAGAGGGCAGCGTCACCCACAGTGAGCCCAACAGAGACTTCCAGGGTGATCACAAAGGCATTGTGGAAGCAAACTGCCCATCCAGAGAAGACAGACAGAAAGGCAGCCTTGCCCATGGCACACTAGCAGCTGGGGCCCCCACAAAATAGAACCAGGCACTAGAGAGAAAAGAATCTTGAGCTTCTGGACACCATAGGACACCTTCTTCATAAAGCTATTACTGTATAGGCCAGAAAGCATAGCAGAGACATCTAATACAAAGGACAAAACACAGAAACCCTGGCAAAATGAGTAGGTAGAGGACTATGATCCAAACAAAACTGTAAGAACCCCAGGACTAAATGAAATAGAGATCACCAATTTTCTTGATAAATATTTCAGAGTAAAAGTCACAGATTTACAGAAAAGTATTCAAGATCTCAGGGAGGACTTCAACAAAGAGATAGAAAACCTGAAAAAGAGCCTCTCAGAGCTGATGAATACAGTATCAATGAAACATATAATGGAGGGATTTAAGAGTAGACTAGAACATGTAGAGGAAATGGTAAATGAAATGGAAATTAGGAAAATGAAGCTGAGGAACAGAGAGAAAAAGGGATCTCTAGGAATGAATGTTAAGAGAGCTATGTGACCAGTCCAAATGAGACAGTATTTGCATAATAGGGGTACCAGAAGGAGAAGAGAAAGACAAAAGGATAGAAAGTCTCTTTAAGGAAATAATTGTAGGAAATTTCCCCAACTGGGGAAGGAAATAGACACTCAGGTCATGGAAGCTCAGAGATCCCCTAACAAAATGTACCCCAGGAAGGCAACACCAAGACATATAATAATTAAAATGCAAAGTTCAAGGATAAAGAGAGAGTGTTGAAGACAGGCAGACAGAGAATAAAAATTACATATAAATGAAATCCCATCAGGCTATCAGCAGACTTCTCAACAGAAATTCTGCAGGCCAGAAGGGAATGGCATGATATATTTAATATACTGAAACAGAAGGCATTCCATCCAAGTACCCTCTACCTGGCATGATTATCATTAAAATTTGAAGCAGATATCAAACAATTTCCAGATAAACATAAATTGAAGGAATTTGCCACCACTAAGCCAGCCCTACAGGGTATATTAAATGCTGTAGATGGAAATGACCCTAAGGCTAAAAAGCTTTAACCAATGAAAATAAACCCACAGTAAAGGAAGTAAACTAACTAATTACCAAGGAAGTATGAAATTAGAAAAAAACAAACGAAGCAAAATCAACTATACACAAAATCAGTCAAAGGAAAAATGAAAAGAACAGATTATGACATCTAACATGAAAAATGTGGAGGAGGAAGAAGGAAAAAATACTGGTAGATTGTGTTTGAAATAGAGTAATCAGGAATTTAAGATAGAATACTATATAGTAAGGAAGCTATCCTTGAATCTTTGGTAACCACAGAACTAAAGCCAACCATAAATATACACACATGCAAAAATAAAAAAAGGGAAATCCAATTACAACACTAAAGAAAACCATCAATAATAAGAAAAGAGAGTAAGAGAAGAAAGGAACAGAGATGAGCTATAAAAGAAAGCCAGAAAACAATTAATAAAATGGCAATAAGTACATCTCTATTAATAATCACCTTAAATGTAAATGGAATGAATGCACCAGTGAAAAGACATGGAGTGGCAGAATGGATAAGAAAACAAGGCACATCTATATGCTGCCTATAAGAGACTCATTTCAGACCCAAAGACATACACAGACTAAAAGTGAAGGGATGGAAAAAGATATTCCATGCAAATAGTAGGGGGGAAAAGCAGGAGTAGCAGTACATATATCAAGCAGCTTCTCAGACCACAATGGTATGAAACTATAAATAAATACACAAAAAACAAAAAGACTTACAAATACATGGAAGCTAAACAATATGCTTCTAAATAATTAATGGATCAATGAACAAATTAAAACAGAAATTAAGCAATACATGGAGACAAATGAAAACAAAAACACAACAGCCCAAAATCTGTGGGATGTAGCAAAAGCAGTTCTAAGAGGAAAGCACATAGGAATACAGGCTTGCCTCAAGAAAGAAGAACAATACCAAATAAACAGTGTAAACTCACAATTAAAGAAACTAGAAAAAGAACCCTAAAGACTCCACTCCAAAACTACTAGAACTAATATCTGAATTCAGCAAAGTTGCAGGATACAAAATTAACACACAGAAATCTGTTGCTTTCCTATACACTAATGATGAACTAACAGAAAGAGAAATCAGAAAAATAATACCATTCACTATTGCATCAAAAAGAATAAAATACCTAGGAATAAACCTAATGAAGGAAGTGAAAGACCTATACCCTGAAAATTACAAGACATTCCTAAGAGAAATTAAAGAGGACACTAACAAATGGAAATGCATCCCATGCTCTTGGCTAGGAAGAATAAATATTGTCAAAATGGCTATACTACCCAAAGTAATCTACAGATTCAATGCAATCCCTATCAAACTACCAACAGCTTTCTTCAATGAACTGGAACAAATAATTCTAAAATTCATATGGAACCACAAAAGACCCCGAATAGCCAAAGCAATCCTGAGAAGGAGGAATAAAACAGGGGGAATTACACTCCCTGACTTCAAGCTCTACTACAAAGCCACAGTAATCAAGACAATTTGGTATTGGCACAAAAACAGACCCACAGATCAGTGGAATAGAATAGAAAATCCAAACACCAACCCAAACACATACAGTCAATTAATATTTGATAAGGGAGCCTTGGATATACATTGGGGAGATGATGGCCTCTTCAGCAGCTGGTGTTGGAAAAACTGGACAGCTACATGTAAGAGAATGAAAGTGGACTACTGTCTAACCCCTTACACAAAGGTAAACTCAAGGTGAATCAAAGACCTGAATGTAAGTCATGAAACTATAAAACTCTTAGAAAAAAATACAGGCAAAAATCTCTTGGACATAAACATGAGTGACTTCTTCATGAACATATCTCCCCGGGCAAGGGAAACAAAAGCAAAAATGAACAAGTGAGACTATATGAAGCTGAAAAGCTTCTGTACAGCAAAGGACACCATCAGTAGAACAAAAAGACATCCTACAGTATGGGAGAATATATTCATAAATGACGTATCTGATAAGGGGTTGACATCCAAAATATATAAAGAACTCATGCACCTTAACAAACAAAAGCAAATAATCCAATTAAGAAATGGGCAGAGGACATGAATAGACACTTCTCCAAAGAAGAAATTCAGATGGCCAACAGGCACATGAAAAGATGCTCCACATCACTAATTATCAGAGAAATGCAGATTAAAACCACAATGAGATATCACCTCACACCAGTGAGGATGGCCAACATCCAAAACAGAAACAACAACAAATGTTGGCGAGGATGTGGAGAAAAGGGAACCCTCCTACACTGCTGGTGGGACTGCAAATTAGTTCAACCATTGTGGAAAGCAGTATGGAGGTTCCTCAAAAAACTCAAAATAGAAATACCATTTGACCCAGGAATTCCACTCCTAGGAATTTACCCTAAGAATGCAGCAGCCCAGTTTGAAAAAGACAGATGCACCCCTATGTTTATCGCAGCACTATTTACAATAGCCAAGAAATGGAAGCAACCTAAGTGTCCATCAGTAGATGAATGGATAAAGAAGATGTGGTACATATACACAATGGAATATTATTCAGCCATAAGAAGAAAACAAATCCTACCATTTGCAACAACATGGATGGAGCTAGAGGGTATTATGCTCAGTGAAATAAGCCAAGCCGAAAAAGACAAGTATCAAATGGTTTCACTCATATGTGGAGTATAAGAACAAAGAAAAAATACTGAAGGAACAAAACAGCAGCAGACTCACAGAACCCAAGAACGGACTAATAGTTACCAAAGGGAAAGGGACTGGGGAAAATGGGCGGGAAGGGAGGGATAAGAGGGAAAAAGGGGCATTACGATGAGCAGATATAATGTTGGGGGGGCACAGGGAGGGCCGTACAACTCAGAGAAGACAAGTAGTGATTCTATAGCATCTCACTACGCTGATGGACAGTGACTGTAATGGGGTTGGTGGGGGGGATCTGATGAATGGGTAGTTTAATAACCGTAATATTGCACATGTAATTAGATTAATGATAATAAAATAAATTATATTATAAAAAAATAAAATAAAATAAAAATGAAAAAGACAAGTACCAAATGATTTCACTCATATGTGGAGTATAAGAACTAAGGAAAAAAAAAACTGAAGGAACAAAACAGCAGGAGACTCACAGAACCCAAGAACGGACTAATAGTTACCAAAGGGAAAGGGACTGGGGAGGATGGGTGGGAAGGGAGGGGCAAGGGGGAAGAAGGGACATTACGATTAGCAGATGTAATGTTGGGGGCGCGCATAGGGAGGGCTGTACAACTCAGAGAGGACAAGTAGTGACTCTATGGCATCTCACTACGCTAATGGACAGTGACTGTAATGGGGTTGGGGGAGGGGGACGTGATGAAGGGGGTAGTGTAATCACCATAATATTACTCATTTAATTGTAGATTAATGATATCAAAATAAACTTATAAAAAAATGTAAGGGGTGGAGAGATTTCCATGATAGTAACTTGTTGAAATTCTTTTTAATAAATGTATCATTTCTCTTTTTATATTAAAAAAAAAAGAAACTAGAAAAAGAACAAATGAAGCCCGAAGTCAGTAGAAGAAGGGACATAATAAAGATCAGAGCAGAAATAAATAAAATAGGGAAGAATAAAACAGTAGAAAAAAATCAATGAAACCAGGAGCTGGTTCTTTGAGAAAATAAACAAAATAGATAAACCCCTAGCCAGACTTACCAAGAAAAGAAAAGCGTGTACACACATAAAGAGAATCAGAAAAGAAGAAGGAATAATCACAACTGATACCACAGAAATACAAAGAATTATTAGAGAATACTATGAAAAATTACATATCAATAAATTGGACAACTTAGAAGAAATGGACAAATTTCTAGAAAAATACAACCTTCTAAGACTTACACACGAAGAAACAGAAAATTTGAACAGACCAATTACCAGCAATTAAGTCAAATTGGTAATCAAAATACTCCCCCAAAACAAAACTTTATGTCTAGATGGCTTCACAGCCAAATACTATCGGACATTTAAAGAAGAGCTGGTACCCATCCTAAGCATTCGAAAATGTAGAAGAGGAGGGAATACTACCAGACTCATTCTCTGAGGCCAGCATAAGTCTAATACCAAAACCAGGCAAAGACACCACAAAAAAAGAAAATTACAGACCAATATCCCTGATGAACATAGATCAAATATCCTTAACAAAATATTAGCAAATCAAGTCCAAAAATACATTAAAAAGATCATACATCATGACGAAGTGGGAATTATTCCAGGAATACTAGGATGGTATGATATTTGTAAATACATCAATATCATACTCTACATTAACAAAAAGAAGGATAAAAACCACATGATCATCTCAGTAGATGCTGAAAAAGCATTTGACAAAATTCAACATCCATTCATGATAAAAACTCAACAACAAGTCAGGATGGTTAACATCCAAAAGACAAACAACAAATGCTGGCAAGGATGTGGTGAAAGGGGAACCCTCCTACACTGCTGGTGGGAATGTAAATTAGTTCAACCATTGTGGAAAGCAGTATGGAGGTTCCTCAAAAAACTCAAAATAGAAATACCTTTTGACCCAGGAATTCCACTCCTAGGAATTTACCCTAAGAATACAGGATCCCAGATTCAAAAAGACATATGCACCCCTATGTTTATCACAGCACTATTTACAATAGCCAAGAAATGGAAGCAACTGAAGTGTCCATCAGTAGATGAATGGATAAAGAAGAGGTGGTACATATACACAATGGAATATTATTCAGCCATAAGAAGAAAACAAATCCTACCATTTGCAACAACATGGATGGAGCTAGAGGGTATTATGCTCAGTGAAATAAGCCAGTCAGAGAAAGACAAGTACCAGATGATTTCACTCATCTGTGGAGTATAACAACAAAGCAAAAACTGAAGGAACAGAACAGCAGCAGATTCACAGAACCCAAGAATGGACTAACAGTTACCAAAGGGAAAGGGACTGGGGAGGAAGGGTGGAAGGGAGGGATAAGAGGAATTAAGGGGCATTACGATTAGCACACATAATGTAGGGGGGAGCATGGGGAAAGAAGTATAGCACAGAGAGAAGACATCTTACTATGCTGATGGACAGTGACCATAATGGGGTATATGGTGGGGACTTGATAATGGGAATGTAGTAACCACGATGTTGCTCATGTGAAATCTGAGCATAAGATTGTATATCAATGATATCTTAATAAAAACAAAAACTCTTAACAAAATGGGTATAGAGGGTACATACCACAACACAATAAAGGCCATATATGATGAACCCACAGCCAACATCATACTTAATAGCAAAAAGCTGAATGCTTTTCCTCTAATATTAGAAATAAAACAAGGCTGCCCACTCTCACCACTTTTATTCAACATTATACTGGAGGTTCTAGCCATGGCAATCAGACAACACAGAGATAAAGAGCATCCAAATTGGTAAGGAAGAAGTTAAACTCTCACTATTTGCAGATGACATGACATTATATATAGGAAACCCTAAAAAATCCACAAAAAAACTACTAGAACTAATAACTGAATTCAGCAAAGTTGCAGGATACAAAATTAATACACAGAAATCTGTTGCATTCCTATATATTAGAATGAACTAGCAGAAAGAGAAATCAGTAAAACGATTCCATTCACAATTGCATCAAAAAGAATAAAATACCTAGGAATAAACCTGACTATGAAGGTGAAAGACCTATACCCTGAAAACTACAAGACACTCATGAGAGAAATTAAAGAAGACACCAAAAATGGAAATCCATCCTGTGCTCATGGACAAGAAGAATTAATATTGTAAAAATGGCCCTCCTACCCAAAGCAGTTTACAGATTCAATGCAATCCCTATCAAAATACCAACAGCATTCTTCAATGAACTAGAACAAATAGTTCTAAAATTCATATGGAATCATAGACGACCCTGAATAGCCAAAGCAATCCTGAGAAAGAAGAACAAAGTTGGAGGAGTTACACTCCCTGACTTCAAGCTCTACTGCAAAGCCCCTGTAATCAAGACAATTTGGTACTGGCACAAGAACAGACCCATAGACCAATGAAATAGAATAGAGAGTCCAAATATAAACCCATGTACCTATGGTCAATTAATATATGATAAAGGAGCCATGAATACACAATGGGGAAAAGACAGCCTCTTCAACAACTGGTGTTGGCAAAACTGGACAGTTACATGCAAGAGAATGAAACTGGATTATTGTCTAACTCCATACACAAAAGTAAACTTGAAATGGATCAGACCTGAATGTAAATCATGAAACCATAAAACTCTTAGAAGAAAACATATGCAACAATCTCTTGAATATAGGCATGAGCAATTTTTTCCTCGACACATCTGCTTGGACAAGGGAAACAAAATCAACAATGAACAAGTGGACTACATCAAACTAAAAAGCTTCTGTATGGCAAAGGACACCATCAGCAGAACAAAAAGGCATCTCACAGTATGGGAGAATATATTCATAAATGACTCATCTGATAAGGGGTTAACATCCAAAATATATAAATAGCTCACATGCGTCAACACCCAAAAAAGAAATAACCTGATCAAAAACATGGGTGGAGGACCTGAACAGACATTTTTCCAAAGAAGAAATACAAATGGCCAACAGGCACATGAAAACATTCTCCACATCCCTGATTATCAAGGAAATGCAAATTAAAACCACAATGAAATATCACCTCACAACAGTTAAGATGGCCAACATCCTAAAGACAAACAACAATAAATGCTGGAGAGGATGTGGAGAAAGGGGAACCCTCCTACACTGCTGGTGGGAATGTAAATCAGTTCAACCATTGTGGAAAGCAATATGGAGGTTTCTCAAAAAACTAAAAATAGAAATACCGTTACACTCCTAGGAATTTCCCTGAAGAAAACAAAATCCTTGATTTGAAAAAATATATACACACCTATGTTTATCGCTGGACTATTTGCATTAACCAAGATATGGAAGCAACCTAAGTGTCCATCAATGCATGAATGGATAAAGAAGAAGTGGTACATATACACAATGAAACATTATTCAGCCATAAAAAGAAAAGAAATCCTACATTTGCAACAATGTGGATGGATCTAGACAATATTATGCTCAGTGAAATAAGCCAGGTAGAGAATGACAAATACCATATGGTTTCACTTATTTACGGAGTATAAAAACAAAGCAAAACAGAAGGAACAAAACAGCATTATACTCATAGACACTGAGAAGTGACTAGTGGTTACCAAGAGAGGGAGGGGGATAGAAGAACACAATAATTCACAATCACAGTAAAAGTTGATTATAGGGACTGTTGAACCACTGTGATGTACATTTGAAACAGAAGATTGTATATTAATGATACTTTAAGAAAAAAAAGGTAAAACAGCTAGTTATTTTACCAGCGAGAAAGTTTTATTCAGGAGCAGCAGAGCAATTGCCATTTGGGACATGCAGGCTATGGTAAACCATAAGCAAGTCTGGAGATCAAAGATCAAAGTAGAGGAATATTACTTTACAGAGAGAAGGAGGAAGTTGGGAGGGGATGTTTTGAATGAAAGTTCATTGCAGGAGGTCAAGTATTCAGGTTGGTAGAAGTTTCTCATTGGCTGAGTCATGGTATTTTCCTATTGGCTGAGTTTGTTTCTGGGGAAGAAGTAATTATTCCTTCCTCTATCTGGCATAATAATGTAGGCTTCTTCCTATGGGACTGCAAGGTAGGAAATTCTGTAAGTCTCTTCTTGTTTGCACCTGCAATTGAGACAAGTTGTAGGGTGTGAAAGTACCCCCTTCTGGCCTCCCTACTGTATTTGAAATGAGATTTCCTTTATTCAATTTCATGTAGTTAAGTAGAGCCAAGGTAAGAGGCAATGGGGACTTTCAGAGTCAAAATGGAGCTGAAGCTGGTATATTGAACCATTTGCAAGATGGTTAAACAAAGCAAGATATCAGTTGTAAACCAAGGTGTACAGATGACGGGGCATTCTGATTCCTGGAAAGCCCTTACATCCTGGCTGTGCTTTGCTTTTTTAATACTTCTGTGTTCTCAGCATAAGCTTCCATTTTAACTTGAGTTGGCCTGGGAAGTTTTCTGTTTCTGACCAGGAACATACATGTTCATACCTGTACATGACCTACTCCCGACTGGAACCCTGGAGAGATGTTGTAAGGATCTTTATTATTCTCAAGAAGTGGTGGGAATAAATGTGCATGTACTTCAGGGCCATTGACTCAGGCATTCATATATTTATCCATTATTAGTTCAAGTAAGTGTCTATTGAATTCTGTTAGGTACCAACTTCTGCTAGGCACTGGGTAAACAGAGGTAAGCAAAGTTGGCATGGTCCCTGTCTTTATGGAGCTCATAGTGTATTGAGAATCACCCAGAGCCAAGTTCAAATTCCTCCTCTGCCAGTTACTAGTTGGGTGAAGTCCCCACTTAATCTGGGATTCCATTTTCCCATTTTGGAAACAGACATCACTCTGTGGAATTGTGAAAACTCAATGATATGTGTCTATGTATATGTATTTGTGAAGGTCATATGGCACATGAAAGGCCCTTAAATATTTGAGTTTCTTTTTCCTCTTGTTTCCTTAAATCAGAGTTGAGATTTGGGGCTGGATCATTCTTTACCAGGGAATGCTATCCTGTGCATTATGGGATCTTTAGCAGCATCTGGCCTCTGCCCACAAGATGGTAGTAGCATTCCCCCAACCCTAAATTGTGATAACCAAAAATGTTTCCACATATTGTCAGATAAGTTGGGCAAAACATACCTGGTTGCAAAACATTGTTTTAGGTCAAAGGCAGATATTTATGGCTAAAAGCTACGGACCCTAACATCCTCCTCTGCAATCTACCTGACTCCCTTTTATAGACTTCTGGCCTCCAAAACTAAATGGCATCAGGAAGAAGTAGATACCAATGGCAATTTTGTAGTGCTGGCTTTTAAGAAAGGAAAATCTTCATGGCTGCCTCCCTCTTTCCTTCTTTGAGGCCAAGCCCAGTCCTGCCTGTTTAAGCATTAACAGGGTCTGTTGATCTACCTTGCCTGAAAAACAACAAGCTTGGCCAGATCTGATAGTGCAGAGAAATCAGAGCCTTTCCCTAGCGCTGTTCACAAGGGCCCCAGGTGGGGCAAGGGTCATGGTTTTAGCGGCTCATGGTTGGAATACACTTGTCATTGCCTGAGGGAGAGGGAAGGGGTATAGTTTCCAGTGGCTAATAGAGAATTACACAATGGGATACCATAGACTTAGGAATGTGATTTGTGAAGAAACTGGATTTGCATGGCAAGAATATGATTTATCTATAGATTGTTCTAGAACTATACAAATATCTTGCCTATCACTTAGGGTTGACCTGGGCATTGGCCATAAGACATGGCTCAACACTCGCATGTGGAGTGAATGGGGAGGAGCCGGAGGTGACTCTGCCTACTTGTGTTAGGGAGGGGCTCACGGGGAGTTAGGAGGAAGAGAAGGCATGAGAGCTGAGGAGAGCTGGAATCTGCTCTGGCTGGCACGTTGCCATGCCTGTCTCCTGCGGCTTCCATGGTTTTTCTTGCGCGGCTGGGGAGAGGGGGATTCAGTTTTGTCTTTACGGGACAAGTTGGCATGTGTCTTGTGTCAAGTTTCTTAGCAGCTGAATCTGGCCCGGGGAGAGGGATGCTGTTCAAGGTGCTCAGAGCAAAATGAAAATGTTGGGGCCCATTTTTCAAAAAAACAGGGAAAACGTCCTGTTAGAGATACTAACCTATAAAACCTTTTCCTTTCTTCGCCGTTTCTCTTTTGGCTTGCCACAGTGTTTTTTATTTGCTATTTAAAGTAATTCTAAGTTAAGTTGACATTTTAAATTATTAGCATGAATTTTACTGTTCATCTTTATCTTTCTTGTGCAAAGCCGATTTTAAATGCAAATATCACAGGGTTCAACTTGGATGTGCAATCACTAAAATTATACAGTTTGCATTGTGTTGCTTCTCCCTAGAAGGTTCCTCAAGCTAGTCAGAAGAGACAAACACAAACCAGACTGAGGGAGGTTGGAAGGGAGGGTGTGCAGGCACTAGGATACCCTGAGCACCTGACATGGTCTCTTCCCACAGGCCACCTGCTCCAACCCACAGTGGAAGGGGGCCCTACAGTTATGGCAAGCTCTGTGCTGGGAGACCAGAGGCAGAGGCGGCCACCCCCATGCCCTGCCCTGGGGAGCAGGCATGCCTAGCCTCACTTCTCCTTGCGTCTGCACTCAGCCCTGCCCAGGAAGAGGGCTGGTGGGGGGGTCATTGGACTCAGAAGTGGGGAATGAGGCCAGAATGAGGGGTAGGTATTAGGAGGTAGAGGATATGAGAGGTGGTGGGAATGGTACTACCTTTGAGCCAAGGCTCCAAGTCCCTGTCCATCTCTATTGTCTTAACGGAGCAGGACTTCCCCTACAAAATAGATTTAAAGATAAAATTATTAACAGTTTCAAGATGACACGTGCAGAGCATTAAACCCCATCAAGAGGCCCTCCTTCTAAGTCATGCTAAGCCACGAGGGTGAGTGCATTGGGCCTTGGCCTCTGAGTGGTTCTGACCTCATTCTTGTGCTTACCAGTCTTGATCTTTTTGATTGTGTGTGTTAAGCAGCACCCTGGTTGGCTGTCCTGATTTGCTCCCAAGATTACTGTGTTCGATGACCTGTCTATCTGGACCCCTGCGGGCCAGGGCCCCTTGTCGCCCTTTATGGTAATTACAGCCCTTTGTTGCCTATGGTTGAGTGCTTCTCTTGGTCTTTGCTCTTCTGGAATTTTATTATCCACTGTCTTCTAGGAGCCCAGTTCTACAGCAGCACTGCCTATAGAAGACGGCCACCATTGAGCTTCTCATGACGCTGTCGCCAACCTCACCAACCCATTTCTTACTGCGCTGGTGAACGGAGAGTCCTCCAGGCCTTCCCAAGGAACACAGTCAGCTGCTGGGTGTGTTACTCAGCTGTCAGCCAGATCTGAACCCAAGTTTGTCTGCTTGTTGTTCAAAGGGCCAAAATTTGAGAGACAAGTGTTGGTGAAAAGGAAAGGTTGCTGTGTTCAGGAAGCCGGCAACCAGAAAAGATGGTAGACAAGCATCTCAAGACCATCCCCAGGGTGCCGTGCAGAGCACGAGCGCTTTAAAGGGGAACTGCATGGAAACAGGAGGGGGCTAGCCGTGAGTCAGTGGCTCTCTGGCAGACTTGCTGGCATCGAGGAGGCTGTGCACTTTGAAACTGCCCAGGACTGGAATGGTGAGATTCCTGAAACTAAAGAGGTTGGGTTAGAAGGCCACAAAGAGGAGGAGGTTTAACTTCTTAGGTCATTTCAAATAGCAGTGTGTTAGGCTGTTAGAGCCTCTAACAGGTGTTCCTGTTTTATATAGTAGGCCCATTTGAGCAAGCCCACTGCTCTGAGCCTTGCAGCGCTTCTGTCCAGTGTGCAAGGACATTTGCGGCATCTCTACATTATTCAATTCATTGCTCTTTCCAATCTTTCAAGAGCCAACCCAACAGCCTTTTGGAACCATCCCCTGGGACCCTTGCCTGGGTGTTACATCCTATGACACCGGAGAGGAGCCCTCTACAACAAGCTTTACCTTATCCAGCTTCTGTGTCACCTGCCTTGCTCCATCACCGTTGGAATCCTCCATGGGCACTCTCCCCGTCTGGGCTCGGGCATGTTGGCCGGGTCTCATGCCCAATCCTTTGCTTTCCTCAGCAGCCTAGCACTTCCTGAGCGGGTCCATGCTGCGGTTTCACCCTGGGTACGGGTCTGCTGGCCAGGAGAGGGCGTGTGGCAAATCACTAGGAGGGCAGAGCACTGTTTTCTAAAGCACCTGACTCGTTTTCCAGCCAGGTAGGGTGGGCATAGAGCTCGATCGTCAGGCAAGGGAGCAGTGGACACTTCTGCAGGCCCAGAGGGTTTAGACAGCCCCTCCCAAGAATTGGGGTCCCCACTTTCCCTATCAGGGCCTAGTCTTTGGTGTAAGGGGATACACCTAGCAGAGAATTGTCATTCTTTGAAGTTCTGCTGCTCTTAGAATTCAGTGCAATGCCTGGTCTTCAGTTCTCTCAGCCCTCCTGCTATCGGAGGTGAGATCTCTCAGTGCTGCCAGGCAAGCCCTCTGGAATGGTCATGAGTGCCTCCACTTCTCTCTGTAACAGATCTGCAGTGCGCAGCCAGAGCCGTGGCAGCTTTCCTGCATCCTGCTCGCGGAAGGTGAAAGTCTTAGCAGTCGCTTTGCAGAGGCACCCAGTGTTTGTTTCCTAGGACATCTTCTGGTGCCATTTTGGGTTGGTTTTCTTAGGAGCAGAACCTGGGATGGTATCCATTGTTCAAGTGAGTTTTTTGAGGGAGCAAAAAAAGAAGGGGACTGAGGTAGCAAGGCAAGGGCGGTGAAAAGCTAAGCATGAATGTAGGCCCAACGGGAGCCTAGTCTTTGCCTCATCTCCCTTGGGTTCTCGGAGCAACTTCTGGATCACAGAGCTGGCCCCAACCTGAGGCAGGGCAGCCCGTCTTTCATGTTCCCCCATGTGGGTCAGTCATCGGCCTCCTCCTTCAGCAGAGGGGCACAGTCTGTGTTGTTCTGTCCTCCTTCTCAGAAACCTAAATGAAAGAGGAAAGCAGATCCTCAGCCTTAGAGGAGAGAAGCTTGAGAAAGAGCTTTGGACTTTGCCTGATTTCTCTGGAAAGTGATTTCAGGCTTGAAGACATTTTAATTCATTGTTAGTCATGTCACTGATACCATCTCTACTGGGGTGGCTGTTGGCAATGGGACAATGAAGAGGTCTGGCAAAATGTGGCTTTGCAGCCAGGTTTGCCTTCTGGGATCCCATAGTTGGATAATTATGGGCACCACAGGAACTGTTTTGCAAAGGTCTTTGTCTCCCTTGACTCCTGGGATGTTCACTACATGTTTACTAATTGTGGAATGAGTTAGAGAATCAGTAGGAAACCTGAAGAAATTGGGATATAAAAATCAACTTTCTTTGTTTCAACTAGATGTTTTGACCTGGCGTGAGAAGCAAGGAAGAAAAGGAAAGGAGGAAGGTATGGTGGTTCAGAGTCTGCTCTTGAGACTCAGGTAAACTGTGGTTGGAATCCAAACAGTGACTCTTTGTAGCAGCATGACCTTGCACATGTGGCTTCACTTCTCTGAGCCTCAGTTTCCTCTTCTGTTAACTGGGGATGACGTCTGTACCTACTTCATAAGGTTGATAGGAGAATTACATAATATAATACATGAGACAGATTTAGCATGGGCATCGATTGACTGCTTAGTAAATACTACTATGGGTAATGGAGTGTTATCTGAACTTTTTTGGGCCGTACATATTGTGGAGGCACTATGACAAGTGGAAGAAGCCAGGGCTTTGAAATCTGAGAGGATTCTCAGCCACTTCCTGCCTGTGTGACTGTGGGCAACTCACTTTCCCTCTCTGAGCCAAGGTTTCTTCATCTGCCAAGGAATAATCAACCTATATTGCAGAAGTTTGGTGAAAAAAAAGCATTTAGCCCATTTGCTACTCATCTTCATGTCAATTCTTTCTTCTTCTCACTTTACGGTAACATAATAGTAACTCTACACCTTTAATTTCTCACACGTGGCTTGAGGCCAAAGTTGGCAATTAGATTTTTAAAGTTTCTCAAGGATAAGAAGGTAGGACACACAATGAGTGAGAATATTAGGTAGAACGCTTACTTTGGAAGGCAAAATGCTCCTGTATTCCAAAAAGAAGCAGATGTGAATTGGCATAGAATTATGCAAGATCAAATAAGCAGACAACAAGCTCGGAGAGGCCATTTTAACAGCAGGAGATGTAACCAATTTTATGAGTGTCTGCTTCTCTTAACCCTTAATTACAAGGCTGATGAAAGGGAGTAGGATGGTGGTAGCTAGTATTTTGTCGAGCCCTTATTCTTTTCTAAGTGTGGTGCTAAGCACTTGACATGTCATATTTCTTTTAATCTTCTTAATACCCCTGGAGGGAGATATTATTATCCCCATTTTACAGATAAAAGGAAATCTCAGAGAAGGAAACTTCCAAGGTCATGAGCCCGTGGGAGGCACACTGGTATTAGATTCAAAGTCTGAGTCCAGAGCCCCGGATGTTAGGCAGTAGTCCCTTATATCACAGGAATGTCCCAAGGGTCAGTACTCCAAGGAAATGCCCTATGAAGGCTTTTCTGAGAAATATTGACTCCCATTCCACTTTTATAAAAGGTGTCTATATAGCAGTGAAAACTCTCCTCTAAAGGCAATAATTTTGAAACAGTCTTTCATATTGCTTGTGAGATTTTTTTAATGATTGACGAAATGCTCATTTCTTCTTGTTAATAAATGAAACAAAATTATACCTACAACAGTAAGATCTGTTTTGAGGAGAAAAAAGTGACTCAGGCAAAAGAAAATGTTAATAGTTTGGGCTCTGGTCATTTGGAAAGATTGTATTTCTTCTTCACATTTTCCAAAGTCTCTAGTTTTTCTTCCTTTTTTTAAAATTTTTATTAAGGTATTATTGATATACACTCTTATGAAGGTTTCACATGAAAAAACAATGTGGTTACTACATTTACCCATATTATCAAGTACCCATCCATACCCCAATTGAGTCACTGTCCATCAGTGTAGTAAGATGCCACAGATTCACTATTTGCTTCTCTGTGCTACACTGTTTTCCCCGTGACCCCCCCACATCATGTGTACTAAACATAATACCCCTCAATCCCCTTCTCCCTCCCTCCCAACCCACCCTCCCACACCCCACCCCTATGGTAACCACTAGTTCCTTCTTGGAGTCTCTGAGCCTGCTGCTATTTTGTCCCTTCAGTTTTGCTTCATTGTTATACTCCACAAATGAGGGAAATCATTTGGCACTTGTCTTTCTCCTCCTGGCTTATTTCACTGAGCATAATATCCTCCAGCTCCATCCATGTTGTTGCAGATGGTAGGATTTGTTTCTTTCTTATGGCTGAATAGTATTCCATTGTGTATATGTACCACTTCTTCTTTATCCATTCATCTACTGATGGACACTTAGGTTGCTTCAATATCTTGGCTATTGTAAAAAGTGCTGCAATAAACATAGGAGTGCATATGTCTTTTTGCATCTGAGAAGTTGTATTCTTTTGGTAACTTCTAAGGAGTGGGATTCCTGGGTCAAATGGAATTTGTATTTTTTGTTTTTTGAGGAACCTCCATATTGCTTTCCACAATGGTTGAACT
>JAVSCE010019457.1:0-80047 GCA_032199065.1 Smutsia gigantea
CATTTTGTGTCCGAATTCATAAAAAAACCACAGGGTTATCCCAATGTCCTTTTAGGACAAGAGCACCCTGGTGGAATTCCACCAGAACACCCCACATCACATCTGAAGAGCTGGGCCAAATCACGGTGGCGTTTTCTAGGAGGCAAGATTCCATCAGCTACATACTGTGGCAGTGCCTCCAAGCTATAGGTGGTCGTTTTTTGAAGTGAAAATAAAATTACTTAAAAAGACAAACTAAGATGTCATCAAAGAGCACCAAAATCGATCTACATTATTTTCAAAGTGGAAATTAAAACTTGAAAGGGATGATGTTTTCTGGGTGTCTCAGGCTAACTCCACATTCTAAGAACGATAGTGGGTCCGCTCACGACCCCCACACGGACACCGGACACCGGAGAGAGCCAGGAGGCTGAGGCACGTGGGGGATTCCCACCGACGGTTCCAAGAGGGCCGGAGTATGCAGCTCACTCGGCTGCAAACAGAGCAGCTGTAATTCACAAGTTGATGCAATGCTTGCCACTGAGGAGAAACTCTTTACCGTCCAAAGCAAGATAAAAACCGATAGAAAAGAAAAGTAGCATTTTTGGCAACAGAGTGGGAGGGGAAATGACATAAAGGTTAGTTAAGTTTGTAATGACTGGGCCACTTTTTCACAGAATGACTCAGCCGGACAAAAAAATAGAAATGGATTTTCTAAGCCAAGACATCTTCCATTCATCTTTTCCTTTCTAAAATTATAGCCATCCTCCCAACAGTAAGGATCATGTTACCAAAGCATGGGTACAGTTTTCCCCTAGACCTGGTGCTATGGGGTCCTGTCACTAGGCAGATATCACCTTTCTGCAACTGCTGAAGGTGGTTCTGTGTTCCTTTCCTCCCCTCCTCTCCAACATACTGAATTATTCCCAAATAAAATGTAACAGCCTTTTCCGGTTAGAAGCATTATACAGTATACACAAACCTGAATGAATAACAAGCAGGGGTCACAATAGGATTGATGGTGGAGGGTTCCTTCCTTCCTGTTCTGTTATATAAATAGGGGGCTATCCCCCAATTCCCTGTCTTTGGCTTGGCACCGGCCCCTTGTAGCTCTCCTCTGCCCAGATCCATGGGAGGCGTCAGCCGTCTTAGAACAAAGCCTCCTTTACCAGGAGAGGCTCCGTGACTCTGCACTGGGAGCAAGAACAGGTCTGGGAGACGCTTTGTTAACTGCATGGGGCGTGCGCTGTACCACACCTTGTATGTCAACGGGCACCACAGGTTCCTTTTCTCAGGTTGGAGCTTCGACTTACCACTGCTGCTGACGTGCCCCATGGCTTTATCCAACTTTCACCTGCCTCAGCTTATTTGTCTAAGGAGCTAAGCAAAATCCCGTGAGAATACACTGTGATGAATGCTGTGAATGCCAATTAGTGTGCGTGTCTGTGGGGTGTGCGTGTGCTGCGCGCACTTGTTGGGAGGAGAGACGGAGAGGAGGGGGAGCACTTCCTAATTGGGATAGCATTTTTTATGTATCTTTCTAGAATAAGTCCAACACAGAGCAGAAAGGAAGCAGCAAAGCTTTATCTCCGCTTAGCAGCTGTCCTAGCCTGGGCTGCAGTGAGTTCACCTCAGGCCCATTGTGTCCAGAGGGCCGGGAGGGCCAGTGGGCTGTCCCACACAGGGATGATTTGCATGAGACACCAAGTTGCCTCCAGGGAAATTATTTTTCCTGCCAGAGGCTTGTTAGCTAAATCAGAAAAATGCCTGTGTTGGAGGGGAGCTGCAATGAATTTTGCCTTGCTCAGGACTTCTAATTTAGTCAATCCTTGCGCCCCACCCCACAACATTCTCCCCCCTGGGTCCCTACCCTGACCTAGGAGTAAAAAGGAAAGGAGGCCTCACTAATACCTAAGAAGAATTTGGGAGCACAGGGGAGTTCTGGTCCAGAATCCTGGGATGGAAGGTAAGAGGTGTCTGCAGGTGTCTGCAGGTGGGTGTGTGTGCGCATGTGCGCTTGTGCCACAGGACTGTTCAAAGTCACCCATCAGATACTTGCTGGAAATCCCAGGAATAGCTTGGGAATCTAAAAATTGAAGAGGAGGAGGTTTGCTCAACATAGCAAATAGGGATAGAGAAATTCATTCATCCATTTGTTCATAGATTTATTCCACTAAACGGAATTGAGGAATAGCTGTGTGCCGGCATTGTTCTACGTGCTGGGCAGGGGAAAAAAAGGCAGAAAACCCATACCCTGAGAGAGCTTTTGCTCTAGTGAAGGCCAGGGGCAATAAAAAAATGAACAAACACAAATAATATCAAGTCAGGTAGCAGTAAGTAATAATAAGAAAACAGAACAGGATAAGGAAGAGTGAGGCTCACAGAGAAGACCATTCTCTAGCCAGGGAGGTCAAGGTCTCTGGAACTGGGGAAATGTTTATATTGTTGTTAGACACACATGCAAACATACACATTCATACGTACACTTTTGAACTTTACAGTAAACAATAAAAATGTTTCAATTTTTCTTTTTGTTTCATTTTCAAGAATCTTCCAACCATCAAATTAAAAGAATCCTTCTATAGACCAATTTAAGTTACAAGGAATTTTTAAGGAACTGTTCCTAAGTTTTATTGTACTTACATTTTATTTTATAAATTATGGTACAAAGGAAGTGGGCCATAAAGTTTACAAATCTTTGTTATATGCAGACATCCTTGAATTGATGTTTTTTATTCAGTGAATGAATGAATGAATGGATGAGGCACGATAGCATGGATAACAGATATGTTCAAACTATCACTTACTACTTGACTTTGAAGCCTCTAATTCTGTAAAATGAGAATAAAAACCGTAACCACAGGATTGCAAAAATAAGTGCATTTAAAGTGTGTTGCACAGCTGGGCAAACACTAAGTAGGCACTGACTTTTTAAAATTTATTAATAAATGTAAGATGTAATTTATGTGAATTCGAAGCAATTTTTTAAAAATAAAAATTATTTAAAGACAGCCTCTGGAATAACTTCTGAGCCTAGGATGATTAATACCAATGGAAATCCCACAGTCATTCTAAAAAAAAAAAAAAAAGAGGAATTAGTTTGTTTCTCTTGGATTTATTAATAGAGTTTACAGCTAACTGTTTCTTCCCATCCTTAAACAATAAAATGTATCTTTTCTCATCCTGGTTATCTGTGCAAAGCCACACCCAGATTGCATTAAGAAGCAAGGAGATACATTCAGCAGGCTTCAGGGCCCTCTGTATATGTAGAATTTTGGAATTTGAATGGACAATGGACATTTACTAAACACCTATTATGAATACCAGGCATGGACCAAGACCTTCAGAAAAGATGGATTCTCCATTTTAATCCTTTTTCATAAATATGCCAGGGCAGATATGTCCCGAGTAGATTATGTCCCTTCTCTAGGTCAAATAATAATGTTTTTTTTACTTTGATATAAATACTAAATATGTCATTAGTGTTTTTCTGATAACCAAAGTAGTATTATCATTGTAGAAAATAAATCACTTGTTATCCTACTGAGTGCCATTAACAGTTTGGAGTTATTTCCTCTGTTAGTTTTACATCTCTTTGCTTCTCTTTTCTCTTTGCTGTTGATCTACAAAATTGGAACTATGTTATTAAACATTCTTTGAACAAATGATTTTTAATGGCTTATACTATTTCTTTATATGGATAAGAATTAAGCAACCAGTATGGTGACACTGGGTATTTGGGTTATTTCCAGACTTCCACCATTATAAATAATGCTGTACTAACTATATTTGTACATATCTTTACTTCCTTCTTCTTGGAAGAAGATGTGGTCATTTGGATCATGAGCATTTTCATGGCTTGAAATATTTTCATCCAGAAAGGTTGTTAGTTTACACCCTCAGCAGGATATGAGGGTCTGACAGTTGGCACTCTATCTTTGCCAACATTTTGAAAACACAAAAAATGGCACAAAATACATTGTCAATTTCCTAGATTAAAAAAATATATCTTACTGTTTTCTTTAATCTGCTTTTTTTTTGGGGGGGGGTGGCTACTAAATAAGGTTAATCTTCTCCTGCCTTCCATGTAGTTTTTTTTCTTTTTTTTTTTTTTGCCAACTGTCTTTTCATGTCCTTTGCCCATTTAAAAAACTGGATTATTAGGGATCTCCTTATTGTCTGACAAAAAAAATTTTTGTATGTTAAAGATATCAAGTCTTTTTTCTATAATATTTGTTGCACTTATTTTTTTTCCTGGGTGGTATTTATTTTGTAAACGTTTACTGGAGTTTTTGACCTAAGGGGTTTCAAATCGGCATGTATGAGCCATGATTCATCCCTGCCCTGCCCAGAGTACCTTTTGCTCTACTTCGCTTCCTTTTCTGAGGATTTGCTCCTGCCTGGAGGAGGCAATGGGTCTTCTTGCCAGCCAAGGCTGACTGGTCCAGGCTGGGCCAGCTAAGCAGAAAGAAGCAGACACAGGCTGCGTACCTGAGCTCAGATCCAGTGTTCAGATTCCTAGTCTTCCAGCATCTGGAGCTGTGTGTCTATCTTAGGCTCAGGAAGGCCCCGCCAAGCACAGTCCCTGACCCTGGGTTAATTCAAGATCCCTCTCCAGCAAACCCTCCATTTACTTGGGGTATTTTGAGTTGGTTATTTCCTCACACTCATAACTACCTTTACTAAAATATGACAAAATAAAATAATTGTTTCCTTTGCAGTTTCTTCCACTACTGTTCTATTTCAAAAACCTTCCCCATCCCAATACTGCACCTATCTTTTTTTTCTCCTAGATTTAAAAAAATATTTTTAAAACCCCCACCTAATTCTCTAGTTCTCTGGTTTATTTTCATATGTGGTTTGCTGAATAATCCATTTCATCCTCCATTGGGGTTGCTGTGTTCCAGTGATGATAAACTTGTGTGGTGTGTGTCTGTGTGTGTTTTTGTGTGTATTTTAGGGCTATTTATTCTGTCCCATTGATTCCTTTGCCTACAACACAGTGTTGTAATTATTATAGCTTTATTATATATTTTAATATTTGAGACAACAAGTTCTTTTTATTGTTCCTTTAAAGTTTCTCATAGCTACTGTGTCCAAAACCATTTTCTTTAAAGAATATATTTTTGGTGGGACTAGTGGGTAGGGCAAATGGGGAGATTTTGGTTAAAGAGTACAAACTCTTAGCTGTAAGATGAGTAAGTTCTGGAGATCTAATGTACAGCATGGGGACCCCAGATAGTACTGTTTTGCATACTTCAAGTTTGGTGAGATAGTAGGTCTGAAGTGTTCTCACCACATACACAAGAAACGTAACTATGTGAGATAACGTTTGTGTCAATTAACTTGATTGTGGTAATTAATTCACAATGCATCTGCATATCAAATCACATATCCTAAGTATATATACATTTTGTCAATTACCTCTCAATAAAGCTGGAAAAAATCTACTTACAAAATAGGTATCTTTCTTCATTCATCATGCCATTAGCTGGACCACCTCAAGTTCTCAACAGCCAGTTATGGTTTGACCATGGCCAGTAAGTCCATCTTTACAAAACTAGAAGAGGCTTAACTACTTCTTAATAATTAGATATTTTGCTACAGCTCCTGGTCATCAGCCCTGCCAGGTTAAGTTAGGAAGCTAAGAGAAATTCAGCAAATACGCTGTAGGCAGCATTATATTTGGCCCGCCCTCTTTTTAATTGGGTTAAGAAATTAGGTAGTCCACAAAATTAAAACAAATCAATTTTCTTTCCTTCCAGAAAGTTTTTTAAAGTAGACATCAACAAGTTTTACAATCTGATCTAGCACAATATGCTTTCCTTGACATTTACATCTTTAAAAAGTTCAGACATTTATTTATACTGTTGTGTTTTTACAAAACAACATACAACAGTTACTGGTACCTTAAGGAAAACCATCCATTAACATCTCCAATCAACTAGTACCCCTTGTCTTTTAACCATATTTCTAAAGGTTTCTGTATGATTAGGTCTTTTTGGTGACATACATAGTTATCTAAAATGAGCCCTTATGAATACATAAAAAGAAATAGGAAAATTTTGTACTTCACTGATACATTTTTCATTAAAAAGAAAAGTGATGATTGGTTAGGGAAAAAACACCTGACAGGAATGTCCCAGAACTGCCAGGTTGGCAGTATCTTCCCTGTTGCTTGACACCTGATTTTTTTACTTGTCACAAAAGCAATCAAACAAAAAGAAAAAAGCCCACAAAGTATTTCCCAGGCAGAGAATAGTGAGGAATGCAGTGTTTCCTTAACAGGAAACTAGAGACTAAAATATTTAAAATGCAACAACTGCAAAGGTAAAAATGTTAGTGTATATTTACTTCCCTCCCTTTACACAGTTAACTCATATATTTAAATATAGATTCATTATATTTAAAAACACTGCTGCGAACAGTGAACACAAAATGCAAAGAAACAGACTGGAGGGTTTTAAGTGATTTCTTAGTGATTCTACTTTACCAATTTAAAAGCAAAGTACTCTAAACCAGGCTTCGTGCTATTTAGTGTAAGTAGAAGGAAAAGAATAAGTCCTTTCCTTAATTGAGATTTATACCTACTTCACCTCTGTAAACCATTTTGCAGATGACAAATTGAAGCTCAGAGGTTGCTACTCTAAGGTTACACAGCTAGGTAACTGACCAAGCAGGATTTGAACCTAGAGCTCAAGAGCGTTCCACCACATCAGGGGTTCTGAACCTTTTTTATGCCATGGGTGCTTCTGGCAGTCTGGGAGAGCCATGTATCAGAATCATGTTCTTAAATTCCTAAAGTATACACAGTTATAAGGTACAAAATCATAATGAAACAGAGTTATCAAAATACTTTTAGGAAAAAATGCGTGAGGTCACAGTACATGCTCATTTTTAATGTATTAACTAGGATGTGCCAGTGGGTCAGTTAACTATGGTAATTTTGATGCAATAATGAGCATTCATATTTCCACAGCATTAGTGGATAACAATGTCTACAATAACTATAATGTAATTTGAAAATATCTGTGCTTTCTAATGTTGAGGAGTCCCAGGTACTCTATTGTTCCTGTTTGCCACCTACATTCATAACTAGTGTGTTGTTCCCCCAGTGCCTTATTTCCTCATCCAAAGGAAGGCACCCTACACACTTGTCCTAATCAGAAGCCTACATTCTAGTCAGAGGTTAGTGAAAATAAAGATGTTCTTTTTTTTCATATTGAGGTTGTCCACAGACCCCTCAAGAACTGGCTAAGTACTCAAAGTAGATACCATGTACACACCATGTACACACCTATAACTAATCTGTGATTAGTGTGAGTCAAACGAATGAGTAAGTCAAAGTTCCCACTAACACACCGAGCTGGGTCAGGCATAGAAGAGGTTGATGGCCTACCTCTTCTTTCAGGGACAATTTAACTAGCCCTCCTTCCTTAACTAGTGGGTTTGTACATGCGTGTACGCATCTGTGTGCCTGCTGGAGGTGGGACAGGGGAATGAATACATTTCTGAAAGTCACCTGTATTAAACTGCCTGCTCAGTACCTGGTACCTGCTGACCCTCTCTCCTGAGAGCATGCAGCCCAAGGTACCACCAGGGGGCGTCAGCCAGTCTTTGGGAAACAGACACCCTGGAGAAGGAGGCAGGGGAGGAAGAAGCTAGGCTCTACAGAGAATAAGGGTCTTCACAAGGCTGTAGCAACCTCCAGCAGGGGTGAGGAGGGGGCAGGTTTCTGTTTCCAATCACACGACTCATTTGCCCTGTGGCGGCACATTCTGATACCCCAGGTCATCATTTCCAAGTGTTAGGAACATCAAACAATCCTTACTGGGGTTCTGGTCTGATAGTCACCCACACCACCTTCCTAGAGACACCATATTCATTTGGACTGCTGTCCTTATAAATGATGGAATATGTTCACTTAACCTGTCAAGTTTTAAAATTAACTTAAGATGTTACCTAGACTTTAAATACCTGAAATGCTGACAAAACAAAATAGGCCAACACATTTGGTTTTATTTTCTTGACTTTCTGTGTGGGAGAGAATATTCCTGTGGTTGTGTGTGTGTGTGTGCACATACATGCTGATCATGGCGGAAGGGAAGACAGCTTTCTTATGATCTCCTAGATTTTCTCCCTGTGGTTCTCAAAAAACATGTTCCCAGCAGCAAGCCCAAGAACTTGCCTTGATCATTCATGTGCTTTGCAGTTTTTTGAGTTCTTTAACTACCAAGGAAGTAGGATCATAAACACAAACTTAAATAAGCAAAGAATGATTATACCTAAAGATAAAAAAGGAGGCAGAATAATTCTGATCCTATATAAGTAAAAGAACAGTCCTCCAGTTCACATTCCTTAGCTTGGCATTCAAGGCCATCCTCAGTCTGGTCCTACTGACTGGTCTGAGGAGGTCCTGCCCGGTGTGGTCTGGCCTCTTCCAGCTGCTCTGGCTTCATCTCAACCTACCCTTGCCTCACACTCCTCTAGTCACAGAGCCTTGAATATCCTAGGCTCTCTCCCTCCTACTTTGGGACCCTTAGCATGCAGTTTTCTCTGAATGGACGATTTTTGATGGTCTTCTCCATCGCCCCTCTATCATTTCACTATTCACCCTTCAGGTTTTATATCAGGCCTTCTCTGATCCTCAAGATCAGAGCCTGGGGGTTTGGTTGGGCAGATGGTGCTCTAAATTAAGAGCTTTGGTCAAGGTGGAGGCAGGGGAAGGCTGCTCCACTGGCCCAATCACATGCCCTGGTACTGGACTGTACCTGCTCGCCTGGAAAGAAAGTCCTTTGTGAGAGTTGGGAAAAGGCCCCATCAGCTTGCCAAACTATGCACCTATAGGTTTGCATATACCTGAAGGGGCCGCTTTTTAATATATCCACCTAGAGGGGAAGGCTTTCCCTAATTTGCATATTGGCATTGTATATCCTATCAGTGGCCCTGTAAGTCTTCCTGCTTTACATATGCAAATGGATTCTCATTCATGGCACCTATCAGAGTCTGTACTCATTGATTTGTCTGCTTGATGGGATAGTATTGGTCTCTCCCACCAGACCGATCCATTATGGCAGGCACTGTGGATTTCTGCTCACGATTTGGCCTCCAGTCCCTAATACAGTGTCTGGCATAGAGCAGGTGCTCGATGAATATTTGTGAAA
The DNA here is from genome assembly GCA_032199065.1 of Smutsia gigantea. NCBI lineage: Eukaryota > Metazoa > Chordata > Mammalia > Pholidota > Manidae > Smutsia > Smutsia gigantea. The sequence goes on from JAVSCE010019457.1 coordinate 9,144, forward strand.
TAAATTAATAAAAAGGAGAGCCATGGAGATGCTATAATGAAAGAAAGAGCCAGACTTAGGAAGGACGGAGGTATACAGCAGGTTTGCTTACACTGAATAAGTGAGGATTCAACAGGGAATAAGCAGCAAAGTTGGCAGAATAAAAGACAGACTCCATAATTTCACAATTCGAAGCAGAATCTTCCTTCAACTCTTTACCCTAGGGCTAGAAAGAAGCATGCTGCTTCTAGAAGGCAGCAGAGTCAGGCCCCTAGTGCCTCAAGAGTCTATTTCAGAATAAAGGAACTTTAGACAGGACAGAGAGCTGAGAGGAAACCTAAGGGAGGCAAAATCTAATGATTCATGAGATTCCAGGTAGAACAGGCATCTTGGAACTTGAAAAACTTGTTGAAACAAAAATTCTTGTCTTCAGTTGGCTGAAGGTACTGAGGCAGGGAGCCTCCATGTGTCACTCACCCAGTGCACAGCACAACAGGGAAATGGGCCGGGGAATGACCAGCTGAGGCCAGGATAGGACAGTGAGTGCCCAGCCTCTCCTGCAGTCCTCAGGGACTTGGGAAAGAAAGATCCATGCCGTGCAGGGCAGAGGTCTGGGGTTGGGCAGGGCAACAGGAATGTTTGTGCAGACATCCGTGCCCTGATTCTAAATGTAAAAAAAAATTACTCATTAGGGAGGTGGAGGGATGGAAAAAGACGAAAGGTCATCACTGATAACAGGTTTTCATTCTAGAACAAAACAAGTATGTTATACCAGATTACATAAATACTTTAAAAATTTTATAGAAAATATATCATTCTTGCAACTTTCTCTACCATAATTCTTCCTTTCCATAACAGTCTGTTGTAGAGTTGTTTTCATATCTGCACATATAGGTCTTACTTTTTTTTAACAGCCGCAACACATGCCACAGTATGATGGATCATGGTTGATATACCATAGCGACAGACATTCAGGTTGGTGATACAGTTGAGGTCTTGGTCCGTTTTAAAGTAGCCACATGGGGTTGGCAGCCTTCAACAGAGCCCCCAAGAACCCCTGCCTCCTGGTTTTTACATCTTGTGTAGTCCCGTCCCACACTGTGCCAGGATGTCACCCAGAGTCCATGGCAGAAATGATGGTATGTTACTTCTAAGATTAGTTTATAGGAGAGTGTGGCTTCCTCATGGGTGTGCCCTGGCTTGCTCACTCTTTTGGGGCATATGCTCTCGTTGAAGCCATTCAGGCAGCCAAGGGGTAGGTTGATGTAGTGAGGAACTGAGGTCATCTAACAACTGTGAGAGTAAACTTGGAAAAGAACTCCCCAGCCCCCGGTGGGCCTTGAGATGATGGGCACCCCTGTGGACAGCTGGACCTCATCAAAGGGACCTCATCAAAGACCATGAGCCAGAACCACCCAGGAAACTGTCCCCAGGTCCTGAACTCAGATTCTGTGAGAGATAATAAATATTTGTGTTGGTAAGCTGCTAAATTGTGTGGTAATTTGTTATACTGTAATTGATGAATAGTACACCACATACAGTAAAGTCCTAGCAGTGATCCACCTAGATCAAAGGTATATGCATTGAAACTTATGAAAGATATGCCCAATTGTCTGCCAAAGATAAGTAAATAAATTGGCAGCAATTTATAATCACACCAATGAATTGCAAGGGTGTTGGTCTTCCCAAAACCTCACCAGCACCAGATATCCTCAAACTTAAGTAATTTTGCTAAACTGATGGCTGAAAAATGGTATCTGTTTGCTTTGATTTGTGCTTGTTCCAAAAGTTCTTTTGCACACATACCATGGATCATCAGAAACAATGGAAAGCATTCCAAATAATTTTTTACAAAATGAGACAGTGGGCCACCGTGCCTCGATCTCTAAGCCACTATCTTACTTAAAATTTCTATTAAATGATTAATTTTATAAAGGTAATAACCATTGAAGTTGAGTCGAAGTAGGAGTAAGCATCTAGTTTTAATTGCTTTCTGAAAACACACAGAACAGTAATTGATTTTAATAAGAGGCGTGACCTTGAACCTCAAGCCATGAATCCTACATCAGAAGTGACCTAAATTTAAATATTAATCCCCTTTAGTGTGTCTGAACCACAAGTTTAAAAACAAAATGAGTGATGGGATAAAATGGGAAGTAAATGTTTGTATTTTCCAAAACTACTTAAATGAAACATTACAACAGTCTCAAATCAAATATGAACTCAACTGAGTCTTTATTTGGTTTCAGTTCCTCGTTGGAATAAACATTTGTGGAAAAAAATATTTTGTCTTTTACAGAAAGCTCTAAAGAGGATTGAATCTCAGTGATATTTGAGAGAAGCAAAAATAATACTCCCCACTGGAGAAAAACATTTGAAATCTTCACAGGTCTCCCACTGCCAGCACCTCCCAAGTTCCATAATAATAAGGACAAACGTATAGTTATTTTAAAGTGATAAACATTATTCTTGATGACATTTCACTGAATTATTAAAAACATCTGTTTCTACTGCCAGAAGTCATTGAAAACATTTTTAGAACACTAAAATCTACTTGTAACCATAGAGTGGATGTATCACACCAAGGAAATTCTAGAAAGCATTCCTAACATCCAGGTATCTAGGGCCGAAAACAAGAAAAACTGGTTGCAGATGATACCAAATGATCACTTTAATCACAGAAATGAGCAACTCAGAAAGCCTTGTGTGGTTATTAAACTAAGTAGTTGACTTCTCAGTACATGACAAGTGACAGTATAATATAATTATTAATTGTTGCTTTCCCCAGGATATACTAATCTAAGGAAGGAATAAAGAAGGGTGTGGGTAAAAACATGGCCTCTTCTCAGGACACTCGCTGGGACACCTATGACTTCCGTGACTGCCCCCACCCTCAGTTTTCCTGGCAGGGAAACCCAGGGCAGGCGTCAGGTTACTAAAGTCTTCCTGCTGCTCTGCCCTGCCCCAGGGACACCAGTAACAGGCAGGCTATCCCCCACCTGTCCAGGACTGGGCGTGGCCTTGTCGTTCCTGCCCATGGTGTGGGCTCTTGTGACAGGCCACCCGTCCCCACAGAGCACCCCCGTCAGCTCACAGCATCTTCTTCCCAGGTGAGGGTGAGCTCCCTCCACCGCGGTGCTGCATCTGGGCCACCCACCCATGTGACCCTGCTCTTTCAGAGACCCTCGCCCTCTTAATTGGCTCCCACAGTGAAGAGCATGCCATGCTCTCAGTTCTCATTTTAGTCGTATTACACAGAGTCATCCTCGTTTGCGCTGAAGAGAGTGTAGGGTAAGGCCATGGAACTGCAACTCTTTCTTTCCTCCTCAGGACGGGACTGTGGGGCCGAGGGCCCGGGGACACGGGCGGACCCTGAGCTCTGCCAGGAGCCCTCATTAAAGTGCACTGTACTCTTTCTCCCCAGAGGTCTGCTGGATCCTCAGGCAAACAGGAAGACGACCACCCCCGTCCTGTCACTGCAGCATGCTCCACACACGGCGTGCTCCCCAGAGATCTGGAATGACACCTCTGTGCATCAGTGGTATCTGTTACGGTAGCTCTAGAATTCTGATCTCCCGGTCAGGTACTCATCTATAACCTCCTGACGACCAAAAATAGTATGCCTTGCCAAAATACACCATTTCCTTCCTTGGAATCCTTATCAATCCTATAATCTACCATCCTCCAGTGATTAGTACTGATTGGGTTACTCCAGCCATGGAAGCTGGACCACCTGGGTTAGAATCCAGGTCCGTCTTTTACTGCTTGCACAAACCCTAGGCAAGTTCCCTCAAGAGTTTTTTTTTTTTTACATAAGTTCTTTATCTGTAAAGATGTTAAAACGTATCTTCTCCATAGGTTGTTACTAGTATTAAATGACTTAATGCACGTACAGGGCTTAGAACTGTGCCTGGCACACAGCGCTTGCTGTCAGCATCCTATGAATCGCTTCTCCTATACCTCGGTATCTCCATCTGGTGAGATCTGCGGGTGAGATCTTGCAGAAGGGCTGGGGGTTTCACTCAATCAGTTACCTAGCTGTAAGTGGCTAAACGGATGAGCCTCCCAACATGTTGTGACAATAATATGCTGACAAGCTAAAGATGACGGCACCCTGTATGGAGGAGGAATTTGCCTGAAAGCAAGAATAAGAGCACAGTTCAGGTGATTAATCATCCTCATCCCTCCTTTTCCAGAACATTTGACTTCAGCAAATTTGGGGATTTTTGCACTTAAGAAATCATAAAAGGATAGCTTGGCCACGCTGACATACCACACCAGCCGGAAGCCATGTGGGATGTCCTCACCTTCCCCCTCCAGACAGTTCTGAATGAGCAACTCTGCACCCCAGTCTGTTGTGCGCTCTGGTTCCTGGATTATTAAATGGAGTTGCACTCCTTGGCACACCTCCCTCAGAAAGCCGACCAAGACCGTGAGTGTCCCATCTGAACGGCCAGTTCCACTCTGCTGTCATGTACAAGAAGACAGCCAGGCCACCACTCTTAAAGTTTAACTAGAGAACACTATGAACAGTTCAGGTTCTATGGGCCGCCAGCATCATCCAAGGACCATGGTAAGATCTCTTAGTAAATATTTAAGGATCTGGTACTTTCTCTCTGTCATTTCTGTTAAGATCTGAGCACAAGAGTTATAGCCTCATTCCATCACCCGAAGGATTCCAGACAGGCCACGGGAAAACAGTCCTAGTCTGGGCCTTAAAGCAGTGAAGTCACGGGTCTGTCTGCTGGGATGGAAAGAGGGGGCCAGATGCACAGTAGATCAACATTCAGGGATGTTCCTTCCAATGACGATGGGAAGCATATTCACTTAGGGTGATGCTCCAAGGTATCTTTTAAAGATGCTTACATAAAATAAACAAGCAAAACCAAACAAATAAAACTAGCATTTGGTGGTGGGGGGGTCATACACTGGCTATATCAGAATATGAGGAAAGAAGTCTAATCTGTATTTCACCCGCACTACTTATTTACACAGTTGGACAAAATCAACAACGGATGTATTTCTGAGAGTGTCCCCTCCACCAGGGGGCGAGACGGCCCCATGGATGCAGACGGAAGCTCGAGGGGCCACACGACATGGGTTCAAACCCCAGTTCCTTCACTCCCAACTACATGGGCTTTAGCAAAATGGGTTACAGAAACTTGTAATCTAGTTCTGGAAAAAGTTTATTATGCAATGAAGTTCTAATGTTCTGTAATTTGGAGCAGAAATGGTGACTCTCTGGTACGCTATGAATAGTATTGCCACAAGCAATGTAAATGCTGTCACATCAGTTTTGTCTCCAGATGTTTAGGGATTGGCACTTACTTAAAATATTGCTACTAAGTTACTATGAAAAACAACAACTAAATAAAGCTAGTAACTGAGCACTAGTTATTAGTATTTGGATAACAGCTCTTAGAAGGAACAAAAAGATGCAGACATTAGCACTGGATTTGCTTCACATTTATCAACAATGATGGGTGTTTGTTTAGTGATTCACTTTCACAAATGGAGTGATAACTGCCTCCCTATCGCTTGTCATCCATGATGGGGTATTTTTTAGTTACTGTTTGTATCAGCCAGGGGGTTATGTCACAGTAACAAACATCCCTCAAACTCAGTGGCTTAAAATCACAAAGATTTATTTCTCATGCATGCTACATGCCCATCACAGGTGAGCAGGGGGGCTGTTTCATGTCACCATGTCATGTCCTCACTCAGGAATGTGGACTCAAAGAGACAAGCCACCAAGAATTTTGCTGGTTACCATGGTAGGCAGGATGGAATATGTAGAATTCTGTATCGGCTCTTAAGGTTTTCCCTTAAATGTGACACATATCACATCCACTCACATTCCATTAGGAAAAGCAAGTCATGTAGTCACCTGGGGCAAAGAAGTGTCCCATCAACTCAGCAGGAGTAGATTCGGTGAACATCCCCAGTGACTACCACACTGTTAAAAGGAACTTTGCAGGATTCTTCCACATGAAACGTTATAACATGTAGCTATATCTAATTCAAACATCAGACCTAACGTATGTCTATGTTTACAATGCCCCCTTGCTATGGCTGTATCCTGGGCTATGCAAGGGAGGGAATTAGCAATTTGTATTCAAGAGGAACTAACTTGATTTTGATTCTGAAGCAAAACAAAACTGTGATAGGAAAAGTACTAAGAAGAAATGAAGGTCCCAGTTCATTTGTTTCTTGTTGAGCTATAAGGGAAGTATAAAGAGGAACAAATCAGTTTCTTGTTCTCTCCTTTTGAGGGAAAGTAATCAGTTTTTTCCACCTAAAGAATGCACTCCAACAAGAGGGAAAAAGGGGCATTACGATTCGCAGGCATAATGTGGGGGGGGGCACGGGGAGGGCTGTACAACTCAGAGAAGACAAGTAGTGATTCTATAGCATCTCACTATGCTGATGGACAGTGGCTGTAATGGGGTATGTGGGGGGAACTTGATGATGTGTAGAGTCTAGTCCAATTAGAGAAATAAAACTATGAAAAAAAAAAAGGATGTACTCCAGGAGGCTACTCTCTGGGCTTTACCATGTCACCCTCTACTAGGTTTTTCTCTGCCTGCTTCCTCTGCCATCAGGACCTTCAAACAAGCACCTGCAGGACAGGCATATGGTCTGAATTTTTTTCACAGGTTGATGGGTAATTAGACCTGAAACTTGCACTTATTGGCATTTATTTTAAATCTGGAAAGAATCTCAGATGTTGTAGATACCCCCTTCCCTCCTTCTGTATGATGCAGTATACAGGACAGCTCCATGACATGACAGCCACCTCACACCCATCTCACAGCTAAGTGTGACCATGTGACTATGTTCTAGCCAAAAGGGTATGAGTGGAAGTTGTGTGTCACTTTTAGATCATGCCTTTCTGGGAACAGTGCGTCCTCCCCTTGGCCCTCTCCTTCTTCTCATTGGCTTGTAATGTGGATGTGATGGCAGGGACTGGAGCAGCATTTTAAGCACATGATGGAAGCTGTGCATTCAGCATGACAGAGTAACAAGACAGAAGGAATCCAGATCTCATAACTAGGAAGCTTTCATAACAGCCCTGGAATGTATATGCTGGGACTGTATGTACAAGAAGTACATGTTTATAATAAAGTGTTAACTATTCTCATGTCTCGTTTTCAGATGAAGAAACTGAAAGATGTGTGCATGGTCTTACAGCTGTCCCATCTGCAGACTGTACATTAAAATGATGGAAAATTACTCATCTCTCATGTTAATGGCCATGAAAGGGAAATTTCTTATAATTCCTTTCTTTATTGATTTAATGTCATACTCAACAGGGGGGAATGACAGAACTGAATTCTAAGGACTACACCATTTCCAGTTTCCTTGGATAATCAGCATGTCCTTTTAACAGAAATTACTTAATTCAACATAGATTGCCAGGATGCAGAGCTGATGGGAAATTCTCTAGGTTTTGACTGAGGTCATCATCGCCAAACTTGCTAGAAAATATTCTCAAAGTACACTTCCCCAAGTCCACAGGACGATGGTCAGCAGGCGCTACTGTATTTGTACTTCTTTCTGAGAACGAACAGTAAGCCTTCAGATGTGATTGGAATTTGGCTCTAGTGTAAGCACCCAGCTTTAAGTACACATACAAGAAACCACAAGCTTAATGAGCTAAATGAAGTCCACCCATTGAAGCACATTTGCTTTTAGTTACATTTTCATTGTAAAGGAGGGAGAAAAGGTTCTCAATTCACCACTTCCTTGATATTGTCATTTGCTGTTTTAAAATGACATTCAACAGAAATTATGTTGCTTGACACAGTTCTTGCATCTGATGCTACATGAAGTTGTGAAATGGCTGGGAACTATTTCAGAGAGTGAAAACATCTGACCTTGTTGGTTTAAGTTTTGGATTTAGTTTATAGAAAAGCAGAATTCTTTCTCTTCTTCAGAATATACCTGGGAAGCATTTCTTTTAGATTCTACTTAGTGTCCTTGTGTTTAGAGGGCCGATACTGAGTTCCACCCACACAGAATCAGGGACAATGAAAGCCTCAGCAGAGCAGCCATCAGAATGCAAACCATGTGGTTCAATTTCATCTACCTCTCTGAGTTCCCACCAGCAGCTATCAGCCGAAATGACAGCTTCTATGACTGGGGCTCACTTTCCTACAACAACTGTTGTTCTCTGCTCCACTTCTAGCTCTGACAGTCTTCAGTTTGGAACTCAGAATTGCTAAAAGGCAACACATTAGGGCCAGTTATTTAAAAAAATCTGATGTCACACAGCTACTTTAAAATATATCAAGGGCTCTCTGTTGCTCAAAGGATGTCTGAGCTTTAACATCCTAAGACCGTCAAATCTATCCATTCTGCCTCCCAACATCTTGCTTCCCCATTGTTCCTCTTTGCTACAACTATCTTGGACTATTCCTCACTTCTGAGACTTTCTCACCACGTCTTCTGTACTCTTTGCCTGGAGCGCTCCCCCGGTGGCCTCCTTCTCTTATTTATTCTCCATGACGAGTTCCTGTTGCTTGCCCTCTCTCCTGCACCCACGTAGAAGAGATCATTCCTTGGACTCTCCTTACCTCTACAACATCACTTGTTTAACTTACTTTATTTATGTACCCACTCCTCCTGCTAAGCTGGGAACACCTCCGAGAGAGGAATCATATCCTAATTTCATTCGCAACAGCTGGGATAGTTCTTGGCTCACAGAACATGTTCAAAATATACTTGCTGAATCACTGGGGGATAAAGAAAAAGAAAGGATGGTGGACTACATTGTCCAAATCATTAAAATGAAAAAAAAAATCCCTGAAAGTGCGAAAGACATCATGATTTATAATAGCGTCTTTCTGTTCCATCTTTTACATTGAGCTAGAAAGAAGCAAACAACTTATGGTGGAGAATGGTTGGATGCGAGGCCATTGATGTCTCCACGCTAGGAATCAGGCGGCTGAGTTTCTGAGTTTCAGCTTGGAGCTTTCTGCCTCCTCAGCTCTGGGCCATTTACATTTATAAAATTAGAATATAAATTCCATCTCATCCTGAAGGAAATCTCAGGTGATAGTTGGAGAGGAATACCCCTCTAGGTTTTCTTTCTCTTTTTCAAAATAATTTAAAGTGGAGATGAGACTATGTGGGGTACCTTCCTCATAGTGTGTGAAGTTCCAGTGAGCTGGAGGCTGGGAAGGTGCTCTGAGAACTGAAGGGCACTTTGGAAATGAAGGCGTTATCCCCGAAGGAGGGAACGAACAGGAAAGAGTGCCTGCACTCAGCAACCCTCCTCAGAGCGGTTACTGTTCACCTGCAAGGCAGCAGGGATTAGGGATTCCAAGGAAACCTAGAGACTTAGGATTGCCCTGACAAGCGCTCCTCCAGACACACCCCACCTACTGCCGGTGGACACGCTCTGCCGCCACCTCCAGTCCCCGCGGGTCTGAGTATCAAGTCTGGATGCAGCTGGAACAGGCGCACTTCTGAGGCCAAGGCACACACAAAGAGGATGCGCCATGACCAGCCCCGTCCCCACCTTGATTTGACAGGGTTTGGCAGAGCTGGTCAGAGATGAGGACTGCAATGTAATTTCATTTTACTTTTTTTCATATGTGAAAGAACCAATAGCTACAAATGATGTTAGAACATTTATTTTTGAAATCGTTTAGGAAGCATTCATTATCCTTAGCATCCAGCCTGGCGAAGTCTTGTATAGTGAATATTAAAATCATACATGATGCCTCTACAATTATGTTAAAGATTACATTCATTCGTTCATTCATTCATTCATCCATCCATCCATCCTCCAAATATTTATTCAGTGCTTGACATGCTAGGCAGTAGTCAAGGTATTGGGGAAATAAGCCATCAACAACCAGAGGTGGCTTAGGCAAATAGTTACATCAGTAACTTTAATTGCAATTGTGATAAGGGTTACAAAGGTGAAATAGAAGTGCAGGGTTCCATGCTACAATGAAAACTGTTGGGGGGAAGGAGGGACAGTGGAGGCGGAGAGAAAGCTTTCCTGGGGCAAGCAGGAGGGCCGAGCCAAGGGTAGGTGCAGCTGGCCAGGGGAAGGAGAGAGAAGCGCTCGGGCTGGAAGAGCAAAAGGGCAGGCTCCTGGGGAAGGAGCTTGGCCAGCGCGGGAGCCAGGAGGGGAGGGGAGAGAGGCAATGTGGGGTCCTCCCAGCTCAGGTTAGAACCCAAGAGCAGCACAAAGCCTTTGTAGGATGGGCTGTCAACAGGGGAGTGACATGACAGATAAGCAGTGAAAAGCAAAACCGAAAGGTGACTTTAATACCCAGGAGGGCAGCAGGAAGCATGGAGCGCTGGACAGCGGTATTGTGGGAGCCATTCCAGCTGCACTATCCCTTCATATTAGACACGTAGATACTGAACCTTAAAGTGAAGTCACTTGGCCAAGAGCACACGGACAGGGATTGGCAGAGTCTCCTTTTTCTGACTTTGGTCCAGGGTATCTTTCTTGTATAACAGCATATTCCGGCCTATAACTTGAACTTGGAATCATAGCTTTCTCACTCTGACTCACATCGACAGGGTCATAGAGCTGACTTTGCTTTCTCGCCCCTTTGAACTTAACAACACTACTAATAATAGCAGCAACCCTGTACTGGGAACCTGCTTATGTGCCAGGTAACTTGTGAGGTGCCTTCCATATCTAATGCTCACAGCCATCTTGTAAGTAGGCACCATTTTTACTGTTTTACAGTTGAAAAAAATTGAGGCTCCAAAATACTTTTAAAATTGCCCAAGGTCACACAGGTAGTTTCTGTCTGGTTCCAGACCTTGCTATCATGCCATACTGACTCTAGTTTTATCATGATCAAAGTCAAATTCTGGTGCTCTGGGAAAAAATCAGAAGAGGAAGGGAAGGTTTTCTCTAAGTTAAAAAAGAAAAACCTATGTGAAATTTTCTGCACAGTTAATTAGCTAACTAAATACATAAATAAATCAAATATATACACCCATAAAAAATGATAAGAATTGAGAAATTTTGGAAGAAACTTTTTAATCTACCCCACTAATGGCAGAAAAAATTTTAAAATGCTCCACCAACCTGTTTTCAGGAGATAAATATTGGCAGTGACCACATGGCTGGGACGAGAGGAAAACGTTCCCTTAAAATGGTCTGACCTACAACAGGAGGAATCACACTGCTAATGATTGCAAGGGTGGGACTAGGGAGAAAAAGGACCGTTTCTGATAGATTTGATCCCAAACCCCCCAATAGGCAGAAATGGGAATTAAAGTCAACTTCCATTTAGTAAACACTCCAAAAGTTAGAGAAAAGTATAAGAAAACAGAAAAAAAATTGGGGCCCAATGAGAAAGTCATGTAGCCTGAAAGAAAAGTGAAAAACTAGGAAGATCTCAGAAGCAGTTATAATCCCCCTGTAATAAACCTTGCACACAATGCAAGAAATTTTCTAGGAGCAGCTGTTATTCTTCCTCAGGGAAATCAAAGAAACATCCCTGATGAAGAACAGAGGAGGATGCACTCATTCCATGACAGAAGAAATAAGATCACCATTGCATACAGTAAATATTAAAATCACTGCTACAATTGGGTGAATGTATCAGGAACAGACACAAGACACATATAGGGAGGGTTGAAAAAATAGTAGAAAAGGAGATGGTGAAAAGGTGAAAGAAGGTGGCAGGCATAGAAAAATAGAGCGTTTGGATATGTAATGTGTACGCAAGGGCAGTCTCTATGGCGAGAACCACCAAAGAAAACGTCAGTTTTCCAGAACTTCACACCAAAGCCAAATGCATAAAACCTACACATAGGAGACTAGAAATGCCCACTGTGTTCTATATTTTATTTGTAAGGGGAAAATACAATAAGTATATCGATTTAAGTTACAAAGAAAGCATTCTGAAGCCTAAAACCAGATCATGCTCTAACAGGTGAAAATTAATACAGGTTTAGTTAACAGAGGGATCAGGAGAATGGGAGTACAGGGACTGGAGGCTGGTGTGGGTGGGTGTGCGTGCACACGCATGTGAAATTGACAGACTATTTAAATGGATTCTACATGCTAGAAAGGCCATATGCCCTCGATACTATTTCTACAAAAACAAGAGATTGCTGCCCCAAATACCAGGGATAGAGTAAATGGAGAAATCTCTTAAGAGGGGATGTTAATGTTGAAAAGGGTTTGGATGACCAAGGAATCAATTTTTTATTCAGCAATAAGTAAACAAGATCACCAATTCAGGGCAGGACAGCTGCTGATTAAAAAAAGAGCCATTAGAAAAAAAGGTGAAAGATGGCGGCATGAGAGGTGAGACAGAGGCTTCCTCCTAAAACCTCATATAATATGAAAATAAAGCTACATCAACTACTCTTGAAAGAGCAATGGGAAAGAGGACAGCAACAAACTGCATACACCTGGAGACAAGAGCAGACCTCACAGAAAAGGGTAACATACTAAAGCTGTGGCCCTGTGCAATCCAAGCCCTTCCCTCACCCCAGCTCACCAGTGGGAGGAACAGGAACTGAGCAGGGAGGGAGTGGAGATGTGGGACTGCTGAATACCTAACTCTGGAGATCTGCTCTGGGAGCACAAACCTACATTACATGGTGCTTGCATGATACTCTTGTAATTAGGGCGTTGGAAAGCTAAGACAGGCAGAATTCCTGGAGAGACTAAGAATCCAGCTGCTTGTGAAAGCAGGGATCCATACCCAGCTGCTCGGGGACAAAAGAAGGGTGGGCAGTCTGACAGACTTCCTAACAAAGAAGCCCTTAGCAAGAGGGCTGCTAAAGGGACAAAGATTGCACAGAGCTTACTGCTCAGGAGAAAGGACAGGCAGACAAAATTGTCCGGGTGCACTCTGCCCAGCAGCTTGGGAGCTTTCACGATCTTCAGGTGCTCCAGCTCCCTGGCTGCCTACACAGCTCCAAGAACCTTTTCTGTGACAGGCAGACTTGTGCGCCTTTCTTCTGGCCAGCCCCACTGGGCTTGCAAACCAGGAAATCCTTCCCTGGTGTTAGGCCAGCCAGAGGGAAGATCTGTCTATAGCAACTAAAAACGCAAAGCACAGAGGCTTATACCTGTGTGCTCAGCCCACTGGTTCAGGCAGTGGAGACAGGCATAGCAGCCAGGAACCAGCAAACACCCCTTTCCTCCCCGGAGGCACCAATACCACTCGCCTACAATCCCCGCATTGCTTCAGGGGCTGAGCAGCTCAAAGAGTAGAGCTTCTGGGCACTAGAGGGCGCCATACACAAATATGAAACGCCAAAGGAACCTGGTCCAGAGTAAAATTATTAATACAACTCCTGAGAAAGATTTAAATGATATGGACCTTATGACTCTCCCTGAAAGGGAGTTCAAAATAAAAACCATTAACATGCTCATGGAGGTACGGAAAGATATTCAAGAACTCAGGAATGAATTCCAGTCAGAGATCCAATCATTGAAGAACACAATGGACGGTATTAAAAGCAGATTGGATATGGTGGAGGAGAAAATAAATGAAATAGGAACTAGAGAAGAAGAATATAAAGAAGCTGAGTCACAAAGAGAAAAAAGGATTTCAAAGAATGAAAGAATATTGAGAGAATTGTGTGACCAGTCCAAACGGAACAATATTCGCATTATAGGGGTACCAGAAGAAGAAGAGAGAGAAAAAGGGATAGAAAGCGTCTTTGAGGAGGTGATTGCTGAAAACTTCCCAGTCTGGGGAAGGAGATAGTCTCTCAGGCCATGGAGGTGCGCAGATCTCCCAACACAAGGGACGCAAGGAAGACAACAGCGAGACATATAGTAATTAAAATAGCAAAGATAAAGGATAAGGAGAGACTATTAAAAGCAGCCAGAGAGAGAAATAAGATCACATACAAAGGAAAACCCATCAGGCTATCATCAGACTTCTCAGAAGAAACCTTACAGGCCAGAAGGGAGTGCCATGACGTATTTAATGCAATGAAGCAGAAGGGCCTTGAACCAAGATTACTTTATCCGGCAAGATTATCATTTAAATTTGAAGGAGGGATTAAACAATTCCCAGATAAGCAAAAGCTGAGAGAATTTGCCTCTTACAAACCATCTCTACAGTGTATTTTGGAGGGACTGCTATAGATGGAAGTGTTCCTACAGATTAATAGCTGTCACCAGAGGTAATAAAACCGCAGTAAACAAAATAGAACAGCTAATTACTAAGAAAATGCAAAATTAAATTAACTATTCCCAAAGTCAATCAAGGGATAGACAAACAGTACAGAATATGATACCTAATATATAAAGAATGGAATAGAAAGAAAAAGGAGGAAACAAACAAACAAACAAAAAAAGAACCTTTAGATTGTGTTTCTAATAGCATATTAAGTTAGTTGTTAGATTTTTAGATAGTAGGGAAGTTAACATGGAACACTTGGTAACCACGAATCTGAAGCCTGCAATGCCAATAAGTACATACCTATCCATAATCACCCTAAAGGTAAATGGACTGAATGCACCAGTCAAAAGACATAGAGTCACTGAATGGATAAAAATACAATACCCATCTATATGCTGCCTTGAAGAGACTCACTTTAAACCCAAAGACATACACAGACTAAAAGTGAAGGGATGGAAAAAGATATTTCATGCAAACAACAAGGAGAAAAAAGCAGGTGTTGCAGTACTTGTATCAGATAAAATAGACTTCAAAACGAAGAAAGTAGCAAGAGATAAAGAAGGACATTACATAATGATAAAGGGGTCAGTCCAACAAGAGGATATAACCATTATAAATATCTATGCACCCAACACAGGAGCACCGGCATATGTGAAACAAATACTAACAGAATTAAAGGAGGATATAGAAAGCAATGCATTCATTTTAGGAGACTTCAACACACCACTCACTCAAAAGGACAGATCAACCAGACAGAAAATAAGTAAAGACACAGAGGCACTGAACAACACACTAGAACAGATGGACCTAACAGATATCTACAGAACTCTGCACTCAAAAGCAGCAGGATACACATTCTTCTCAAGTGCACATGGAACATTTTCTAGAATAGACCACATACTAGGCCACAAAAAGAACCTCAGTAAATTCAAAAATATTGAAATCCTACCAACCAATTTCTCAGATCACAAAGGTATAAAACTAGAAATAAATTTTAGAAAGAAATCAAAAAGGCTCACAAATACATGGACACTTAACAACATTCTCCTAACTAATCAATGGGTTAACAACCAAATCAAAACAGAAATGAAAGAATATATGGAGACTAATGACAACAACAACACAAAGCCACAACTTCTGTGGAACGCAGCAAAGGCAGATCTAAGAGGAAAGTATACCGCAATCCAGGCCTATTTAAAGAAGGAAGAACATTTCCAAATGAATAGTCTAAAGACACAATTACTGAAAATGGAAAAAGAAGAACAAATGAGGCCCAAAGTCACCAGAAGGAGGGACATAATAAAGATCAGAGAAGAAATAAATAAAATTGAGAGTAATAAAACAATAGAAAAAAATCAATGAAACCAAGAGCTGGTTCTGTGAAAAAATAAACAAAATAGATAAACCCCTAGCCAGACTCATTAAGAGAAAAAGAGAATCTACACACATAAACAGAATCAGAAATGAGAAAGGAAAAATAACGACGGACCCCACAGAAATACAAAGAATTATAAGAGAATATTATGAGAATCTATATGCTAACAAGCTGGAAAACAGAGAAGAAATGGACGACTTCTTAGAAAAATACAACCTTCCAAGACTGACCAAGCAAGAAACAGAAAAACTAAACAGACCAATCACCAGCAATGAAATTGAATTGGTAATCAAAAAACTGCCCAAGAACAAAACCGCTGGACCAGATGGATTCACCTCTGAATTCTACCAGACATATAGAGAAGAAATAACACCCATTCTCCTTAAAGTTTTCCAAAAAATAGAAGAAAACGGAATACTTCCAAACTCATTCTATGAAGCCAGCATCACTCTAATACCAAAACCGGCAAAGACCTCACCAAAAAAGAAAATTACAGACCAATATCCCTGATGAACATGGATGCAAAAATACTCAACAAAATATTAGCAAACCGAATTCAAAAATACATCAAGAGGATCATACACCATGATCAAGTGGGATTCATCCCAGGGATGCAAGGATGGTACAACATTCGAAAATCCATCAACATCATCCACCACATCAACAAAAAGAAGAACAAAAACCACATGATCATCTCCATAGATGCTGAAAAAGCATTTGACAAAATTCAGCATCCATTCATGATTAAAACTCTCAACAAAATGGGTATAGAGGGCAAGTACCTCAGCATAATAAAGGCCATATATGACAAACCCACAGCTAACATCATACTTAACGGCGAGACGCTGAAAGCTTTTCGTCTAAGATCGGGAACAAGACAGCGATGCCCACTCTCTCCACTGTTATTCAACATAGTACTGGAGGTCCTAGCCACGGCAATCAGACAAAACAAAGACATACAAGGCATCCAGATTGGTAAAGAAGAGTCAAATTGTCACTATTTGCGGATGACATGATATTGTACATGAAAAACCCTAAAGACTCCACTCCAAAACTGCTAGAACTAATATCTGAATTCAGCAAAGTTGCAGGATACAAAATTAACACACAGAAATCTGTTGCTTTCCTATACACTAATGATGAACTAACAGAAAGAGAAATCAGAAAAACAATTCCGTTCACAATTGCATCAAAAAGAATAAAATACCTAGGAATAAACCTAACGATGGAAGTGAAAGACATGTACTCTGAAAACTACAAGACACTCCTAGGAGAAATTAAAGAGGACACTAACAAATGGAAATTCATCCCATGCTCATGCTCTTGGCTAGGAAGAATAAATATTGTCAAAATGGCTATACTACCTAAAGCAATCTACAGATTCAATGCAATCGCTATCAAACTACCAACAGCTTTCTTCAATGAACTGGAACAAATAATTCTAAAATTCATATGGAACCACAACAGACCCCGAGTAGCCAAAGCAATCCTGAGAAGGAGGAATAAAACAGGGGGAATTACGCTCCCTGACTTCAAGCTCTACTGCAAAGCCACAGTAATCAAGACAATTTGGTATTGGCACAAAAAGAGACCCACAGACCAGTGGAACAGAATAGAAAATCCAAACATTAACCCAAACATATACAGTCAATTAATATTTGATAAAGGAGCCTTGGATATACAATGGGGAGATGACAGCCTCTTCAGCAGCTGGTGTTGGAAGAACTGGACAGCTACATATAAGAGAATGAAACTGGACTACAGTCTAACCCCATACACAAAGGTAAACTCAAGGTGGATCAAAGACCTGAATGTAAGTCATGAAACCATAAAACTCTTAGAAAAAAACATAGGCAAAAATCTCTTGGACATAAACATGAGCGAATTCTTCATGAACATATCTCCCTGGGCAAGGGAAACAAAAGCAAAAATGAACAAGTGGGACTATATCAAGCTGAAAAGCTTCTGTACAGCAAAGGACACCATCAGTAGAACAAAAAGAGATCCTACAGTATGGGGGAATATATTCATAAATGACGTATCCGAAAAAGGGTTGACATCCAAAATATATAAAGAACTCACTCACCTCAACAAACAAAAAGCAAATAATCCAATTAAGAAATGGGCAGAGGACATGAATAGACACTTCTCTAAAGAAGAAATTCAGATGGCCAACAGGCACTTGAAAAGATGCTCCACATCGCTAATCATTAGAGAAATGCAGATTAAAACCACAGTGAGATATCATCTCACACCAGTGAGGATGGCCAACATCCAAAACACAAACAACAACAAATGTTGGCGAGGATGTGGAGAAAAGGGAACCCTCCTACACTGCTGGTGGGACTGCAAATTAGTTCAACCATTGTGGAAAGCAGTATGGAGGTTCCTCAAAAAACTCAAAATAGAAATACCATTTGACCCAGGAATCCCACTCCTAGGAATTTACCCTAAGAATGCAGCAGCCCAGTTTGAAAAAGACAGATGCACCCCTATGTTTATCGCAGCACTATTTACAATAGCCAAGAAATGGAAGCAACCTACGTGTCCATCAGTAGATGAATGGATAAAGAAGAAGTGGTACATATACACAATGGAATATTATTCAGCTATAAGAAGAAAACAAATCCTACCATTTGCAACAACATGGATGGAGCTAGAGGGTATTATGCTCAGTGAAATAAGCCAAGCCGAAAAAGACAAGTATCAAATGATTTCACTCATATGTGGAGTATAAGAACAAAAAAAAAAACTGAAGGAACAAAACAGCTGCAGACTCACAGAACCGTAGAATGGACTAATAGTTACCAAAGGGAAAGGGACTGGGGAAGATGGGTGAGAAGGGAAGGATAAGAGGGGAAAAAGGGCATTATGATTAGCAGATTTAATGTTGGGGGGGGGCATGGGGAGGGCTGTACAACTCAGAGAAGACAAGTAGTGATTCTATAGCATCTCACTACGCTGATGGACAGTGACTGTATTGGGGTTGGTGGGGGGGACCTGATGAAGGGGGTAGTTTTATAATCATAATATAGTTTGTCTGATTTTTCTCATACTATTCAAGATCAAATAGACAACATTCACCATGTTATTGATAAGTTTTCACTAATGCCTGGATTGTTAAATTAGTTTTCTTTGTTTCATTGGATATGGCCTCTAATTGTAGGTCTAATACTGTTATGCATTTGTATTCCTGTTCTCCTAGTGTGTGTGCGGAAGGCAGTTGTTGGTCTTTTAAAGCCAAATCAAGCATATGCTACTTTTCAAGAATTAACTTCAAGAAATAAGTGATTCCTTTTAAATAACTTTGTGAAATCATGTACTGATTCCCCACCTGCATTTGCTGCAAGAAAATAATCATGTATATTGTGATTTTATCCAGAATTATAGCTGCTGGCTGTCCTCTCTTTCATATTTTATCTCCCTGTTTGGTCCCAGGAGATGGCTGGTTAGCCAGAGACGGGTAAGATTCCTCATGGGAGGAACAACCTAAGACAGGCACAGTCGCAAGGGACCTCAGGTGAGCAACGTGGGGGCCAACTGAGGTGAGGCATAGAACCTCACCCCTCCAGACGAGAGAGACATTGCCTGTGACAAGCTATGTCACAGGCTGAGCCCAGCTAATCATTATTCTGGTACCTTCCACAAATATATGCATATGCATTTGCGTCAATTAAAACAAAAAAGGGGGAAATGTGGGATTCACTTATAATTTAAGTATAAAATCATATGAATAATCATAGTTGACTTGATTGATTATAGTAACTGAATTAGTTTCTCTGATATGACTGCCTTTGCATTGTTCACCTTGTGAGAACTTGTTCACTATGTTCCTTGCATTGTTCACCGTGTGGGAGCTGGTTCACTGTATTGGAACTTGTTCGTTATGCTCCAAAAGATTGGAGACTGTTGAGAATTAAGCTTGGAGTTGATTAATGATAGTGTATTGAGTTCCCTATGCAGAATTCTATTGTTGTTAGCAACCATTTGATCAATAAATGTGAGAGGTGCTCTCTCAGCATCAAAAAAAAACCCAATTAGCAGCCAGGTTATGGGTTATAAAACTAACATCATGAATACCATACACATATGTGACTTAATTGTGAGCCCAGAGGATAAACCAGGCCTGAATAGAAAACAATTTTTCACCTTCGGTTAAAGAAGTCAGAAATCAGTGACATGATAGCAGTTTTATTCATTGGTATTACTGAGGACTTGATAACTGAACTTTGTGCCCTCATTGAGTGGTGTAGGTAGGTTAAGGGACTCCCACATGGAGAAAAAAGCAAAGGAAAAATCTTAACTGAAGTATATATATTTCCTAGATTGAATATGATGGGTTAATAGCATAGGTTATGGCAGAAGCAAAGAATCAGACAAGCTAAATATCTCAGAAATCTATGTGAACCACAGCCATAGGGTGAGGATACCTGCCCAGATGTTTTCTTCTGGCTGAAATGTGGAAGGCCATTAAACATTTTTGGTCCTAGATGGGGGCTGAAACTTGGAGAACCTTTCTCTCAAGTACTCTTAAATTTTGAGAAATCTGTACAGGGCCCTCTAAGTTCTTAATGGACTCACAGGAGGCTCTGCATAGAACAGATCATTAGCAATTAGAAAAATGACTGGAGGCAGGCTTTTTTCAATGAGGTTGAATATCCAGGTTACAGTACTGTTTTTTATTTTCACCTCTTCTCTGGCTTATACTTCTTTTTCCATTTCCATGTGCTCTTTATTTCTATATATCAGTAACCTGATTTTTTAAAATTTAATGTTAGTTTTTATGGTATATGATCCAATTATAATAATGTCATTTATTATCATTATATTATTAGTATTCATAATGTATATTATGCAAATGCATTACATTTTACTTTTATCTTTGTGCTGTTAAATAAATCTTGCTCAAATTAAAAAAAAAAGATGATTAGTTCTTGTAATAGACCCTGGAGTCAGGAGCCTGGATGACCAAAACCAGGCCATGCAAACATATCCCAAAGTCCAGCTGGACTCTTGTAGAAAGCCAGGTGGCTTTTTCTTTTAACGTCATCAAAAATTGTTCTACTTGACCTGTAGAGTTTGTGTAAGTACAGCAAGGAGCGTTTGCTGAAGCATAAACTTCCCCTTGGCTGGCCCAAAGGAAATAAAAGGTTATGAGTTTTCTCATGACAACTTTGGCTAATTAATTTACATTCAACCTTGTTTGTTGGGCTTCTAGAGTAAAAGTTGTATCATTTGTGACACCTGCTAAGGTCAGAAACAAGTTTGGGACCACCTTTTCCAATTGCATTTATCCCCACTGCAGCTCACAGGAAGAGGGGGTGGGCCATCTTTACTGGGAGTTCTTCTGAGTAGCCTATGCTTGCCTCATTTTTGGAGATCTCTGGATATCCTAAGGGAAACATGGCCCAACGTGGTAGTTTTGAATATCTGAATGTCTGGAGAAATTACCCTGAGTCCACAGGATACATTATATGCAGCAGGCAGATGCAAACCTGATGTCTAGTAACAATAGGAATGATGAGTATCCTGTTGGAGCACAGACTCTATTGGGAGTATATGTATCATTTATTAAAGCAGAAAAAAGACAATTTGTATCCCTGACAGAGTAGCAGATTTCTTGAGTAGAGTTAAACAGGCTGGAGTGTCTATGAACAAACCAACAGCCTCAACATTAGCTCCCATTCTTTGTGGGTATGGTCTTGCTTGACAGGGTTGTAATGACCTCAACAGAAGCATTCTGTGAGGCCAACATCCAATTTTTACAGTCATTTTTTTTTGAGGGAATTGTACCAGAACGTACCACAGAAAGCAAGCTACCGTCTGAGGTATTTATAACAAAAGCTATGGAATTTTTGTCAGAGTTTCAGGTAGTGTGTGTGTGTGTGTGTGTGTGTGTGTGTGCGCGGAGGTAGGGGAGGAGATGGAGGAAGAGATAAAGAGGTGGAGGGAAGGGGAGAGAGAGAGAGAATTCAGCAATCAAATTCAGAGTGGAAGTCAACATCTGAGAAAACACACGAGAGCTTTGTTTTTTTCTTAAGAGACAGAGGGAAGTCATAAGAGGTCAAAAGTAACAGAGTTGATAATAGGGGAGATCATACTGAGTGATAGTTTAATCAGTTACCAGTAACCCCTTTATGCAGGTGAAGGGCTGAGCCTTAGAATGATGAACTGACCTGTCCATGGTCGTATTGTAGTAGAGGGTGTAGAGGTACAGTAATAGTCAAGTTTAATAGCAGAATAAAATGAAACAAGGGTTGCTGAAGAATCAGCATGTTCTTCCAGAGGACACTGGCCTGAGGAAAACTTCCGAACTCAGCCCCCAGGGGCAGCTCCAGAGTAGATGTACCAGAGTGTGGATAAAGTGAAGGTTCCTATGGCCAGGATTCTCACTTGGCCCTGGTTGGCTCGCTCACTACACACGTGTGGGCAGTAAGTTGTTATTGACTCTATATAAAGAGCTCCACCCAGTGCTCTGGGCAACACAGTGTCATGGCTGCATGGCTGCAGGAGAGCAGAGACTGGACTGGTGGCAGCGCCGAGGACAGAGACTGAGACAGCTGCAGAGAGGCCCAGAGGCAGAGACCGGCTTGCTGCATGCAGTCTCACTCTGAGTGGATGAGATTCTAGTGACTGACCTGCCACCGTGGGAATCAATAAAATTGGGTATAAATAAACCCTTTCACCCCAAGAACGCTCCATTGTCATTTTTCA
Organism: Smutsia gigantea; assembly: GCA_032199065.1. Taxonomy (NCBI): domain Eukaryota; kingdom Metazoa; phylum Chordata; class Mammalia; order Pholidota; family Manidae; genus Smutsia; species Smutsia gigantea. The sequence goes on from JAVSCE010019457.1 coordinate 31,347, forward strand.
GTCTCATTGGATCCATAGTGAACTTACCTGGTGCTGAAACCCATTGGCAAGACACAGGGCTATATCCATTCTCTCTCTATAGGCTTTGTCTTTTGTTGCAAAATAAGTCAACTATGTAACTAAATATAACACTCAAACACCATACAAGTGGACAGACCATAAGAGCAGGTGGTAGAAAACCAGAAAACAATTTTACTAAAACAATACCTATCTGATCAGACAACCAAAGTCCCTGGGTATCCTTATTCCTAGGAAGACAAAGAAGACAAATCGACTGCAGAAGGGCCTCCCTGAAATGTTTGTGTTCAATCCACTGTGGACTTACTCCCAGGGCAAGGAGTTGACTCCATTAGCTGGAGACACAGCGGTTTCAGATGTATGCACTATTACCGAGTTGAGGGTCACAGTCCTGGGCAGTGAGGGCTTCAGCTGAGTCTCAGTGAAACCTCCATTTGTGTTAAGGCTTTATCAGTCACAGACTATCAGGAACACAGTTGTAGTCAAATCAAGTAGGGTTCATTGGCTTGCTTCAATGAGGGAGACCTCACACCATGGGGAACTGTTGGGGGACCATTGTGTATTTTCCTCGGTTCTTGTCCCTGCAGCGACAAAGAATTGAAGGGCAGAGACACAGTAGTAAAGCAGAGTAAAAGTTTTATTTAAAGTTACTTAGAGAAAACGTGCAGCAGGCAACCTCAGCGAGGAGAGGCGCCCTGAAAGGTTGGAGAGAAAAAGTGTAAGATTAAAAGGTTACGCACTCAGAAAGTATGGGTGACCTCAGAGAGAGGAGCGCCCTGAAAAGTTGGGGGTTCCCCCTTTTAAGGACTTTTCAGGAATGTGACCATGGGCTGGGAGTGCAGACTTGTTAAGTGGTCTCTGAATATTTAAAATTAACTTAAAGAAATTTACTGCTCTGATTTCTCCCTGGGATACTGGAATCTTGGTCTGGGAGCAAATCAAACAAGGCTGCCTGCCCAGCCCCCAAGGTGGGCTGAGTTATTGTCTGTTTGCTAAAAAGTAAGTTAAGAATCTTACTTCTTAACTTCCTGCCTTTTACTATGTTGTTTACCACTGGGCCTGCATGCTAAATTACTTGCCAGTTGCAAATTAATGATTAGGGCCAAAGGAGAAACAAAACAGCATATAGGTAAAGTTAAAAAATAAGCTGGGCCTGCATGATTAACACAATAAAGACATGGGCTATGCTGAGATACCCTCCTTTATCTGGGGAATATTCAAACATTCCAGGCCAAGTTGCTCCTGGCTTTTTGAGCTTTAACTGATTAACTCATTAACTCTGGGTCTTTGTTTTAGAGGGCTTTCCTGGCCTTATTCTCTTCCCACCCTGCTTATATCTATTTTCCTGCCTAACATTCCTCCCTCAAGCAGTTGGGACCCAAATGATTGCGGTGGGTGGCGATGACCACTCTGGCTGCTTCTTGTGAGGGTGTCTTGCCAATGGGTTTCAGGCCTGGGCAAGTTCTCTGTGGATTCAGTGTGACCAAAGGAATGACAATAAAACATTCTTGGGGTGAAAGGGTTATACCCACCTCTATTTCCACGGTGACAGATCAATCACTAAAATTCTATCCACTCAGAGCGAGCCTGCATGCAGCAAGCTGGTCTCTGCCTCTGGGCGTCTTTGTCCCCACAGCCGTCCTCTGAGCCTCTGTCCTTGGCACTGCCACCATCCAGCCTCTGCTCTGCTCTCCTGCAGCCTTGCAGCCACGCCACCATGTCACCCAGAGGACTGGGCAGAGCTCTTTATATAGAGTCAATAACAACGTATTACCCACACATGTGTAGTGAGCTAGCCAACCAGGGCCAGGTGAGAATCCTGGCCACAGGAACCTTCATTTTATCCACAGAGGGACTGTGCGGTTATTTGGGTCCCTCTTCTTGCTGACTGTCGGGATGGTGGAGATTAGGACAGGAAGGGTGCCCAGTTAGGGGTTTTAGTTGCTTGCTGTTTGTTGAGGCAAGGGCTCAGACTGGCTGTAGGGGCGTCCGTCAAGTGGTCCCATGAAGACGGAGGTATGGTCATCAGAGGAGTCATTGTGGGCCTGAGGAATCTGGCAGTGAAGGCTTCTGAAAATAAGTTGAATGAGGATAAAGGGAGGATAACACTGAGGACTGGTGACATTGGAGATATTAAGGACTGTCCCTGTCCCAATCCCAATGTCTAGAGTTTCTTGTCCTAATGAATTGTTGATTATGGCCCAGGACTCGCCTGCATAATGCTTGGTGGCATTGTACTTACCGTTGCCCCACCATAACCAGAGGCCAGAAGTGTTGCCTTGGAAGTATGGCTCTCTGGTGACTGGGTGGTTAAGGCTATAGATACTGAATTTTTCTCCATTATTAGGGGAATCCTTTTGGAATCATGGTTCCCATTTGTGAAAAGTGTGATTATACATATGTGGATAAAATGAGAGTTCCTGTGGTCAGGATTCTCACCTGGCCCTGGTTGACTGGCTCACTGCACACCTGTGGGCAATATATGGCTGTTGACTCTATATAAAGAGTTCCACCCAGTACTCTGTGTGCGACATGGTGGTATGGCTGCAAGGCTGCAGGAGAGCAGAGCAGAGGCTGGAGTGGTGGCAGCGCTGAGGACAGAGGCCCAGAGGACAGCTGAGCAGGACGACTGTGCAGAGAGGCCCAGAGGACGGCTGTCTGGTACGGCTGTGCAGAGAGGCCCAGAGGACGGCTGTGCGGGACGACTGTGCAGAGAGGCCCAGAGGACGGCTGTCTGGTACGGCTGTGCAGAGAGGCCCAGAGGATGACTACGTGGGATGGCTGTGCAGAGAGGCCCAGAGGACGGCTGTGTGGACAGAGGGGCCCAGAGGCAGAGACCGGCTTGCTGCATGCAGACTTGCTCTGAGTGAACAGGATTTTAGTGATTGACCTGCCACCCTGGAAATAAAGTTGGGTATCACCCTTTCACCCTAAAAACATTTTGCTGTCAATTTCTTTGGTCACACTGAACCCATAGCAAACTTGCCCGGGGCTGAAACCCATTGGCAAGACATAAAAGTTGCATTACAGTAGGAATAGTTCAGGATTCCCAAGGGGGGACCAGTGCCCCAGGAATTGGAAAAGCATAGACTGGCTTTTGCAGCTAGGCCATAGATTTTACCTACTTGTTCAGCTGGTGTGGGAGTGACCCACTGTGGATTGAGAGGTCAGGGGCCTCCACCAACTCCATCAGTTTTGATGGTAGTATGAGTTGTATAAGAAAAACTTCAATATTGTGCTGTGTTATTAGCAATAGTTTCTAGTGACATTGAGATACCGAGAAGATTTAAGATGACCTCGGCAGAGGCAGATCCAGCAATTTGGTTAGTTACTTCAGCAATTTTGGTAATCACTGGCTTTAGAGGGTATGGCTGCCAGGAGAGGAACTAATAAGGTGATGGTTAATTGTAATGATGGCATGTTTAAGGCCATTTCTTTTTAAGGTTTAAACCGACCAGGAGCAAAAATGCTGCTGGCTAAAGGAAAGGGGTTTCACAATAGCACAGGAAATGAATAGTAAGTCCCACTGTCACAATGATGCCCAGAAAGAGTTAGGGAACTGAAGTTATGGGGCACGTATCTTAGGTGACCCTCACTTGAGATTTCAGATCTTTTGTAGGCTCAAAGGTATAGCTAGGTTCTTGGATCTTGTCACTGCACTGCTGGATCTTTCTGCAGCTGGCGACTTCAGGGACCTTGAGAGCTGAGGAGGTAGACATAAGGACAGGGTAGGATCCTTTCCAAATAGGCAGCGATTGAGACTGGGGCAACCCATATAGATACATAGATGTGGCATATTCTGATTAGGCACTGGCCTCAGGAAGTTGGCTGACTTATCAGTTGGTAAGGGCTTGAAATTTCATGACAACAGGACTTTAATCTCGAGGGATTTAGTCTGGAAGAAATAAATTTAGTTAAGAGGTTTAGTAAGCATGGTTCACACAGTGGGGCTAGTAAAAGCATTAGCAGGATTTTAGCAAAGGGTAGTAGCCAGGATGTCCAGTTCTAAAAGTGGAACTGAACTCTTTATGATTTTGAGGGATTTTATCAGGTAGTTTCTTCACTGATTGTCAGAGACAGAGGTTGAAATCCTTGTCTGAGCAACATCTGGAGTTGGATTTTCCATTCTGGAAGAACAAACTTGACAAGGAGATTAAGAATGCATGGCTAAATATGAGGATTAAGAATAGTAAGATTTTAAATTGAGATGGGAGAAAACTGAAAACGTTTGGAGAGTCACAGACAGGTATTTGAGGAAACTAGAATTTAGGATTTAGTTTATTTCATAATGACTAGTATTAGAATCTAGTACAGATAAGGCTGCAGTAATGAAACAATACTTTTCTCTCTAAAGTCACCCACATTTTTATTAGAGGTAGCTATATTAAGAAAATAAGTAGCTTTAGAACACTTGGCTTGATTATTTGCATAAGTACAGCAAGAAAAGAAATTGATCACATAGGATCTTTTAAATGTGCTTTGCTGGAACTTTTCATAAGGAACTTCAGATTGAGCTTTTAAAGGCCTCTTGAGGCCAGGAAAGAAAAGTGTTTTAATTCTGCTTATAAAGGTATAGTTTACTGAACTGTTGTAAGCTAGCTTAAGAGAAAAGGTTAAAATAGACACTTTTTTTGTTTAAGAGATTAACAACATTTGAAACAAAATGTTATGAAAATTAAAATTATCTTCTTTAGTTTACTCAGTTTTAGGTAATTAATTTTTGCTTTGCTTCAATCTAGTTCTGGAATAAAACAGCAATTATAAATGACAAAGACTTAGAAATGGCTATGGTTAACACAATTGACAAGAAAATTTGGTTATTTCTGTAACATGTAACAGTTTAATGATCTAAAGTTTAGCATCATTCATTTGACAGTGGTTCCCAAGTAATTATATAATTATTCTCTTTCCACCCTGCTCATATCTATTTTCCTGCCTAACCGAACCATGGAGTATCTTCAAAAGGAGTGTGAGAAATAAGTTATTATTGGATTTGAGCTTATGTTAGGTGCTTATATCATTTTCAGTCTTGCAGTTATTTGGTTAAATTTATTTCTAAGTGTTTTTATTCTTTTTGATACTATTGGAAATGGAATTGTTTTCTTAATTTCATTTTTGGACTGTTCGTTGCTAGTATATAGATATACAACTGAGTTTTGTAATATTGATCTTGTAACCTGCAACCTTGCTGGTCTTATTTATTATCTCTTATGGTTTTGTTGTGGATTCCTTAAGATTATTCATATAGTAAATCATGCCACTTGCATAAAGAAATAATTTCACGTCTGCCTTTCTAACCTGGATGCCTTTTTTTCTTGCCTAATTGCCCTGGCTATAACCTTCAGTACAATGTTGAATAGATGTAGTCAGAGGGGACATCCTCGTCTTGTTCCTGATCCTTGGGAGGAAAACTTTCAGTCTTTCACCATTAAGTATGACGTTAACTGTGTGGATTTTGTCATTTACTGCCTTGAGGAAGTTCTCTCCAATTCTTAGTTTGTTGATGATATGTTGATTTATGATAAAAATATATGAAGGGGCACTTCAGTTTTGCAAAGATGGCGGCATGAGAGGTGAGGCAAAGAGCTCCTCCCCAAATCACAAACAGTACAAAAATATAGTTAATAAATACAAGTAACCTTCAGACAGCAACAAGAAAGAAGGCTGAACCAGACTGCATGCAGACCTCACAAACAGAGCAGACCTCAAGAAACAGGGTAATGTAGGAAAGCCTTAATCCGGCAGGACCCAAGCCCTTCCCCCACCCCAGCTCACCAGCAGGAGGAAGAGAAATGGAGAGGGGGAGGGGGTGAAAGCCTGGGACTGCTGAATACCTAGCCCTGGACATCTCCTTTGTGAGTGGAAGCCTATACTGTGTGGTGCTCTGGACGTTGGGGAGCTTGGAGAGGCAGAGTGCTTGAGAAAATTGACATTCCAGCTGTTTGTGGAGGAGGGGATCCACACCCGGCTGCTCTGTGTCAGAGGAAAAGAAAGCATGCTCTACCCACCTGGTTGGGAAGTTTGGGGAGCTTCAGGTGCTTCATCCCCCTGACTGCTTACTCGGGTCCAAGGCCCCCCACTGTGACACACAGCCTGCTGAGCCTTCCTACTGGCCTGCAGGCACCTGCTCATAAACCCACAATCACTGCACAGGCGTCAGGCCAGCCAGAGGGAGGCCCTGCCTACAACAGCTAGAGACACAAAGCACAGCGGCTTACACATGTGGGCTTGGCCCACTGGCTCTGATACTGGAGACAGGCACCGTAGACAGGAATCAGGAAACAGATTTTTCCTCCCCCAGGCACCAGCTCTGCTCCCATACCACCCCCAACCTCACTCTATGGGCTGAGCAGCTCCAGAGACTGCAGCTTCTGTGCACTAGTGGGCACCACACAGAAATATGAAACGTCAAAAGAACATGGTTCAGACAAAAATCCCACAAACCCCAGAAAAAGGGCCAAATGAAACCGAACTCAACAATCTTCCTGAAAGAGAGTTCAAAATAAAAATGATAAACATGCTTATGGAGGTACAGAAAAATATTGAAGACCTCAGGAGTGAATTTAGGATGGAGATTCAATCATTAAGAAATACCATATCTGAAATGCAACATACAATGGAGGGATTTAAAAGCAGATTAGATGTAGTAGAAGAGACGGTAAATGGAATAGAAATTAGAGAAGAGGAATACAAAGAAGCAGAGGCACAGGAAGAAAAAAGGACCTCTAAGAATGAAACAATATTGAGAGAACTGTGTGACCAATCCAAACGGAACAATATTCACATTATAGGGGTACCAGAAGAAGAAGAGAGAGAAAAAGGGATAGAAAGTGTCATTGAGGAGGTAATTGCTGAAAACTTCCTCAATCTGGGGAAGGAGATAGTCTCTCAAGCCATGGAGGTGTACAGATCTCCAAACACAAGGAACCCAAGGAAGACAATATCAAGACATATAATAATTAAAATGGCAAAGATCAAGGATAAAGACAGACTTTTCAAAGCAGCTAGAGGAAGAAAAAAGATAACATACAAAGGAAAACCCATCAGGCTATCATCAGACTTCTCAATAGAAACCTTACAGGCTAGAAGGGAGTGGCATGATATATTTAATGCAATGAAGCAGAAGGGCCTTGAACCAAGAATACTCTACCCAGCAAGGTTATCATTAAAATTTGAAGGAGGGACTTAACAATTTTCAGATAAGCAAAAGCTGAGAGAATTTACCTCCCACAAACCACCTCACAGTGCATTTTGGAGGGACTCCTATAGATGGAAGTATTCCTAAGGCTAAATAGATGTCACCCAAAGGAAGACAAAGAGGACAGAATATGATTCATAACATACAAAGAATGGAGGAGGAAGAAAAAGGAGGAAAAAAAAAAGAACCTTCCGGTTGTGTTTGTAATAGTATATGAAGTAAATTAAATTAGACTGTTAGATAGTAAGGGAATTGCCCTTGAAACTTTGATAACCAAAATCTAAAGCCTGCAATGGCAATAAGTACATACCTATCGATAATCACCCTAAATGTAAATGGTCTGAATGTACCAATCAAAAGATATAGAGTTACTGAATGGATAAAAAAACAAGACCCATCTATATGCTGCCTACAAGAGACTCACTTCAAACCCAAACACATACACAGACTGGAAGTGAAGGGATGGAAAAAGATATTTCATGCAACTAATAGTGAGAAAAAAGCAGGAGTTGCAGTACTTGTATCAGACAAAATAGACTTCAAAACAAAAAAAGTCACATGAGACAAAGAAGGACATTACATAATGATAAAGGGGTCAGTACAACAAGAAGATATAACTATTATAAACATCTATGCACCCAATGCAGGATCACTTACATATGTGAAACAAATACTAACAGAATTAAAGGGGGAAATAGAATGGAATGCATTCTTTTTAGGAGACTTCAACACACCACTCACTCTGAAGGAGAGACCAACCAGACAGAAAATAAGTAAGGAGACAGATGCACTGAACAACACACTAGAACAGATTGACCTAACAGACATCTACAGAACACTCCTTCCAAAAGCAGCAGGATACACATTCTTCTCAAGTGCAGATGGAACATTTTCAAGACTAGATTATATATTAGGATACAAAAAGAACCTCAGTAAATTAAAAAAGATTGAAATTGTACCAACCAGCTTCTCAGATCACAAAGGTATGAAACTAGAAATAAATTACACAAAGAAAACAAAAAAACCCACAAACACATGGAGGCTTAATAACATGCTCCTAAATAATCAATGGATCAATGACCAAATAAAAACAGAGATCAAGCAATATATGGAGACTAATGACAACAATAATTCAACACCACAAAATCTGTGGGATGCAGCGAAGGCTGTGCTAAGAGGGAAATATATTGTACTACAGGCCTACCTCAGGAAAGAAGAACAATCCCAAAAGAACAGTCTAAACTCACAATTAATGACACTAGAAAAGGAAGAACAAATGAGATACAAAGTCAGTAGAAGGAGGGGCATAATAATGATTAAAGCAGAAATAAATAAAATTGAGAAGAATAAAACAATAGAAAGAATCAATGAAAGCAGGAGCTGGTTCTTTGAGAAAATAAACAAAATAGATAAACCCCTAGCCAGACTTATCAAGAAAAAAAGAGAGTCTACACACATAAACAGAATCAGAAATGAAAAAGGAAAAATCACTACGGATACCACAGAAATACAAACAATTATGAGAGAATACTATGAAAAATTATATGCTAACAAACTGGATAACCTAGAAGAAATGGGCAACTTTCTAGGAAAATACAACCTTCCAAGGCTGACCCAGGAAGAAACAAAAAATCTGAATAGACCAATTACCAGCAAAGAAATTGAATTGGTAATCAAAAAACTGCCTAAGAACAAACCTCCTGGACCACATTATTTCACTGCTGAATTTTATCAAACATTTAGTGAAGACCTAATACCCATCCACCTTAAAGTTTTCCAAAAAGTAGAAGAGGAGGGAATACTCCCAAACTCATTCTATGAGGCCAACATCACTCTAATACCAAAACCAGGCAAAGACACCACAAAAAAAGAAAATTACAGACCAATATCCCTGATGAACATAGATGCAAAAATACTCAACAAAATATTAGCAAACTGAATTCAAAAATACATCAAAAAGATCATCCATCATGATCAAGTGGGATTCATCCCAGGGATGCAATGATGGTACAACATTCGCAAATCCATCAACATCATCCACCACATCAACAAAAAGGACAAAAACCACATGATCATCTCCATAGATGCTGAAAAAGCATTTGAAAAAATTCAACATCCATTTATGATGGAAACTCTCAACAAAATGGGGACAGAGGGCAAGTACCTCAATATAATAATGGCCATATATGACAAACCCACAGGCAACATGATACTTAACAGCGAGAAGCTGAAAGCTTTTCCTTTAAGATCCGGAACAAGAGAAGAATGCCCACTCTCCCCACTTTTATTCAATATAGTACTGGAGGTCCTAGCCACAGCAATCAGACAACACAAAGAAATAAAAGGCATCCAGATCGGCAAGGAAGAACTCAAACTGTCCTTGTTTGCAGATGACATGATATTGTACATAAAAAACCCTAAAGAATCCACTCCAAAACTATTAGATCTAATATCTGAATTCAGCAAAGGTGCAGGATACAAAATTAATACACAGAAATCTGTTGCATTTCTATACACTAACGATGAACTAGCAGAAAGAGAAATCAGGAAAACAATTCCATTCGCAATTGCATCAAAAAGAATAAAATACCTAGGAATAAACCTAACCAACGAATTGAAAGACCTATACCCTGAAAACTCCAAGACACACTTAAGAGAAATTAAAGAGGACACTAATAAATGGAAATTCATCCCATCCTCTTGGCTAGGAAGAATTAGTATTGTCAAAATGGCCATCTTGCCTAAAGCAAAATACAGATTCAGTGCAATCCCTATCAAAATACCAACAGCATAATGGGCATAGGAACTAAACAGACCCTTCTCCACAGAAGAAACTCAGATGGCTGTGGAGAGCAGTTGGGACAGAAGGAGCAAGAGTACAGGAAGGACTGATTGTGTTTTTGTGCCTAGTCTCCATCTAAGGCCTGAACCGGGCCTGACTCTGAAGGAAACCTTGAAAAGTTTCCTAAATTCCAGGAACAAGTATCTCAGGAATGTATGGAGGTCTTATCTCAAGGCTAGCCACCTGGACCAGATGCCCCCGGGGCAGATGTGACTTAAGTATTCGATTAATGTCCCATTGTATTGATCTGTGGGCAATACTTAAGTGATTGAATTGAGGTCCTTAAGAACGGTGTGTGAATCTAATCTGTAGGCAATTCCTGTGTATATAAGCCATGCCAGAATAAAGCTTCTTTGCATTCTGCATTCTGCACCAGACAGTTTGCCCTCCTGTCGTCTTGTATATACAGCCCGAAGTCCCCACTCAGGAACCTGCCGGCAAGCCCTGGCAGATGGCCAACCGGCTCATGAAAAGATGCTCCACATCAATAGTCATCAGAGAAATGCAAATTAAAACCACAATGAGATATCACCTCAGACCAGTTAGGATGGCTGCCATCAAAAATACAAACAACAAAAAATGTTGGCGAGGATGTGGAGAAAGGGGAACCCTCCTACACTGCTGGTGGGAATGTACATTAGTACAACCATTGTGGAAAGCAGTATGGAGGTTCCTCAAAAAACTCAAAATAGAAATACCATTTGACCCAGGAATCCCACTCCTAGGAATTTACCCTAAGAATGCAGCAGCCCAGTTTGAAAAAGATATATGCACCCCTATGTTTATCACAGCCCTGTTTACAGTAGCCAAGAAATGGAAGCAACCTAAGTGTCCATCAGTAGATGAATGGATAAAGAAGGGGTATATATACACAATGGAATATTATTCAGCCATAATAAGAAAACAAATCCTACCATTTGCAACAACATGGAGGGAGCTAGAGGGTATTATGCTCAGTGAAATAAGCCAGGTGGAGAAAGACAAGTACCAAATGATTTCACTCATATGTGGAGTATAAGAACAAAGAAAAAACTGAAGGAATAAAACAGCAGCAGATTCACAGAACCCAAGAATGGACTAACAGTTACCAAAGGAAAAGGGACTGGGGAAGAGGGGTGTGAAGGGAGGGATAAGGGGGAAAAAGGGCTATTACAATTTGCACCCATAATGTTGTGGGGGTGGGGATGGGGTAGGGGGATATGAGGAAGGCAGTATAACACAGAGAAGACAAGAGTGATTCTATAACATCCTTCTATGCTGATGGACACTGACTGCAATGGGGGTATGTGGTGGGGACTTGATAATAGGGGGAGTCTAGTAACCATAATGTTGCTCATGTAATTGTATATTAATAATAGCAAAATAAAAAAATATATATGAAGGGGTGCTGAGTATTGTCAAATACTTTATGATATTGACACAACTCTATTACATTAACAGATTTCAGACATTCATCCAACATTACATTCCAGAGATAAGTCTCACTTGGTCATAGTTTTTATACACCATAGAATTGTGGTGGAATTTATATGAAATAAAAAAAGGAAATCCATGGAAATCCTTCTTACATATTGCTGTATTTGCTTTGCTAGGATTTTTAGAGGATTTTGAGTCTATATTCACAAGAGATGTTGTTCTGTAATTTTCTAGTGATGTCTTTGTCCAGTTTTGCTTTTGATGTCATAGAATGAGTTGGATAATGTCCTCTCCGCTTCAGTTTTTTGGAAGAGTTTCTGAAGGATTACTATTAACTCTTCTTTAAATGCTTGATAGAATTCACCAGTGAAACTATTTGCAACAACATGGATGGAGCTAGATGGTATTGTGCTCAGTGAAATAAGCGAGGCGGAGAAAGACAAGTACCAAATGATTTTCCTCATTTGTGGAGTTTAACACAAAGCAAAACTGAAGGAACAAAGCAGCAGCAGACTCACAGACTCCAAGAAGGGACAAGTGGTTACCAAACAGGAGGGGTGGGGAGGAGGAGTTGGGAGGGAGAAGGGGATTAGAGATACTATAGTTCCCAATCACAGTGTAGGTAGGTCACGAGGAAGGCAGTACAGCATGGAGAAGACAAGTAATGACTCTACGACATCTTACTACGTTGATGGACAGTAACTGCAATAGTGGGGGTGAAGACTTGATAATATGGGTGAATGTTGAAACCACTGTGTTGTTTATGTGAAACCATCATAAGATTGTATATCAATGATACTTTAAAAAAAGAATATATTCTCATGTGAAAAAATGTACAAAACAACAAAAAAGGTTTTGCATTTTGTAAAATTCACATTAAAAAATTATTTTTGTGTGTGCTAGGGGCTGTCTTTCCTGACATAGTGTTATTAATCAGACATAAATAAAGCTTTTTATCACTTAAAAAAAAAGAATTGACCAGTGAAGCCATCTTCTGGGTATCTCTGTGGGAAGTTTTAAAATTATTAATTGGTTAAAATTATTAATTTCAATAGTATACAGAAACTGCTCCAATAGAGCTCTGTTCCTTCTCTCCTGCTTAGCCCTATTATTGTCTGGCAAATTATATCCTTATATATTGCAAGTCTGTTAACACAGTTTTATAATTATTGCTTCATGCACTTGTCTTTTAAATCAGATAGCCCAAGAAAAGAGTTACAAAATATAGATTTATGCCGTTTTTTATATTTACCTATGTTGTTACCTTTACTAGTTATTCATAATATCTTCATGCGGATTTGAGTTACCATCCAGCGTCCTTTCAATTAGGCTTGAAGGGCAACCTTTAGTATTTCTTGAGAGTCAAGTGTGTTAGCGAAGTTTTGCTTACCTGGGAATATCTTCACTTTCCCTCATTTCCCAGCCTGTCATACTGTTACATGAGGGGTATTTCATGAGACAGAAATTGTAAATTTTGATGTGTACACTTTCATTAACATTCTTCCTTGTGGTTGGTACTTTTGCACTTTTGTTCAAGAAGTCGTCTCCCATCCCTAGGTCACATAGTATATTTTCTTCAATTAATTTATGTTTTTCCTTTAACAATAAGGTTTATTTATTTATTTATTATTTTTTTACTTATTTTGGTATCATTAATCTACAATTACATGTGCCATATTATGGTTATTAAACTACCCCATTCATCAGGTCCCCCCCACCAACCCCATTACAGTCACTGTCCATCAGCATAGTGAGAAGCTACTTGTCTTCTCTGAGTTGTACAGCCCTCCCCATGCCCACCCAACATTATATCTGCTAATCGTAATGCCCCTTTTTCCCCCTTGTCCCTCCCTTCCCACCCATCCTCCCCAGTCCCTTTCCCTTTGGTCACTATTAGTCCATTCTTGGGTTCTGTGAGTCTGCTGCTGTTTTGTTCCTTCAGTTTTTTTCTTTGTTCTTATACTCCACATATGAGTGAAATCATCTGATACTTGTCTTTTTCGGCTTGGCTTATTTCACTGAGCATAATACCCTCTAGCTGCATCCATGTTGTTGCAAATGGTAGGATTTGTTTTCTTCTTATGGCTGAATAATATTCCATTATGTATACGGATCACATCTTCTTTATCCATTCATCTACTGATGGACACTTAGGTTCCTTCCATTTCTTGGCTATTGTACATAGTGCTGCTATAAACATAGGGGTGCATCTGTCTTTTTGAAATGGGGCTGCTGCATTCTTAGGGTAAATTCCTAGGAGTGGAATTCCTGGGTCAAATGGTATTTCTATTTTGAGTTTTTTGAGGAACCTCCATACTGCTTTCCACAATGGTTGAACTAATTTGCATTCCCACCAGCAGTGTAGGAGGTTCCCTTTTCTCCACATCCTCGCCAACATTTGTTGTTGTTTGTGTTTTGGATGTTGGCCATCCTCACTGGTGTGAGATGATATCTCACTGTGGTTTTAATCTGCATTTCTCTAATGATTAGCGATGTGGAGCATCTTTTCAAGTGCCTGTTGGCCATCTGAATTTCTTCTTTAGAGAAGTGTCTATTCATGTCCTCTGCCCATTTCTTAATTGGATTATTTGCTTTTTGTTTGTTGAGGTGAGTGAGTTCTTTATATATTTTGGATGTCAACCCTTTATCGGATATGTCATTTATGAATATATTCTCCCATACTGTAGGATGTCTTTTTGTTCTACTGATGGTGTCCTTTGCTGTACAGAAGCTTTTCAGCTTGATATAGTCCCACTTGTTCATTTTTGCTTTTGTTTCCCTTGCCCGGGGAGATATGTTCATGAAGAAGTTGCTCATGTTTATGTCCAAGAGATTTTTGCCTATGTTTTTTCCTAAGAGTTTTATGGTTTCATGACTTACATTCAGGTCTTTGATCCACCTTGAGTTTACCTTTGTGTATGGGGCTAGACAGTAGTCCAGTTTCATTCTCTTACATGTAGCTGTCCAGTTTTTCCAACACCAGCTGCTGAAGAGGCTGTCATCTCCCCATTGTATATCCAAGGCTCTTTTATCAAATATTAATTGACTGTATATGTTTGGATTAATGTTTGGATTTTCTATTCTGTTCCACTGGTCTGTGGGTCTGTTTTTGTGCCAATACCAAATTGTCTTGATTACTGTGGCTTTGTAGTAGAGCTAGAAGTCAGGGAGCGTAATTCCCCCTGTTTTATTCCTCCTTCTCAGGATTGCTTTGGCTATTCGGGGTCTTTTGTGGTTCCATATGAATTTTAGAATTATTTGTTCCAGTTCATTGAAGAAAGCTGTTGGTAGTTTGATAGGGATTGCGTTGAATATGTAGATTGCTTTAGGTAGTATAGCCATTTTGACAATATTTATTCTTCCTAGCCAAGAGCATGAGCATGGGATGCATTCCCATTTGTTAGTGTCCTTTTTAATTTCTCTTAGGAGTGTCTTGTAGTTTTCAGAGTACATGTCTTTCACTTCCTTCGTTAGGTTTATTCCGAGGTATTTTATTCTTTTTGATACAGTTGTGAATGGAATTGTTTTCCTGATTTCTCTTTCTGTTAGCTCATCATTAGTGTTTAGGAAAGCAACAGATTTCTGTGTGTTAATATTGTATCCTGCAACTTTGCTGAATTCAGATATTAGTTCTAGTAGTTTTGGAGTGGAGTCTTTAGGGGTTTTTTTGTACAATATCATGTCATTTGCAAATAGTGACAATTTGACTTCTTCTTTACCAATCTGGATGCCTTGTATGTCTTTGTTTTGTCTGATTGCCATGGCCAGGACCTCCAGTACTATGTTGAATAACAGTGAAGAGAGTGGGCATCCCTGTCTTGTTCCCGATCTTAGATGAAAAGCTTTCAGCATCTCGCCGTTAAGTATGATGTTAGCTGTGGGTTTGTCATATATGGCCTTTATGATGTTGAGGTACTTGCCCTCTATATTCATTTTTTGAGAGTTTTAATCATGAATGGATGCTGATTTTTGTCAAGTGCTTTTTCAGCATCTATGGAGATGATCATGTGGTTTTCGTTCTTCTTTTTGTTGATGTGGTGGATGATGTTGATGGATTTTCGAATGTTGTACCGTCCTTGCATCCCTGAGATGAATCCCACTTGATCATGGTGTATGATCCTCTTGATGTATTTTTGAATTCGGTTTGCTAATATTTTGTTGAGTATTGCATCCACGTTCATCAGGGATATTGGTCTGTAGTTTTCTTTTTTGGTGAGGTCTTTGCCCTGTTTTGGTATTAGAGTGATGCTGGCTTCATAGAATGAGTTTGGAAGTATTCCCTCCTCTTCTATTTTTTGGAAAACTTTAAGGAGAATGGGTGTTATTTCTTCTCTATATGTCTGGTAGTATTCAGAGGTGAATCCATCTGGTTCAGGGGTTTTGTTCTTGGGTAGTTTTTTGATTACCGATTCAGTTTCGTTGGTGGTGATTGGTCTGTTTAGTTTTTCTGTTTCTTGTTTGGTCAGTCTTGGAAGGTTGTATTTTTCTACGAAGTTGTGTATTTCTTCTAGGTTTTCCAACTTTTTAGCATATAGATTCTTATAATATTCTCTTATAATTCTTTGTATTTCTGTGGGGTCCGTCGTTATTTTTCCTTTCTCATTTCTGATTCTGTTTATGTGTGTAGATTCTCTTTTTCTCTTAATGAGTCTGGCTAGAGGTTTATCTATTTTGTTTATTTTTTCAAAGAACCAGCTCTTGGTTTCATTGATTTTTTTCTATTGTTTTATTCTTTTCAATTTTATTTATTTCTTCTCTGATCTTTTTTATGTCCCTCCTTCTGATGATGTTGGCCTCATTTGTTCTTCTTTTTCCACTTTCAGTAATTGTGTCTTTAGACTATTCATTTGGGAACGTTCTTCCTTCTTTAAATAGGCCTGGATTGCAATATACTTTCCTCTTAGAACTGCCTTTGCTGCGTCCCACAGAACTTGTGGCTTTGTGTTGTTGTTATCATTAGTCTCCATATACTCTTTGATTTCTGTTTTGATTTGGTCGTTAACCCATTGATTAATTAGGAGAATGTTGTTAAGTCTCCCTGTATTTGTGAGCCTTTTTGTTTTCTTTTTAAATTTATCTCTAGTTTTATACCTTTGTCATCTGAGAAGTCGGTTGGTAGAATTTCAATATTTTTGAATTTCCTGAGATTCTTTTTGTGGCCTAGTATGTGGTCTATTCTGGAAAATGATCCATGTGCACTTGAGAAGAATGTGTATCCTGCTGCTTTTGGGTGCAGAGTTCTGTAGATGTCTGTTAGGTCCATCTGTTCTAGTGTGTTGTTCAGTGCCTCTGTGTCTTTACTTATTTTCTGTCTGGTTGATCTGTCCTTTTGAGTGAGTGGTGTGTTGAAGTCTCCTAAAATGAATGCATTGCTTTCTATATCCTCCTTTAATTCTGTTAGTATTTGTTTCACATATGCCGGTGCTCCTGTGTTGGGTGCATAGATATTTATAATGGTTATATCCTCTTGTTGGACTGACCCCTTTATCATTATGTAATGTCCTTCTTTATCTCTTGCTACTTTCTTCGTTTTGAAGTCTATTTTGTCTGATACAAGTACTGCAACACCTGCTTTTTTCTCCTTGTGTTTGCATAAAATATCTTTTTCCATCCCTTCACTTTTAGTCTGTGTATATCTTTGGGTTTGAGGTGAGTCTCTTGTAAGCAGCATATAGATGGGTCTTGCTTTTTTATCCATTCTACTATTCTGTCTCTTGATTGGTGCATTCAGTTCATTTACATTTAGGGTGATTATCGATAGATATGTACTTATTGCCATTGCTGGCTTTAGAGTCGTGGTTACCCAAGGTTCTAGGGTTGCTTCTTTACTATCTAACAATCTAACTTAACTTTCTTGTTAAGTTATTGTAAACACAGTCTGATGTTTCTTTATTTCTCTCCCTTCTTATTCTTCCTCCTCCATTATTTATATACTAGGTGTTTTATTCTTTGCCTTTAGTTAGTATTTGGATGGTCTGATTTCTTTGCTATGATTTTATTTTCTCTTGTGACATCTTTTTAGCCTTAGGAGTGCTTTCCTCTAGAGCAGTCCGCTTAAGATATCCTGTAGAGGTGGTTTATGGGAGGCAAACTCTTTCAGCTTTTGCTTGTCTGGAAATTGTTTAATCCCTCTGTCATATTTAAATGATAATCGTGCTGGATACAATATTCTTGGTTCAAGGCCCTTCTGTTTCATTACGTTAAATATATCATGCCATTCTCTTCTGACCTGTAAGGTTTCTGTTCAGAAGTCTGATGATAGTCTGATGGGTTTCCTTTGTAGGTGATCTTTTTTCTCTCTCTAGCTGCCTTTAATACTCTGTCCTTATCTTTGATCTTTGCCATTTTAATTATTATGTGTCTTGGTGTTGTCTTCCTTGGGTCCCTTGTGTTGGGAGATCTGTGTGCTTCCGTGGACTGTGAGACTATTTCCTTCCCCAGCTTGGGGAAGTTTTCAGCAACTATTTCTTCAAAGACACTTTCTATCCGTTTTTCTCTCTCTTGTTCCTGTGGTACTCCTATAACGCGAATATTGTTCCGTTTGGATTGGTCACACAGTTCTCTTAATATTCTTTCATTCCTAGAGATCCTTTTATCTCTCTCTGCCTCAGCTTCTCTGTATTCCTGTTCTCTGATTTCTATTCCATTAACAGTCTCTTGCATCTCGTCCAGTCTGGTGCTAAGCCCATTGATCACTTGTCTCATTTCTGCAGTGTCTTTCCTCACTTCCCTCACTTCCTCCCTCAGCTCTTGCATATTTCTCTGTAGATCCATCAGTATGGTTATGACTTTATTATGAATTCTTTTTCAGGAAGATTGTGCATTTGCATCCTTTCGGACTCCCTCTCTGGTGTCTGGATCTGGATAATCTTTGTTTGTACCATATTCCTGTGTCTTTTCATGGTGATATAAGTGGTCGCCAGTAGGTGCCATGTATGGCAGCTTGGCTCTTAAGACTTAAAAAAAAAAAGAAGAAAGAGAAGAGAAAGAAAAGAAAGAAAAGAGAAAAAAAGAAAAAAAACACCAGAAAACAAACAAACAAACAAAACGACGTCCACTGGGAGTAGATTCTGTGAGGATGCTGTAGGTGGCGCTGTTTCTCCTCTATTCTGGAGCTGCGGCCGCCGCTCACCTGGGCCCTTTGTAGCTCTGGCCTGGGCGGGAATGAATGGGAGGCTGTTGATCTCTGTGGGAAGTCTCAGTAGGTTACTTTTTCCCAGTTGCCAGCCAAGGGGTCCGAAATTCCCCAGGACTCCCAGCCTGCTGGGCCAAGTGTGCTGGAACGATCCTGTTCTTCTGGTAGGCCCCTATCTCTTTAAGACCGCTAAAAAAAAAGAGTGTGCTTTTCTTTTGTCATGGGTAGCTGGCTGCAAGGACCCAGTGCGTTCCCAGGCTCAGATCCTGCACCCTCTGTGTGTCCAATCTGTGCTACATCATGCGATGTGTGTCAGTGTTCCCCGCGCAGACCACCGGGGCTGGTTATTTCGCGGGCCTGTACTTCCACTGCCTCCCGGCTTTGAATCCTCTCCTCCCACCGGTGCGGTGGGGTGGGGGAGTGCTCGGGTCCTGCTGGGATGTGGCTCCATATATTACCTGCCTCGTGGGGTGCCGAGTCCTCTCAGGTGTAGCTGCAGGCTGAGTGCTGTCCTGTATCTTCAGGTCTCTCTTTTAGGAATAGTTGTATTTGTTGTGTTTTCATGAATATATATGGTTTTGGGAGGAGATTTCCACTGCCCTGCTCACGCCGCCATCTTCCCAGAACTCTACATTAAGGTTTTTAATCTGTGTGTAGTTATTGTTTGTATATGGTGTGAGGTAGGGTTCCAGCAAATTTTCCACTAGTTTTTCCTAAAACCTTTCTGTCCTTGTAACACATCCTAATATGTGGTAGGTAAAGTCTGTCTTCTACATTACTCTTTTTCAGAATTGATTTAGCTATTTACAGACCTTTATGCTTTTATACAGATATTCACTTATTTATTGAGATATAATTCACATTCCTTAAGTTCATCATTTAAAAGTGTACAATTCAATGACTTTTAGTATATTCACTCAGCTGTGGAGCCATTCCCACTATCTGATACCAGAATATTTTCATAACCTCAAAAAGAAGCCTTGTAAACCCTGTGCCATTAGCAGTCACTCCCCATTCCAGTCTAGCAACTACTAATCAACTTTCTGTCTCTGGGGATTTGGCTATTCTGGACATTTCACATAAATGGAATCATGTATTATGTGTTTTTTTTGTGTTTGCCCTGTTTCGCTTAGCATGTGTTCCAGTTTTGTCCACATGGCAGCATGTATTAGTACTTCATTTCTTAGTATGGTTGAGTAATATCCCACTGTGTGGCTATACCTCATTTTGTTTATCCATTCATCAGTTGATGGACACTAGTTGTTTATACTTTTTGGCTATTATGAAAAATGCTGCTTTTAATATTCATGTGCAAATTTTTATATGGACTTTTTATATACACTCCTTAAAATATTCAGCTCAGATTTAAATTGAAATTATATTGAAAATATGTATTAATTTGGAGACAACTTAAGTCCTTGTAACATGATATTGTCTTATCCAAGAGCATGAAACTTGCCTCCTGGTGTTCACATCCTTCATTTATTCAGATCATCTTTTTTTTAAGTTTATTTTGATATCATTAATCTACAATTAAATGAGCAATATTATGGTGATTACACTACCCCATTCATCAGGTCCCCCCCACCAACCCCATTACAGTCACTGTCCATCAGCATAGTGAGATGCTATAGAGTCACTACTTGTCTTCTCTGGGTTGTACAGCCCTCCCCGTGCCCCCCTAACATTACATCTGCTAATTGTAATGCCCCTTTTTCTCTCTTATCCCTCCCTTCCCACCCATCTTCCCCAGTCCCTTTCCCTTTGGTAACTATTAGTCAGTTCTTGGGTTCTGTGAGTCTGCGGCTGTTTTGTTCCTTCATCAGATCATCTTTTATACCTCTTAATGAAGTTATAACATTTTCTCTCTAGAGGTCTTATTTACCCTATTTATACTAGTTTTCTATTGCTGTGTAACAATGTTACCATAAACTTTGCAGTTGAAAACAACATGCTTACAACAACATTAATTCACAGTTCTCTTGGGTGGGAGTCAGGCATGGCTTGACTGGGTTCTCTGCTTAGGGTCTCACAAAGCTGAGAAGGTGTTGACTAGCACAGCAGTCTCATCTGAGGCTTAACTTGGGAAGGATGTGCTTCCAAGCTCATGCAAGTTGTTGACAGAATCAGTTCCTTGTGGTTGTAGAACTGAGGGTTTTAATTTCTTGCTGGCTGTCAGCTGGAGGCCATCCTCAACTCCTGGAGGCCACCCTCTCTTCCTTGCCACATGATGTTCCCCAAAGTGGTCATTTGCTTCTGCAAAGCCAGTAAGGGAGTGGCAGTTGCCTCAGAAGATAGTTGTTTGAACTGCTTGTTAACCTAGTTATGTACATGCAATCACATAAATCTGGTCACCTTTGTATGAACACACTCAAGGGGAGGGGATTATACAAGGATGTGAACACCAGGAGGCAAGGATCATGGGAACTCCCTTAAGTGTGTGTCCATTATACCATTCCTGGGTGTATCATCTTCAGATCTGTAAGGGAATGTGTATAAGGATTTTCATTGTAAATTGTAGTAATGAGGTGGAGGCAGTTAGAATCAAGGGATTTGATATACTCACAGCAACATAAATGTAGCTTTCTTTACCTTTATTTTTTTTATTATAATATCATTGATATACAATCTTATAAAGGTTTCACATGAACAACATTGTCTTCACTTTTAATTTATGCCATGTTACCTACTTTAATTCCAAAATAAACATCTTTATTTTTTATAATAGTGATACAGATACATTGCAACATTTTTTCAGACAACAGAGAAAAGCGTAAAGGAGAAAGTGACAAACTACTAATTATCTCCCCACCCAGAAATAACCACTAACATTCCCTTTCCACATTTTGCCCCCTATGGATACACAAAGTTTTTTTTTTTTTTTAGGAGAGCAAGGTACAGGTTTTTATTTAGAGATAAAGTGAGAGGAAAGAGCTGCTGGCTCGCGCCAGGAGGGGACAAAAGAGCCCGGCGTGGTGCCTTGTCTAGGGGGTTTTATAGGCAGATGAGGATTTTTTGAGAACATGAAAAAAAGGCTTAGGGGTGGGGACTTGTACCACCTGCCCTGCCCTCAAGGTGGGCTGGGTTGTTCTCTGCTTGCTAGGGCTGTTTACAGTGAAGTCACGGGTTATGCTGAGATACCCTTCTTTATTTGTGAGACACTCAAGCATTCTAGGCCAAGTTGCTCCTGGCCTTTTGACCTGTAACTGACCTCACTGAAGATGTCTATATTCTTAGTTTGATATCTTGATCCTAGAGGATTAGTGTGACCTTGACTTTGCATAATGCTTAACACAGAGTTTCAAAAGGTACTTCCTTGCCCATTGTTATATTGCTCTGACTGTAAGTATCCCGCCATGCTTTTTTCAGAGGCCCTCACCCTACTCTGATTACACCCACGATCCCTGTCTCATTCCCCCCTCTACAGATAGAGACCCTAGCTGCTGCTAGGGAAAGGGGCGACGACCGCTCTGGCTGCTTCGTGCTGAGAGGGGGCGCAGTAACGGGTGCAGCTAGGTCTCCATCAGGGGTAGGTCGTGAGGGCCTCAGAAGATGGGAGTTTCCATCCTGGGTTCTATTGCTATCACCATTTGCAGTTTCATGGCTTCTCCGAAGTTATCCCGGATGAGCTCCCAAAGATGATGCCGGGGTTCTTGTTCACGAAGCAGAAGAATGAGCTTCACAAACACTCAAGGTAGGAGAGCAAGGTAC
Organism: Smutsia gigantea; assembly: GCA_032199065.1. Classification (NCBI taxonomy): domain Eukaryota; kingdom Metazoa; phylum Chordata; class Mammalia; order Pholidota; family Manidae; genus Smutsia; species Smutsia gigantea. The sequence goes on from JAVSCE010019457.1 coordinate 53,667, forward strand.
AGGCTTTTATTTAGAGATAAAGTGAAAGGACAGAGCTCCTGGCTCGCGCCAGGAGGGGACAAGAGAGCCCCGGATACACAAAGTTTTATTTCCATGGATATATCATTTTAAGTGGCTTGAAATTCTGTCTGGGACAATATGTGGGTAAAATCTATGTATCTCTTTCTGTATATGTGGAAAAACAAGTAGATACAGACAGTAAAATAAAGGAGAGCTGTAGAGATGAAGGGAGAGAAAGTCAGAAGCAGGGAGAGACAGATGGGAGAGAAAGAGAGCTACGGGCACATAAAGGCAGAAAGAGAAACACAGCCTTGGAGAGATGAAGATACTCATAACGAGACAAGGAGAGGACGAAAAGGAGCATTTATGGAGATCCTACTGAATGTCATTCTTATTAAACCTTCAAAGCCACTCTGAGGGGCAGTTACTAGTAATCCCTTCATGCAGGTGAGGGGCTGAGCCTTAGAATGATGAATTGACCTGTCCATGATTACATGACTGGGATCGAACCCGTTTGCCTTGTGAAGTAGGCGATTCTTAACTGTTTATACATTGAACAGTCATATATCTTCCCCCCAAAGGAGGGAGAGGTGGGACAAGACCCCCAGTCCACAACACTGAGTCAACTTTTACTGCCTGTCTGCTAAGGCGACGGCGAAGTCTGTTGCCCTGGCAACTGCCCTCCGACTGCCATGGCAACCGCCATCGCAGGCTCTAGTTCTCCACCTTGCCCCTTGGGCATCTCCGCAGCGACCCGCAGTTTGGAGGGGATGCTGGAGCTCCAGAGGCTGCGCCTGCGTGGAGAAGGGGGTGGCGGGCAGGGTTCCCCGGCGCGCGCAGCCGCAGAGCGCCGTAGCCTTGCCCGCTAGCCAGGGCGCTGCGCATTTGCCAGCCACTCCGCCCGTCCGGAGCCCGGCTCGCTGGGGCAGCATGGCGGGGTCGCCGCTGCTCCGCGGGCCGCGGGCCGGGGGCGTCGGCCTTTTGGTGCTGTTGCTGTTGGGCTTACTCCGGCCTCCCCCAGCGCTTTGCGTACGGCCGGTAAAGGTACGACCCTGCTCGGGCGCGGGTGGGAGTGGGGAGGAGGAGGCTCCGGGCAAGGGTTGGTGCGCTGCTGCTGGCCCCTCATTCTCCGGGAACCAGCGGAGAGATCGGCCAGGTGGCCCTGGGTTCAGCCGCCAGTCTGCGTCCAGACCATAACAGGCTCAGTCTCCAGGTGAGCAGGAGGCAGTGTCCGGGGTTCGGCCGGAACCGCGCCCTACCCACCCCTCCACACCCTGCGCCGGCCTGGCCTCACCCGGCACGCGGCCTGTGGCGCGGTCCAGGGGATTAGGGAAGGGGTGCGCGCACTGGCATGTGTGCGTGCGATGCGGTGACAGGGGCGGGAGGGTGTGCTGTCCCTGTCTGTGTGCGTCCTGTGATGTGAGCGCTTCCGAGCGCCAGTTGTGGGTCCGGGTGTGCAGTGCGTGTGATGCTGGGAGTGCTTCTACGTGTGACTTTTCTCAGTGACACTGTGTGAGTGAATTATATGGTGGTGGCGTGACCTATGAGCGTGTCTTTCTGTGTTTGTGTGTGTATGTGTGATTTCGTTTTGTTTCGGAGGAAGTGGTCTTTGCATTCTTGTTATGCACGCCCCATTTTGGCTCTATCGCACTGAGTGACTCGGATTTTGTGTGTTCATGAGGCTGTTTTCTCCGTGTCTTTGTGTAGCTGTGTCATTGTGGGGAGAGGAGCCATAATTGCCTCTGGTGCATTCATTGTCTTTAAGGGTGGTGCGTGTCCTTGCACCTGGGTAGCCTGGTGATTGTAACTGCACGAGCATCTGTGTATGTGACCCTGTGCAGTTTTCTGTGGGTGGATGTGGCAGTGTTGGGTTGCATATGTGACATCGCAAGGTCTGTTAGTCCATGTTGAGTGTGTGTGAGGCTGTGATTGCTGGTGAGTGTGTGAGTCCCCAGGTGGCAGGTGCCCAAGGGCACTTGGAGCACATCCTCTTGTAAGTCTTCAAGGCTGTGTCTGCCTTGAAGGATAGGGCATTTTAAAAGTATTAAATATTTAATATATATGTACAATGCAAGTAATAATGTAATAACCCCCATGTGTACCTACCACTCAGTTTAAGAAATAAAGCATGATGAATAGTTAGAAGACCCTGGGTGTCCCTCCCCATGGCAGCCCATCTTCTCCATAATAATTATCCTGTATTTTCTGTGTATTGGTCTCTTACTTTTAGCTTATCATATATTTATGTATCTCTAAACATTATATTGTTTAGTTTTTCCTCACAGAGATGGAAACCTACCCGGCATCTGGCTCCTGGTAGTCACTAGGGGTCACTAGGAAGTCATCAGGGTGTCTGGCAGTCTAAGGCAGTCTGCAGTGGAATTCTGCAACTTGGTTTTTATTTTTTATTCTTTTGCTCCACATTGCTTGTGAGATTTATCCACATCAAAGTGTGTGGCTGTAAATTATTTTTATTGCTGTATAACATTTTATCCTGTGAGTATGTCACGGCTTATAGATGCATACTCAAGATGTCTGTAGACATTTGGGTTGTTTCCAGGCTTTTCTTTTTCTCCTCTCTCCGCTTTTATGAGATTACAAACAGTGCTGCTGTAATTTTCCATGAACTTGTGTCCGGTGGTATATGCACAAAAGCAACTCTGGGGTGTAACACCCCCGGAGTGGCTCATAGGATATGTGCATTCTTTTAGATAGTACCAAACCGTTCTTCAAAATTATTTTGGCAATTGAATTCTCACCAGCAATGTATGAGAGTTTCTATTCTTTCCACATCCATGCCAGCCTTGGATATTAGACTTTTTGAGTTTGGGCAGTCTTTTGCACATATTATGTATAGTAGCATCTCACTGGCAGTTTAATTTGCATTTGCCTCCCTGATTACTAATGAGATTCACTATTTCTCACATGTTTAGTAACTTTGTTTCCTTCTTTGTGAAATACTTCACCAGTCTTGCCCATTTTTATTTTACTTTGGTTTTCCCATTGCTTTTTAGGCATTCTTTGTATATTGGGTACTAATTCTTTATTTACTGTGTTCCAGGCATCTTCTCCCACTCTGGTGTTACTATTCATTCTTTTTATGGTGTCTTGGGATAAAAAGAAATTCTTCATTTTAATGTAGTCAAATTTAGTTGTCTTTTTTTTCATTTTTTCCCAAAGTTGGATCACTTGTTCCTGGTGACTTTTTGAAGTAGACCCTGTCTCCACTGCTGTGTCATGTAGCAAGTGTCAATATGTATGGATCTGTTTCTAAGCTCTATTCAATTCTAAGCTCTATTACTTCCTTCCACTGTATAAAATCTGCTGTTAAACTCGCTGGTTTTGTTTCTGATTTCACTGAAAATATATTTCTACATGTTCTATATGTTTCTTTTTCAAATCTTCAACGTCATTTTTATGGTTTTTTGTTCCTTGCTCATACTTTTGATACCTTCTTTTACCTCTTTTATTTCTTTGAACGTACTGAAATTGTTTCAAAACTGTCTCAACTGAACATTAGTCATTAGGCAATTTATTCTACAGATGCACTTGCACACATACCAAAATGGTATAGGAACATGGTTATTCATTCTAGCATTATTTATGAGAATAGCAAAAGATTGGAAACACTCAATGTTTATCAATTAAAGACTGATGAAATAAACTATTGTACATCCATACAAAAGGGATTCAGTGCAGAAGAATGAAGGAGAGAGAGAGAGAGAGAGAGAAAGAGAGAGAGAGAATGCACTTAACATACTGATGTAGATAAGTATTCCAAAAAGCAAGGTGCAGAACACTCTGCTACCTTTCAGGTAAAACTGGTGGACAGTAGGAACCTATAAAATGCAAATACGGGTTCCTGTTGTCCGAAACATTAATATAGAAAAATCTATAGCTGTCATATCTACCATCACGCCTCCTATAAACAAACCTGGTCTCCAGCAGACGTGGGGCAAGTTCAGAGTCACTAGGAAATCTTGCAAGGCTGTGTGTGTGTGTGGGATCTAGGGGTATTTGGGTGGTCTTATGTCTGGAGGTATTTGGGAGCTTTAGGGATGTCTAGGTATATTTGAGGGGCCACATTGCCTCCGGTGGCATCTAGGGATGTTTGAGGTCCATGGAGCCCCCCATGGGTTGGGGGGTCCTTAGCCTGACCGACGCTCCCATCTTTCCTCTCACCTCATCTTCCCGCAGGAGCCCCGCGGCCTGGGAGCAGCCTTGCAGCCCATGGTTGAGGCTGGCGTTTCCCGCCGCTTCCGGCGAGCAGCGCCCCGGGGAGAGGCGGCGGGGGCCGTGCAGGAACTGGCGCGGGCGCTGGCGCACCTGCTGGAGGCCGAACGGCAGGAGCGGGCGCGGGCCGAGGCCCAGGAGACCGAGGATCAGCAGGCGCGCGTCCTGGCGCAGCTGCTGCGCGCCTGGAGCACACCCCGCACCAACGTCCCGGCCCTGGGCCTGGAGGACGACCCCGATGCGCCGGCCGCGCAGCTCGCCCGTGCCCTGCTCCGCGCTCGCCTCGACCCCGCCGCCCTCGCAGCCCAGCTTGTTCCCGCTCCTGCCCCCGCCGCTGCGCTCAGACCCAGGCCCCCTTTCTATGATGATGGCCCCACTGGCTCGGATTCCGAGGACGCCGGTGACGAGACGCCAGACTTGGACCCTGAGCTGCTGAGGTACCCCGGGAGGCGGCGGGAGCCTCGGGGCCTGCTTCACGAGGTGGAGCTGCCAACACCGTGGTCCAGGGAGTGAGGTCCTAGCGTAGGGGCGTAGGGACATAGGGGCAGGGATGCCTGGCTGGGAAGACAGTGGGGGACGTGGACTCTCGTCTCGGAAGGCGGGCTCCGTTGCTCACTTTCTTGTGGGAGGGAGGGGCGGGGAATCTATAGTTTCTGGGATGGGAGGCGGGAACCTCTGTCTCCTGAAAGCAGGGGTCTGGGGATGCCAGGGTGGGTAGGAGGCTGGAGATAGCCGGAGACGGCCGGGTTCCCAGGCGGCACGGAGTTGCAGGGCCGTCTGGGTCCTAGGGCCGGGGCGTTGACATGCGGACGCATCCCCTGCTCATTGAGCCCGGCTTCCCCGTGCAGGTACTTGTTGGGGCGGATCCTCGCGGGAAGCACCGACACCGAGGCTGTGGCTGGCCCGCGCCGCCTCCGCCGCGCCACAGACCAGGATCTGAGCCCTGAGGGGCCCCCTGAGGGTGTGCTGGGGGCCCTGCTGCGCGTGAAGCGTCTGGAGACCCCTGCGCCCCAGGCGCCGGGGCGCCGCCTCTTGCCGTCTTGAGTACCGCCTGAATCCCGCCCGGTCCCCGGTACCCCACCAGCTCTCCGCCGGCACGTTGAGAGCCGCTTACCCCGCCAGCCTCAGTTGCTGCCCTCAAACCCCAAGATCTCCACCTCTGGCCCCACAATAAATACGATCTGAAAGCACCTGTGCGCTTGTCTGTGTGAGTGATAGTCTCTAGCGGCCTGGTGGGCTGGCTGGTGATGGCTGCCCTTAGACAAGGGCAGATGGGCCCCTGCCCTCGGTCCGCACTTTAGGGACTCCCCTCCCCCAGCCAACGCCTCTCCTCACTGGGGGGTGGGGGTAGTCCCTATTCACAACTGCGGTGCCTCACTCGTGTATGGGGAGCCCAGCAGGCTTTCAGGGAGCACTTTCAGGGCCTGCAGCAGCGTCCTGGGGGGAAGGGTGTGTGTCCATCCTCCTGAGGACCAAGGCGTGGCTGTTTGCGAGACAGGTGTGTGGAGTTCAGACCATGCCACCTGGCATGTCCACATGCACACGAGCGCCTCCTGATGTTGAGGGGGCTACCATCCGGAGGAGAAAGGGAGCAAGCTGCAGGCTAGGCATCAGCTCTTCGAACAGGCTACATCCTGGCAGGGAACTCTGAGTAGTCATTAGGAAATTATCCCAGAGAAATTATATCCTCGCAGGAAGCACCGACACCGAGGCTGTGGCTGCCTGTCGGATGGACTTTATGCTTGTTAGCTTGACTTGTAATGTTTCAATCCTTACATCGTATAGGCTGCTCTATGCTCTTACTGCCACCCTGAAGATGCCTGTGGTGGTGTGGTGGTAGCTCATGGCCATTGCACTGGCTACTCCCCCTGCCCCTAGTTATCTGCAAGTCTTTACTCAAATGTCACCCTACTTTAGTAAGGCTTTCCTTGACCTCCCTGTCATTCTATTCCTCCACCTGCCTTTAATACATAGCCTTATGTCACATCTACAAGGGCTGTGATTTTTAAGTGTCTTGCTTGCCTTTGCACCCAAAGCGGGGCCTGGCTCACAGTGGACTCCACCACATTTCTTCATGAGAGAATTCTCACAATTCAACTAACATTCTCCCCAGTCTCACTCCCACCCACATAACACGCAACATGGAGGCAGCTTTGAAACCTCAGAACACCATTTATTTACTTCTACACAAAATCTCCCAGGTTGCCCTAATATAATCAACACTATGGCCCACATTACCAAAAGCCTACCACCGAAAGAAAACCTCCCCAAGAGAGGGAGGGTCCACCTATTCGTAGTACACCAACAGTGTCCCATTCAGCTAGTCGCTCTGGGGGTCTCGTGTCAAGGAACCATCACCCTGGCCTGGGAGAGGGTCTACTTTTCCTGACCAACACTCTTCAGGCTATGCAGCAGCCACAGTGGCACATGGTTTTCTGGTGCCGGGCCTTATCCCCTCCCGGCCCTGCCATGGCCTCCTTTGCCATGGCCTCCCGGACCCTTTGGATTTCATGGATAAGCAGGGTGAAGGCCTCCTCTACACCTTGTCGTGTCTTGGCTGAGGTCTCCACGAAGGGGGCACCCCAGCTCTTTGCGAGGGCTATAGCAGCATCGTGAGCATCTCCGGTGCTGGTCACAAGGTCACACTTGTTGCCCACAAGGACGAGAGGCTGGGTGTGGTGAGGGCCCCATGTGGCCCTCATCTGCTGCAGTTGGATGAGAGACGACGGATCATCCAGGGCAAAGACACCCAGCACACCATCCCCAACAGCCAAGCACTGGTCACGCAGGGCCCTATGAGTGGCCTGCCCTGCGGTGTCTAGCACATTCAGAATGCAGCCCCCATGGTCCAGGGCCACCTCCTTCCAGTAAGAATCTTGGATCGTGGGGTCGTGGTCTTCCACGAAGCACTGGTGGTTCAGCTGGATGGTCAGTGCGCTCTTGCCTACGCCACTTGCACCCACTACCACTGCCTTGTACTCGGGCAGCTGCTTGCCAACGCTATTGGAGGGTGCCTGAGCCTTGTGGCTGTTCTTCCGGGAGCTAGGGCTCCATGTGCCCAGGCCCAGATCGAACGTGCTAGGCTTTCTTGGCAGTGCCATTCCCCCAGTGGGCAGCTCAGGGAAGAGATGTGGACAGCAGGCCCTGCAAGTGGGAAGAGAAGAATGGGGGTGGGGTGGGTATAGGTTAGGTGAGACCATTTGGATTCAAGGGGACAGACAGTTGAGTGCCATTGAATCAACATTTATTGAGTGCCTAGTGTGTGCTAATCACCTAATAGGCTATATACATTATTTATGTGGTTTATCCTCTCTCTCTTATTCCCTTCTATGACATAAACTCTGTGAAGGCAAGGATTTTCTAAAACAGCTTTACTGAGATATAATTTACATGCTGTGAAGTTCACCCAGTTAAAATGTACGATTCAATGGTTTTTGGTATATTCACGCAGTTGGGCAGCCACCACCACAATCTAATTTTAGAACATTTTCATTGCCCCAAAAAGAAATCCCCTGCCTATAAGCAGCCCCTCCTCATTCTGGAGGGAGAGCGGGGATTTTGTGGGTTTTGATTTGGGACCGCGTTGCTGTGGAACCCCATCTCAGCACGGTGCCTGTTACATGGTGTGTGCTGAGCAACATTCCTGCCCCCACGGAGTTTATGTTCTAAAAGGTGGAGACAATGAAACAAATAAATAAGCAAATTCTGAGGTCTGCTAGCCATTATCATTAGAATTCAGTCTTTATTACTTATTCAACATAACAGCTACTGAGAAGCTACTGTGTGGTAGGGACATACAGGGGGGAAACAGATAACCCTAGGCCTCATGAGCATGATATTCTAGTCAGGAAGACAGACAACAACAAAGATAAATCAGTTAAATGTATTTCAGCAACAGGTGATAAACATGCAGAGGGTGCTAGGTTAATGTTAGGCACTTTTATTATAATTTAATTTTCACTCGTTAATTCAAGAAACCTCCTGCGTGTGAGGCATTGTGATGGGCGAGGGGATGGGAGGTGGGAGGTGTGGGGGTGTGGGGACAGCAGAGAGCAAAATAGAATAACGTCCCTGCCCTTAGGAGGATTAGATTCTGGAAGTGAGAAAAAGACAATAAACAAGATAAGCACCTACATTATCATGCAGTTAGAAGAGGATGGGCACACTGCAGGTGCTCAATTAGTGTTAGCTATTAATAGCAAATTACCATTAACTCATTCAATACACATCCTGGTCTTCGGTTTAGTGTGTGGCCTCATGATATGCATCATAATAGCTGCTGCCACAGGCCTCTCAGGAAACCTGGGAGCGGTGGCAGTTTGGGAGCAGATGGTGTGCTCAAAGTATCCGTGGGGGGTTCTGTTGCGGTTGGGATCTGGGGATCAGGCTCAGGGAGTGGGGGAAGGTCCCAGATAGGGATCCAGGTGGGAGGAGGTCCTCACCCCAGAAAGATCCCTGAAAATAGTTATTGGGTGTGCTCACCCAGAAAGAAGGGGGTCATGATAGGGAAAGGCAAGCGCAGGACAGAGCTCTGGGGGGTGCCCAAACGTTTGGTGGGTGGAAAGAGGGAGAAGATGTAGCTGTGAGGCCAGACTGAGGGGAGGGGGCGAGAGCGGAAGCAGTGAGGAAGTTGCTGCAGCATCCAGGCCAGTGATGGTGGATGTGAAGAGAGGTTGGTTTCTGAAGGTGGAACTGACTGACAGGATTTGTTGAGGGTAAACGGCAGGGGATGGGGGACAGAATGACTCCTGAATTTTGGGTCTGGGCATCTGTAAATCTGAGGGTGCCATCACCTGAGGTAGGGGGAATGTGAGAAAGGCTCTCCCTCTTGGCGAAGGTCCCCGTAACCATGCTAATGATCCTTAGAGCAGTAGGTATTATCTGCCGAGAGTCTGGTGTGTGCCACGTGACCCGCCCTTCATTCCCATACTCAATCTTTCTGATACCCTGGTGAGGCGTGGGCTATCATCATCACGGCGACTTTACCCACGAGGGCCAGCGAAGCTCAGAGAAGTGAAATGGAGGGGACTGGCCCAAGGCCACACAGCCCACCAGAGAGCAAGAGAAGACAAGCCGCAACCTTTTCAAGTAATATAAAACCACTTGCTGCAGCAAACGCTACTGGAGTATCATCATAGGGTCCTTGAGACCCTGTGATCCCTCCCCTCTTTGAGCCGCCTGGACCACCTAGTGGGGTAACAGGAGGGGCCAGGGGGAGTGGGGGGGGGGTAGGGGAGTCACCCCAAATGTGAACCCTAAGTCCCCGCTTCAGGGCTAGCTCAATCTCACCAGGTTACACTTCCTTTGACTACCCAGGTGAGGTGTAAAGCTTGGGGTGGGGAGGGGTGACCCCAAAATTTCACCCAAACCCGTGACCCTGTGTTCAGTCTGGGCAATCTTGCACAGTTCTCCTTTATGGGGGGGCCGGGCAGAGAAGGGAGCACCCCAATTCTGAGTCTTGCTCCTGCTGCCCCGCTTCCCGCCCCGCACAGACACCCTCGCCCAGGTCCGTCCCAACAAAACCCGCTGGGCGATGGGCTAGGGGGTGGTTGCTGGCCCCTGAGGAAGTGTGGCGGCAGGGGAAGGGCCCCCTCACACCCGGCCTCAGTCGCATCCGTACAACCCCAAGGGGGAAGACCTCCCAGGTCGGGGCTGGGGCTGGGGGCCCGGCGGGCCTGGCTCACCTCTGTCCTGGGAGAGGTGGTTGCGCTCGGACCCGAACCTGCCGCAGCTCAGACGGGGATAACAGGGGAGGAGATGCTCCTACCCCGCCCCGGCGACTGGGTGGGAGCCGGGGGCGGGGCGGGGAGAGGGAGCACGCATGCGCGGTCCCTCCCTCAGGCCCCCACCCTCTCCTCCGCCACCTGCCCCCAGGTGAGCGCGGGGTCAGGGCCCTGCCAGCAAGCATCTGCGAAAGAAGTCTTTTGGGGTATGTTGCGAGCGCCCAGACCTCCTTGTATGCCACCTGTGTCTTGTTGCACCTCTGCCTTACCTTGCTCCCATGTGGGATGTGGTTTCCTGAGTGTAGTGAGCGAAGGAGGGTGTCAGATCTTTGACCTGGGTGGCTGGACTTTGTGAAATGTTTTGTGAGGGCCTCCTTTAAGCCACGGAGCCTGTGCTGCAAGCAGGGATTTTGGTAGCTTGGGAGATGGTTGTGTCCGTTCCTGAAGGGAAAAGGTTGCAAGAAAGGGGTTATTCTGTCAGGGTAGAAAGAATCTGATTTGAGGTAGATGGATTTGTCAAGCTAAAACATTTCCCAGACTCTTTTGCAGCTATGGCAGTCATGTGACACACTTCGACCAATGAGATGTAAGCAGGGGTTGTTGAATGGGCCATCCAGAATGCTCCTTAAAAGGCTGATGATGAAAGAGGCTGCAGGTCCCTTCTCCTTGACTGGCTGGGGTTCTGGTGGGTCACCTTGGGGTCATAAGGTAGCCATGAAGAGAAGTCCAGGTATCCTCAGCCTGGACACCTCTCAGTTGCCAAAGCAATTCTTATTATGTGGGAGAAATAACCCTGCCAAATTATCCTCCAGTTGCCCACCCCTGGTCAATGGTAGGTACTCCTTCCCCCAGGAAGCTACCTTTGACTGACTACCAAATCTAAGTATGTTAAAGCTTGACTCCCTGCTCACTCACAAGTCAAGACCAAAAGACGGATGGGGAAACGCGCCTGGTGAGATACTTCCTGATAGTTCTCTTGCCTTCTCAGCCCCGGATGTAGCTGGGACTGGCTGTGAGGCTCCAATTTCTAAGGCAGGCACTCATTTTCTCATAGATTGCACCATTTAATCTACAGTGGAGCCAGTCAAGCCACTTACTCTATTTCCAGTTAATTTTTTTGGACACTGGATGGGCAGGGAGTTGACCTGATAAAGACCCATACCCTCATTCCTTCATTACTCATCAGCCCTGTTGGCCAGACTGGGGGGTTCTCCACTCACTCAAGAGTAAAAGGCTTTCTCCAGGTTTTGTAACAGTTTGTACTTTATTACATATGCAACTCTGCTATATCTGCCAGTTAATCTCCCTCCCTCCAAAGTTATCATCTTCATGGTATCAGCCCCATCTTGGGGCCAGTAAGCTGCCCCCCTTTCCTTCTGGGGCAGAGTAGATGGAGTCTCTTGAGTAGGCAGTGGGCAGGGAGAGATCTACAACTGGTCATCACAGTCCTCTTCCAAGTATTTACGCTTAAATTGGCACACTTGGGAAGTTGTAAAGGGTCTCCAGAAGGGGCAGGAGTGAGGCTTCCCCTCATCCAAGGTACAGGTTGGAAAGAACTAAGGCTGGTCTATCTTGGACCTCAGAAGGTGGAGAAGAGGAGCATGTTCTTGGATTTAGTGTGAATGGGGCATGACCTGCCCAAACTTGTTCTGGTGGGCGATGTTCTTCGCATCTAGGAGAGCCTGAGGAGGAGGCAAGAGAGGGCAGGTAAGAGAGAAGAACCCCTTACCTCACCAACTGCAGCCCTCAACCACCCTGTCTCCTGGACTCTACCCCACATGCAGAAGGTTCTCCCTTCTCCCCTGACTCAATCACAGAAGGTATGTGTCTGTGTGTAGGGGGGTGTGCATGTGGAATAGGGTCTTCCCAGGACCCACCTGGTGGTGTACATAAGCCTGACAGTTGTAACACCAGGCAGACAGGTCGGTGTAGCTGAGGACCAGTGGGTGTCCTGAGCCTTCGTGGTGCTGGAGCATGTGGGCATTGATGTAACGACCACAGTAGACCTGAGGGTGGGGAGTGAGTGTTGGGTAGGGATCAGCACCCACCTGCAGTTTGCTCCTGAGCCAACCTCCAACCCTTCCCCTTTCTCTGCTGCATACCTGATAGCAAGACAGACACACCCAGTTCTCCTGGAGTACTCCACAGTCTTGACAAGGTTGGGTCACATCCAGGCCAGCTTCAGGTATGGGGCATACTGCCACCAAATCAGGACACCAGGGAAGTGGAGTCACAGCATAAAACATGGCCTAGGGTGGGTGAAATTGAGTAAGCTAGGAACTCCATCTCTCCATTATATGTTCCTATATCACATGCTCCTACTTGGAGGCACCAGTGGGCAAGAGAAGGAAGCCACAGTCGTCCCAGCTTCTCCATGAGCTCACCTGGTCAGCATCAACATGGTCCCCAGAGCTCTGCATCAGCATTGACTTATCCATGTCCTGACCTCCAGCTGCCTCTCCTAGTAGCCTGTCTTCTTCTGGTGCTTCCTGGACCAGAATATATGTGAGAGGCCCAATTCTTGCCCCTTCGTCCCCTTACCTGGGTGCGGTGGGCCTTACCTGAGCCTCATTGTCTACTTCCAAGGTCCTGAGATTCCCAATCAGTTTATCGAGAGAGATTTGGGGTGTGGCTCCTTGCACAGGTGAGGATGGGGGAGTCTGGTTGTCAGTGTATGAAGCTGGAGGGATTCGGATTAGCTTGGCTCCAACCACAGCCTCCTCTGAGGTGGCCTGGTCCAGTGTGGCTCCCCCTGTAGCTGCCTCTGAGGTGGTCTGGTCCAGTGTAGCAACTCCCAGGGCTGCCTCTGAGGCGGTCTGGTCCAGTGTAGCTTCTTCCCCTGTGGCTGTCTCCAAGGGCTGGTTCTGAGTGTGCTCCGACACAGTGCTCTCTGACTTTGTCTGGCCTGGAGCGGACTCTTCCACAGATGATGCTGAGGTGGCCTTCCCTGGGCCTGCATCCAGAATAGTCTCTTCTGGTGGGGTCATCCCCTTGGCTGACCCAGGATTCGCTGTTTGGGGTGCCTTCTTGGTGAATGACTTAGAACTGTATGGTCTCTCTCTATCTTCGGCCTCTGGAACCATGGAAGGGAGATCTTTGAGTGTGGGTGCTATCCCCTCTCCTGCTTCTGATCTCCACCCTTCCTTAAGCCCCCCATTGCTCCCAATTCCCCATACCCACTCACTTATGACCCGCAAGCTGCGCCAGTATCTGCGATGAACTTGAATTGTCTTGGTAATTGAAGCCATGGCCCCCAAAAGTGGGGGCCGTGGCAGAGTCAGGAGGGGTGGTGGGTCCCCAAGGAGGGAGTGGACGCAGGCAGCCATGGACTCTGAGATGGATGTCAGGTTATAGCCACCCTTTGTTAAGGAAAAGGGGAGGAAAAGGTATGATGGGGTAGTCCTCAGGGAACTGGGTTAATTTTGGCAAGATAAGAAACACAATAACAATGGTAACATTAGTAACAGGTGACATTCGGTGAGCACCTGTGTGCCAGACCTGATTCTAAGGACTTATGCATATTAATTCACTTAATCCTCACAAGCACATGTGCTCAACCTGTAGAGGAACATGTCTTTACAGTATGGGAAGCCCTGGCTGCACCCACACAGAAGCCCCTGGCCTGACCAGGTACAAGCACTCCCTTTTCTCACGTCTACAGGAACTCTAGTTTCTGTTGTTTTACAGGTAAAGAAACTGAGGCTCAGAGTGGTTAGGTGACTTGTCTGAGGTCATAACAGCTGGTTAGAGGCAGTGCTGGGGTTGGAAGCTGGGTTACCTGATGAAAGCATTCATGTTCTTAACCACCACCCTACCCTGCACTGCCACAAGCAGCCCTGGGGAATTTTTACCAGCCACTTAATCGCTCTGTGACTTATTGCCCTCATCTGTAAAGTAGGAAAAGTAACAGCATGTAAGGTTGCTGAGAGGGTCAGTGTATGAACAATGCCATCATAATGTTACAGCAGTTATACAGGGCTTCCCAGGTCCTTACACCAGGTACTCTTCCAGGATTAGCTAGCTCCATCTTACAGATGAGGAAACTGATGCACAGCGGGCAAGGTACTGAGTAATTTACAAAAGGCCAGCAAATTTACTTTTGTCTCAGGAAGTTGTTAGACGCAGTTCAGGTAGTGGTAAAAAGCACAGACTCTGCAGCCAGGTGCCTGGGTTCAAGCCTTGGCTCTGCCATTATTAAATGTGTGACCTCAGGTTAGTCACTATGCCTCTCTGTGCCTCAGTGTCCCTGATCTTAAGAGAGAAAAATGATGAGGTCAGCAGACTCTACCTCAGAAGGCTGCTTTGTCAAGTAAATGAATTAATAATACATATAAGTATGGAGAAGTGTTTTACACATAGTGAACACCCAAGTAATTTAAATCGTTAATGCTGATGTTACTATTAATGCCTACTTTGTGCCAACAATCCCAGGTGGGGACACTCCCAGCGGGCATGGGAAGAGGGTCTGAGAATATTACCTCTAGGATTAGGATGATGTGGCCACTGGCAAGGCCCATCAGTAGGTGGGTGAGGTGGGCATAGCCCTCAGGTGACACCTGACAGCCCCCAAGCGGGTCCCCTTGTGCAGCGTCAAAGCCAGCTGAGACCAGCACCAGTTCTGGGTTAAACTGAAGCAGGGCAAGAAGAGATGTGTGGGCATGAGGGTGGGGGCCTCGGTAGGTGAGAAAGACCCAGAGATACAGAGACAAGGAGAAATGAAGATGTGCAAATGCAGGTCAGAAAGATGAGCAACATGGGACTTGGAGACGGGGAGACATAAGACCAGAGCCCTGAAATAGGAAGGGGAGGACATGGAGACATAAGAGACACCAAGACATGGAGACAGATTAAAAGAGACATGGACACACCAGACTTAGAGACATGAAAGAGACACAGAGATATTTCTAGAAATGTACAGATGGGACATTGAGGGAGGGTCATGAGACAGACACAAGAGACAGAGACATGAGACACGGAGACTCAGATGTCAAGACAAGATAACATGGGACACACATGCACAACACAGGGTTTTATACACGTGGTACCAAAGAGAGGCACACACATACTTCCAACACAGAAGATGACAATGCAAGTGCCGCCACACACAGAAGATGGTTACATATACCCACACATACCCACACACAGTTCCATACAGACTGGACTACACATCGCACTAGTCACACACACGGTGTCTCACTGAGGGGCCAGCAATTACAGCCACCGCTGCACAGATACAGTCATACACATGCCATTATACACATACACATCACAACAGGCCACACAGAGATGACAGACATGATGCTCACATTCACCCACCCTCAGAGTCAGCCATACACATACAACTGCCAGAGAAGATGGTCACCTACAGCCACTCATGCAGTCACGCAAATATATACAGGCTAACCGCAGTCAGAGAGAGGCACATCAACAGCCATGGCAGATGGACAGATAACTGTCACACACAGCCTCCCGCATGTAGAAAGTGACACACTGGCTGTCACAGAAAAAGCGATGTGCAGTGATATTCAATATCATATCCATTACACAGAGAAATGGCAGTGATAAATAGCTATCTGTGCAGACTCTCACACACATATTCAAACCCTTCCCTGACTTGCACACTCAGTTCGAGATGGCAGTCACACAGGGCCACCATCACACACAGGCACTAGTGATAGTGTGTGCACAGGACATATGTACAACCAGGCACACACAGACCACCCCTCATACCCAGAAGTCCCTCAGTTACACGGAGAAGGCAGTCACAAAAAGCCACTGTGCATAGTCAGACCCCTATGCAAAGGCCATCACTGTCACATCCCCCCATAGCTGCCACTATAGCCACCCACAGGATGTCTCACAGGACCAGTCACCTGGGAGTTAGTCACATGCACACCCGCTGCCACCCACACACAGTGTCACATACCTCCTGAACCATACCTCATAGGCAATGGGAAGCACCAGACGATGCCAGGCAGACAAGTAGTCAGTGTCACCCATGTGGGGCCCATTCCAGGCCACGTTGACAGTGAAGCCTGTGCCTGCAGCCCTGCCCATCTGGCTGCAGGCGCCCTCATCCCCCATGGGAAAGAAGGTGCCGTGGTCATAGCGGTGCAGGGAAATGTATAGCACACTGCCAGGGACGGGGTGGGAAGGGGGCCGTGGCTGGTTAGTGGGCCCCTGGAACCCCAAGGCATGGCCCCCCCGCCTCCCTGACCACACCCAGCCCCTGCCTCAGCCCCTCACCTGGGATCCTCCTCAAATATGTGTTGAGTTCCATTACCATGATGGACGTCCCAGTCCACGATCAGGATCCTGGGAGGGGATAGCTCCTCAGTTACCTGGGCACTTGTTCCCTGGGAGAAGCAAGGGGCTAGACCCTGGGTCTGTCTGCAGGGGCATTTACTGTGGGCAGCAGGACCCTGGGTCCTTGGAGAAAGTGGTGGGTGGCAGGTTGGTGGGTCTTATCAGAGCAAGAATGGAAGCCAGAGCTTGGGTCCTGAGGGGCTCACTGCGGGCCTGAGCAAGCGCTCGCAGCCAGACCCCAGGCCCTGTGTGGGGATGTGTTGGGGACTGGGGACTGGGTTTCGGCAGGATAGAGTTTAGGGGCTGCCGGGGTGAGGGAAGCTGGATCCTGTTTTAAAACCACCTGGGGGCCACAATCTGGGGGTTCTGAGTAAGCACTGACAGTCTAGATCCTTCATCTTCTCCTGGGAAGTGCTGGGCAACTGGATGCTTGGGTACTTCTGGCTTAAATCCCGGGCCAGCACCACTCAAAACCTGCTGAGTAAGCATGCGCTGGGGGCCCCAGGGAACTCTCACCGTAGAGCTCGCCCACTGATGGCCTGGGCACAGCGAGCAGCCACAGCCACAGAGTTGAAAAAGCAGAAACCGCAAGCGGCATCCCGCTCAGCATGGTGTCCAGGGGGGCGCACCACTGCAGCACCATTCAAAATCTGGGGGAGGAGCAGGGAGCAAAGATTAGACCACCCACCCTCACAGCTTGTCCTCCCCTTTCTTTTCGTTACTCTCTCCTGTCCCCTCCACCACTCCACCAGCTGCTAGGGGCTCCTAGCCCTGCAGCCCCCATCCCCCTAGCTGCACCTCCCAGGGAGCAAAGCCTCTGGCCAGCAAGGGCCCTTCCTCCTCCCCTTGCTCCTTTTCCTCAGGCCCCGCCCCACTCTCTCAGAGCTGCCTCTCCCCATCCCCCCACCACCTCTCTGGAGCTGATACCCTACCCCCACCCAAGTGGACATACCTCTCCTGCCAGCACAGCCTCCACCAGGCGGCACACGGCGCCTGTGGCCAGCTGTGCGCAGGCGAAAGTGCTGGGGCAGATGTAGATGGAGTCAAAGCTGGTGCTTAGGCGATGCAGCTCCCTGCTTTTCATCTTCTCTGTGGCCCGTAGGCGACCCACATACTCAGCACTGGAGCCCAGAGGGGAGCACCCAGGGGAAAGTCAGGTGGTCTGTCCCCTCCATGGCCCCTCCAGGGTTCCACAGCAAGGGAAGGAGAGCCCAGGCTCCAGCTGCGCCCTCCACCCCATGGCATGTCTGCACTTAAGTCCCCCCCCTCCAGGTATGGGGGTCTGACCTGTGGCAGGTGAGCAGCTCAGCATCAGTAGCAGGACGTGGATGAAGGGTGAGGCACCGCCCAGCAAGGCCCAGTTCCTCCAAGCGTTGCATGATGCGTGAGACCCGCTGAGGCATCTCCGGGTGGTGGCTAGATGCAGGGGACCAGAGGCAGGGCTTAGTGCCTGAGGACGGGGTGGGACTCCCATGCCCACCTAAGCCCAGTCCTCCGGCTGCATACCTGTCCCACACGTTGTAGTGACCCATCATCTGTTGGTCATAGACCAGGCCTGTGCGAGCCTGCAGCACTGGCCATGTCAGGACTGGGAGCTCAGGGGGCTGCCATGGTCCCTCCTTCTCCTCCCCCTCTTCCTCCATGTTGTCCCCCTCCATGTTATCCTCCTCCAGGGCTTCGGCTGCAAGGGGAGGCCACATTCATCCTACTCCCCGACTCTGGATCCCTGTAATGCTTTGTAACTCAGTTTACCCAAATGTAAAAAGGGGTGGGAAGCCTGAAACCAGGGCCCAGTGAGACTGAGCCTGACCCTCCCCCAGCAAGGCAGCCCAGGAAAGGCAGAGTGAGGTCTGGAAAGTCTCCCCCACTCATTCCATGCCTGACCCCACACCAGGCCCATTCCCTGCCTCCTACCTGATCTTACAAGGACCTCCCAGAAGGGCTCCAGGGCTTCCAGAGTGCAACAGAATGATGCCTGGGCACTGGGGGACAGGGGAGGGGAAATGTGACCAAATGGCCCCTGGGTGGCCAGCAAGGGTCCTGCTTTCCTTCCACCTCCACTGGGGCTCACCTCGGGCAGGGAGCGCCAGGGGACTCCAGCATGGGGCAAGGGTCTCCCAGAAGGGTGTGGAGTGAGGCGCTGACACCCTCAGCCAGTGAGCGGAGGTTGTAGCCACCCTGGGAGGAGTATGAGGGGTGTCAGGAAAGAACCAGACATTAGCAGGGAAGAGTAGTAATAATAATACCGAAGTGGTGGTGACTACATGCCAAGCAACGAAGAATTTGAAGGGTGACTTCATTTCGTTCATCAGATGCTGCTACAAGGTGATTACTACTGTCATTATGCCTGTTTTACATAAGGAAAGCTGAGGTTCAAGTTCAGTGAATTAGGTGAGCTTGTCCAGCTACTAAATGGAAATGCTGGGATAGGAACTCCTGCAGGACTTAAACGCTTTGCTCTTGTCGTCCAGGATCCACAGGCTGACAGATTAACTCACCTCCAGAGAGAGGATCAACTTGCCTCCCGCCAGACCCATGAGCAGGTGGGTTAGCTGAGCGAACCCTGCCGGAGTGGCAGCCATCTCACCCTGAGGGGATATGGAGGGTCAGCCTGGCTCTGTATAGCCCCTTTCTGCCCACCTGTCATCCCAGGGAGCCCGCCTTACCTTGGGATCCCCTTGGAGGGCATCAAATCCAGCAGCCACCAGGACCAGCTGGGGCTGGAACTGAGAGGGGAAAGGACTACAATGAGGCCACTTCCCCTCATGGCCCATTCCTTAACGTTGTCCCTGCCCCAACGCACCCCAGACCCCCAGGACCTCAAGGGCGATCGGCAGCAGGATGTGCAGGAAAGCACCAATGTAGTCAGCATCTCGCATCCCCACCTGCAGACAGAGAGGCATGATGGGGACATTCTGTCCTCTGCCCTGGGCCAACTGAAGGGCACAGGTGGGCCTGGCCTCACTTTGAGAGCAGAGTGGGCAGACACTGACCTGATTCCAAGGCACATTGACAGTATATCCCTGGCCCTGGCCAAAACCTGTGGTAGACCAGTTAGAGGCGTTAAGATGGGGCCAGAACTGACCCTCCTCATAGCGGTGGATGGAAAAATAGAGGACGCTGGAGGCAGAGAAAAAATGAAGTGGGGGTGGGTGGGTTGAGGAGAGTCAATCCTCCAGATAACCCTACCCACAGCTACTAGTTTATTCAACCACTCATTCTCATTAATTCTTAATTCATACATTCATTGATTCTTCCACTCAGTTCATTCAGTTCCAACTTATCCTCCCGTTCATTAATTCTTCCACTTATTTGTCCATTTTCTCTCTCACTCATTCATTTGATCTGCTACTGGAAGCCCTCCCTTGGCAAACATTGCTCTCCCTCCCCCACAGTGCCCATGCAGTTCTAGCTCTGAGACCCTGAGACTACAGCATCTATCCCAGCCCCCGAGGGCTCCTGACCCCTTGGGGGACTCTAGATCATGCCTGCCCACCCACCTTCCTGTGACCACGGTGGCAGCAGAACAAACCCTGTGACACTGAAGGCCCACAGGGGGCACATGGCTTTCAGTTGGCAGGAGTCAGCTAAGGTGAAAAGAGCATCAGGCCAGGCTGGGAGCTTAGTGTTTCCCCCTGAAGGAAGTGGGTTGACTCAGGGGATAGGAGTGAAATGGAGGGTGAGACTTGGTTCTGTGTGTGGAGCGGGAGTGGGGGTGTCAATTGGGGCTCCATGAGGCCCTCAAGGGGCCAGTCCTTTTCCCCAGTACCTTATAGGCCATCTCTACCACGTTTTCTATTTTATAATGAGAAACTGAGCACTCAGAGCAGTGAGGGGGATTGGCACACAGAATAGATACTAGAAACACACAATGGTATAGGTTCTGATTGGAAAGCCCAGCAGGGGCCTGGGGAGCACTTAGTTCTGACTGGGGCAAACTGAATAATCTCATCCATCCGTTCATCCACTTTCCGCCTTGTTCCAGAAAGGATTTAAGGCAACATTTACAGAAATGAAAGAAATAGTGGTAATCAATGAATCCAGACAAACTTTGTCACATTTTAATAAATTGATAATGTAGTTGGAAATTTAATGCAATTGGTATAAAAAGATTCTTGACATTGAAGAAAAATATCCTGAAATTGGGGAATGAAACCCATGAGAAAGCTCTAGTCTTGAGTAGGTGGAGAATGATTGTTTTCTTTTGACTCTGAGAGATAAATATAGGTTCTAAAATTTTTTTTGTCAGTTAACCATTAGAGGAAGATAAATACACAGTAGAACATAAAGATTATTATCAGGGGAAGACAGGAATAAAGAAAGTAACTGAAGAAAGCCAAGCTCACAAGAGAGCCACTGCAGTTAATATAAGAACTAACACTCAAGGAATCTAAGTTTATAAAGCAAACAGAAGGAGATTCTACAATAAATCTGGCTGACTGCCAATGAAAGAATGATGAACTGATAATTCAGGTTACCTCCTTGCTTTCCTTTGACCCCAGTCAAAAGATAGTAAAAGAATTCTAAACAAGTATCATCCCAGAAAGACAAAAAATGGAAGAAAAGACTATTAGAGATACAAACAAATCTCTGGAAAGTAGTCTTTGAGGTTCCAGGGGCCTCAGGGGGCCTTCTCCCAAGATGACCTGAGGTGTCCCTTCTGGAGAAATCAAACACAGATCCAGGTCAGTGCACACAAAATCAATTCTGAATAGCTAATTCTCTGAATGACCAATTTACTAAATCTATTTGTTTCTTTTAACTAGTTAGCTTTAGTTTACCTGTTTTCCTTGTCTTCATAATAGTATTTTAAGGACTGACCAATTTGTCTCCACCCAAGGACCCTGCTGATGGAGTTAAGAGACTGGAAAATGGGCAGCTGGGAGATTGAAGGACATGGATAATGTTGTTTCATTGGTATTTCCTTATTCATGAGGAAAAATGCATTGAATATATTCACAATTCTTCATATTCACGCATATGGTCAATAATATAGCTACAGAAGAACACAGCTATAGCATCCAATGCATTTATTAAAACAAAAAGAATGATTAATGATATTAAGGAATTCTTGTTCACTTGCTTAGAGATGGTATTATAGTTATGCTTTAAAAAAAAAAAGTCCTATGTTTAAGAGGCATATTCTAGAATATTTACAGAAGAGATGATGTATTTGGGATTAACTTCAAGATATTACAGGAGGGCGGGAGTTAGGGCAGGTATACATGAAATAAGATTGGCCAATGAGTTGATAAATGTTGAAGCATTCAGTTCAAGAAGCCAGAAATGAACAAAGTAAAGAATACAGGAGAAAGAAATTAATTAATATAAAAACATAAAAAATTATTAAGTATAAAAAAATAAAGAATAAAACAGTAGAGAGGCCCCCAAAGCCAAAAGCTAGAGTAAAAAAAGAGATGCCACCACTAGAACAGACCCCCTTTTTTCTGGCATTTGGCAGGATCCCATCTAATGCCTAGCTCCTTGCCCACACACTCCCTAAAGTTGAGACCTATCAGTAGACATTTCCTGCCCCATCCCAGGAAATGCCTTTCAGGAAACAGACCTATACACACCACAGCAGAGAAGCCCTCGGACAGCCACCTGCAACAGTACTTTGTTCTTAGTGTCCAGTTATCAAATAAGGATCACTAGACATTTAAGGAAAATTGAGTGAGCTTCTAAATAGCATTCTATAAGACCAGGAATGAGGACATAGAAACAGGGAGGAAGAAAGTGCTTTCGGAGATTAAAAGAATGTATACGTACGTAACTCAACAGAGGGGCTTGAAGGTAAAGCTGAAGAAATCTAGGACAAAGAGCAAAAAGAAAAAAGAGAAAACACAAGAGAATACAAAAAAACCCCAGGCAGTATAGAGTAGAAAAAAATCAAAGATCTAAGAGAAGAAAACTTCCAAGGATTTAAGAAAGGCATGAGTCTTCAGATGTAAGTTACCCACTGCTAAGCAGAATGAGAGGGCTGAGGTGAAAGTTCGGAATACCAAGGATGAAGAGAAGAATCTAAAACCTTCACAGTGGAAAACAGATTACTTGGAAAAGAATAAAAATCAGACTGACATCAGACACTTGTCAGTAACACTGAATGGTGGAACATAATAAAGCAATGTATAGAGAACAGCCAACCTACATTAGATTATAGGCCACAGGAGCTCAGGATCTATGGGGAAAAAGTGGATTCTATGCAGTCAGTTTGACAGAAGGCTGCATAAAACATCTACTCAGTAGTGCCCCCTACTGACAAGGACTTAATCTATTTTCTGCAGGTAGGGTAAACTGGTACCCCCTTTCTGAAGGCAAGTCTGATAGTGATCCCAGACTTTAAAGTATGCCAACCCTCTGACCCAGGAATCTACTATTGGAAATTCATCCTACAGATATGCTCAGAGAAGTGGGTATATTTACCAGACTACTCACTGTAGAATTGTCTGTAATAGCAAAAACTGGGAAGCATCATAAATGACCAGAGATACAGCCATACAGTGGAACACTGTATAGCCCCTTACCAAGACCAGGTGCTTTTTAGAGGCATTAACATGGAGAGATGTCTATGACATGCTGTTAAATGCAAAAAGCAAGCTGCTGAAGAACATGTAGAGGACTGGTCCTATTAGGCAGTATGCTAACAATGGTGATGATAATAATGAATATTCATACATCTAGAGGAAAAATTCTGCTAAGGATATAACCAAAACTTTCAATAGTTATTTTGGAGGTAATGGGAAATTCCAGGAAACTTACTGCTTTAGACATTTCTCTATTACTTTATTTTTTCAAACAAATACTTTACAATAGTCATAATCAGAAAAAATAAAGTAGTAATTTAAGGTTCACTCCAGCCCCAGGGAACACTGGTGAACAAGATCTCCCAAGTATTTGTGAGCTCAAATCTCATTTCTTTCACCACCTCTCTATGTGACCTTGTAACCTGTAAGCCTCAGTTCCCTCATTTGTAAATGGGGAACCCAATAGTACCTACCTCCAAGTGAAATTAAGAGAGCATAGATATGCAGAGAACAGCACGGAGCCTGGTGCAAGGCAGGCCCAGAGAATGTGAAAGCCTTCCCTTTCCCCGCTCTTGGGCCCCTTCTGGCTGGGCCTGTAAGGGTGAGGGGTGGCTGAGAGTCTAGCATCTAGGCTGGCACTTGGGGCATACCTGGGGTCCTTGTCAAAGGTAAACTGTGTCCCGTGACCATGGTGTATATCCCAATCCACAATGAGTATCCTGTGAGCAGGAGAGAGGGGGGCACTGTGTAAGAAGATCAAACTGCATCTGGGGGAAGTGCCCAGACCAGGATACCCCACCCCATGTCATCCCCATCACACTTGTCCTGCTGCTTGCTGCAGACCTCTGAATGTCATGTTTCTGTTGAGCATAGCGAGCAGCTATGGCCACGTGGTTGAACATGCAATATCCATCCATTAGACTGTGTTGTGCCTGGTGTCCAGGAGGCCTGGGCAGGACAGGGAATGCCACAGATTGGGGGGGGGGTCCTCCTCTGCGAGATGGACTCCCCCCTGCTCGCTAATCGTGGACCACTAGCTCCCCCAGCGCTAATGCCTGCAAATATGCCAGGAACCAAGTAATTGGGACCCTCGGACCCTCACTCCCAGTCCACTGCTCTCTCTCCAAAGGAAATTTGATAATGTGCACTAAAGTCATCAATGGATATACCCTCACAACCCAGTCATTCCGTTCCTGGGGATGTAGCCCACAGCCTATATTACAAAAAGGCTAAAATAACATGTTTATAAATGGACAATATTTGCGGTGGCATTTTTTTGGAAATAGCAAACGATTGGGGAGAACCAAAATGCCCATTGGTAGGGGGGTTGGCTAACTTATGTGCATTTGTGCAATGGCATTCTATGAAGGTCTAAGCTTTACACTGTTAGAAAAAAGCTTTCCAAGATGTATAAGTGAAAAATGCATGGTACAGAAGGCAGCGTGTTGAGTACTACCACCATTTGTGGATAAAAGAGAGTATGAAGAGAAAGGCTGTATCTTCTGCATTTCATCAGTTCTGGGATGACAACAGGGATAAGATGTATGGTGATTTCACATGCCAACAACAAAGCAGAAAATACTGCCAACTGAATTCTGAGATACCAGTGTTTGTAAGATCTGGATTTCAAGGTGGTACAAATATGAAAACATATACATCTTAGAGTCAATGAGATATGGTACTTAATTCCATGAATAGGTACAGACTGTTTCTGGGAGGACACCTGAGTCATTGGTTACAACGACTACCTCCAGGAAAGGAAGGTGTCTGGGGGATGGAGGTGGGAAGGAGACTTTTTCTTGTGCCCCCTTTTCTACCTTTCAACTCTTGAACCATGTGAATATACTACTCATACCAATAAATTTTACATTTGAGGAAAGAAATTCTTTTAAACTTAAAAAGTCAAACGCTGGCAGGTCCTACCTGATAATGGCCATGCCATTTCGGATCTCGGCCCGTAGGACTGCATCCACCAGCCTAAGGACAGAGCCTGAGGCCAGGCAGGCACAGGTGTATGAGTTCTGGAGAGATAGTGGGGAGCCATAGGGATTGAGGGAGAGAGCAGCTTTGTCTACTCAACTGCTTCTCCCCAAGGTGGGGTGAGCAATGGGATGGGGGAGCTCAGGATTGCCACCACCCTCTGCTCTCACAGTTCTCTTCCATACCGGATGCAGATAAACTGAGTTGTAGGTGTCCGCTAGGATGCGGAGCTCCCCCTCATTCATGTACTGGGTTGTCTCCATCAGATCAATGTATTCTAGACTGGGGACACAGATGGTGGTTGAGACATAGGGCTGCCTCCTCCCTCCTTGGCCTGAGCCTGTGCTGTGTCCCCTCCTCAGCTGAGTCCTGATCAAGTCGGACCACCTCAACTGTCAATCTGGGGGAAGAGCTGATAAAGGACACATTCCTTGCTTCTTCCATAGCCAACCCCACTTCCAGTAATATCCTTTGCCCTCAGTTCTAGCCATACCACATCCTATCTTCAGGCCTTTGACCAGACTGTTCTAGCTCTCTGTACCTCCCTTCCCGCTGGCCCTCCTTTTCATCTGACTCACTCTCTTTCTCAGCTCAGATATCCCCTCTGCCAGGCTAGCTTTCCTTGAGCCACACCATCCTGCAGCTCTGTGGGGGAACCCCCTGATCATCTGTCCACACATCCACCATCTGATTACACACCAGATTATAACAACAATCACTCATCATGGGCTGGTGATATGTCAGGTACTATATGAAGTATCTGAAACATATTGAACTCTTCTAAGGAACTTAATGTTTACTAGCCCCCATGTTACAGGCAATGACACTAAGATTCAGAGAGGCTCAGTGACTTGCCCAAGGCCACAGAGCCCATGACATTCCTGCCCAAAGCATCCAGCCTGCCCTGGTTGGCCCAGGGCAGCCTCCTCCCTGTTCCTACAAGGATCCCAAGTCTTCACCTATGTACAAACATCAGCTCTTCCTTTTCGGCGAACCGGGCCTGGGGAGACATGAGGAATAAAAGGCTAAGGCACTGGCTGCATCCAGGCTCCTGCCTTCCCCCTAGGGTGTTGGCCAGGGGACTCACCTGAAAGGATATGCAACGGTCCAGGAGGCCCTCCTGAATCAGCTGCTCTCTGATGGCATGGAGCCGCTCAGGGCCTTCTGGGAAGCTAGGCAGATATGGTCACACACACACAGATATGTACAGTACTGGCAAGCACCACATCTGTTCCTGCCCATCTTCCCCATCCACCCCCCACAGCTGCTCACACCAGAAACTTTGGAGTCATATTTGGAGCCTGCTGGCTCTGTTCTCACAATATAACCAGAGCCTGCTCCTCTCCTTGTCACCTGTGCTGCTGCTACCAGAAACCACTTGCCATTGTACTCAGCTCCTCACTGGCCTCCTTGCTTCTGCCCTCACTCCTCTGAGCCCTTTCTCTGCACAGCAGCTGGACAGCGGTTAAATTTCAAATCAGATCATATCCCTCCTCTACTTAAAACCTTGTGGATCCCATCTCATTTGGAGTAACAGCCAAAGTCCTCCCTATGTCCCAGAAGGCCCTCGATGACTTGCCCCATCACCTCTCTGACCCATCTCCTACCATTTGCC
>JAVSCE010019458.1:0-322223 GCA_032199065.1 Smutsia gigantea
GGTGGTGGTGGTGGTGGTGGTGGTGGTGGTGGTGGTGGTGATGGTGTGGTGGTGGTGGTGGTGATGGTGGTGGTGGGTGGTGGTGGTGGTGAGGTGGTGGTGGTGGTGGTGATGGTGGTGGTGGTGGTGGTGGTGAGGTGGTGGTGGTGGTGGGTGGTGGTGATGGTGGTGGTGGTGGGTGGTGGTGGTGGTGGTGGTGGTGGTGATGGTGGTGGTGGTGGTGGTGAGGTGGTGGTGATGGTGGTGGTGTGGTGGTGGTGGTGGTGATGGTGGTGGTGGTGGTGGTGGTGGTGATGGTGGTGGTGGTGGTGATGTGGTGGTGGTGGTGGTGGTGGTGGTGATGGTGGTGGTGGTGGTGATGGTGATGGTGGTGGTGGTGGTGGTGGTGGTGGTGGTGATGGTCTTGGTGATGTGGGGTGTGGTGGTGGTGATGGTGATGGTCGTGATGGTGGTGGTGATGGTGGTGATGGTGGTGGTGGTGGTGGTGGTGGTGGTGGTGGTGGTGATGGTGGTGGTGATGGTGATGGTGGTGGTGGTGGTGGTGGTGGTGGTGGTGGTGGTGGTGGTGGTGGTGGTGGTGGTGGTGGTGGTGACGGTGGTGGTGGTGGTGGTAGTGGTGGTGATGGTGGTGGTATTAGTGGTGGTGGTGGTGGTGGTGGTGGTGGTGGTGGTGGTGGTGATGGTGGTGGTGGTGGTGGTGGTGGTGGTGGTGGTGGTGGTGGTGGTGGTGGTGGTGGTGATGGTGGTGGTGGTGATGGTGGTGGTGGTGGTGGCACTCACTCTTTTCTGGATGCTTTTACACCTTCCACCATCTTGAATGTCCCTTTCTTCCCAAATTCTTCACCAAGATTATCATTGTTTGCTCATCAAGTGTCAGTTCAAAGATCACTACTTTCTACAAGTTGGAATAAGGTGCACCTTCTCTGATCTCCTGAGCATATTCACATGCAATTTTCATCAATGACTTTATTTTTCATGTCCTCCTCCTTCATCCCAGGAAAAGAGAGAGGAGCAAAGAAGCCAGACCATAAGCTTCTTCAAGATTGGCTCTGTCTTATGCTTTTTGGTATCCTCATCTGTGCAACATAACATTTATTGTATAGTCAATACATATTTTTTGAGTTGGCATATCAATAGGCAAAAACTTGGGAACCAGAATCCAGAAAGATTCTTTTATAAAATAAAACCCATTTCTACAAAGTTTCTGATAGGAAATATAACAAAAATTAAAGGCCTTGAGGGAGGTAAGAGCACCTCCCCTCCCCTAGGTTGGAGACTTTGTGAGCAGTACTGTCAGCATAATGAAGACAGTACCACCTCTGGTTGAGAACTTCTGCAGCATCACATGGGGTGACCACATCTGGATAAGCTGAGTGCATCGGAAGAGGTCAGAGTTGAAACCAGAGGGTACTAGGAGGGTACTGTGGGAAGTGACAGGGAAAAGAATCCTCAGGCAAAGGAAGCATCAAGCACAAACCCACAGTATGGCAAAGAGCTTGGCTTGTTTCAGGCTTAGAAAGGATGCCAGTTTGGTTAGAGAATAGTAATGGTGGTCATGAAAAAGAGACAATGGGACACAATATGGTCAGAAGCCAGAATAGGGGCTAGATAATGCAGGATTGTCATTCTAAGGTTTAGGATCTGAAGTTGTCTTCTAAAAAAAATGTTAAGATTTAAACCAGGTGTACAAAGTGATTAGAGGAACATTTTAAAACCACCGTCAGCTGGTGAGTGGAGAATTAATTGTGATAAAGTATCTGGAAGCCAGGAGCTCACTGAAGTTTTGCCATAATTCAGGACAAGTGTTTAAGTGTGCAGGGAGTTTGGGCAATGGTGGTGGAGGTGGAGGGATGTGGTTCGAATGGAGACACATTTCGGAGGTAGAATGGGCAGGACGATATGATGGATTGGATGGTGAACTAAAGGAAAGTGAAGAAAAGAAGAACCTTAGGTTTCCTGCTTGAGTCTATGAAAAGAAAATGGAGGTATCATTTAATGAGGTTAGGTGAGAAAGTGGCAGACAGTAAGGTTCAAAAGTCCTGATTTTAATGTTACAACTTTACAGTATCTATTAGATATCTCAGTGACAATCCTGAACACCTAAGAATAGAGGACAAGGGAGAGGTCTGTTGGTATTTAGTATCTGTTCATTAAATCCATGGTTATCAACATCACTCAGCCAGAAGTTACAAACCATAGGTTCTGAGCCCCCCCAAAAAATATTTGTGGTGTGATCCCACATTGTTGTCCCATCATAAATATCCCTCCAGGGCATTTCTCTGAGTAGTAAGGTGGGCTTTGCCTGGTATGCCTTTAGGTGGACATACCCTCCCCAGTTACCAGTTTCAATTTAAATCTAACCATAGTATTTATGATACCCCCTAACCTTCGACACATTTGGGTTTTTAAATATTCCTGAGGGCTTAACAGCTCAAAGTCCCTAGAGGTACCAGAGAAGAGGCCCTGACTACCCCTAATTATTTGATGAAGAATATCACCATTATTTCTCTTCATCTTCCCCAAAAAGAAAAGAGCCTAAAGACATGTTTAAAAAAAAATGAAAACACAAAGCACAATTAAACACTGAGTCATTTGATATCAAAAGAGTTAAGGCTGTCTGAATGAGGTACTACTGAGATCCTCTCTTCCAGCCCTTTTGCTCAAAATTGACAGACGAGGTCTCGTTATGAGGCAATCAGAAACAATGATATATTTTAGTTTGTCACATCACTGTTGAAATAGTGCTTGGACCATGACATTGTGTGTCATTCTTGGTATGATATTTATGTCTATCTAATTCTAGAGGCTTTCTTGATGATCTCTGTGGTATATACCTTTGGTTTTCTCTCTCCAACACATCCAACCTCACGGACCACTTCTACCAGAACCCCACATTTATTTGGGTAACCCCTGCACTGCTTCTCTGACTTAACCATGTCTGCCTTCACACACAGTGGATAAGGAATTGATGTAAGACTTAACTCTAGGCAACAAGAGTTGAATGAACATCTGTGTGGAACTCTTTCTTAAAAAGAAACTCAGAGGAAGAAATGTCTGTTTGCCCAGCAAGCCCCTGCAGCTTTTATGTCTGCAGACCAAGTGTGGAATCAGAGAAGCCATGTCGTAACCACGG
Organism: Smutsia gigantea; assembly: GCA_032199065.1. Lineage (NCBI taxonomy): Eukaryota > Metazoa > Chordata > Mammalia > Pholidota > Manidae > Smutsia > Smutsia gigantea. The sequence goes on from JAVSCE010019458.1 coordinate 3,134, forward strand.
TGGAAGCTGGTCTGAGAAAGACAAAGTGGAAGGGTGCACATTGTCAGGATTGCAGGACTGCAGCGCCCCAAATGTACCTCCTTCTGCCCTGTCTCCTTGGAAAAATGGTGTGAACCTCTGAGGGAGACCCTTAGAACTAATCCCTCAAGGAACCTAATATACCTGTATAAAAGATAACACATAGGTTATTAGGAGACTAGGAAGGGAAGAGCTTTCACATCTCTACATCTGACGTTTCCAAGCATCTTTTACACTTGAATCTTATGCCGCTAACAGGTCAGTTGTGTGTCTTTGGGCATTGTTGAAAAGGCGATCAGTGTTATCTGCATGTTATCTTCAAATATTAAGAAGGAAAATTTTGGTATAGATCATGATTATCATTAGTTAAAAAAGACTCCTTTGGATTAAAAAGTTACCACTAAATTAAAGCCTTTAAAGACCACCTGTTTTCAGCATTCATGAAAGTGGGTGGTACTAAATCAAGCTAATAAACAAACCTTTTGTTCTTATTAAGATACACCTTTGGTAACATCTCTGGCTACTAATACCTTATACTTGGATCATCCTAAAAGATGGACCAAAAATACATCACCATCTTCATTTTCTACATAAAGAGACAAACCTCAGGAATACCTCCCAAAGTTACAGAACTGGGTTCCAAATATAGATCTCATGAGCATGTCTTTGCACTATTTGTAACTAAGGTTTGCCCTCAGAGTACAGTCAAATTTGAAAGATAACACAAACCCAGGTCCCCTATGTACGTGCAGCCTCACTTTTTGCCCCTCCTAATCCCATGTATGTACTCTCTATACAATCAGTCTCAAGTGATAAATGCTACATACCAGTTACATTGCCTCCTTTCCTCATCTTTTGCACATGTTTTCTCTGTGTCTGGAATATTTTCTTACCCTCTCAATCTAACTCCTATGTAGGGTAAGGTTTGGGATTTCTGGATGGCCCCCAAAAACCTTTTATTTACCCCACCTAGCACTTATCGCTGTATACTGTAATTGTATTAATTTGAATCCTAGACTCTGCTCCTTAAAAATAAGCAGTATCACCCTCTTTCACATTTGAATCTTCTTTCACTAAATGTTGAATGACAGAAACAATGAAAGTTCAAGTCTCTGCCCATCACGCCACGCTATGCTCACCCATCAACCAATGTCAACACTTCCTGAGTCTGTCCTTTTGCTTGACTTGATTTCCTTCAGAGGATATACATAAAGAAAAGCTTCACCAGAGCTGCCCTTCCTTTGTCAAGAACACCTGCCTGGCATAGTTTCTCTGCCCTAATTCTTCCTTTGTCTCAAAGAAATAATTCAAGTAAAGGGCCCATCTATTAAATACAGTACTTTCATGCTATTTATTCTCCATTAAAATAAAGTGGAGACCATTTTTCTCAGGGCAAGATCCTGGAAACAAGAGTTGTGAGAAGTGGTGTTTTTCAATCCAGCAGCAGCAATTCGTCTTGGAAATTAAGGTTTCTCATGAGAAAGAGCCTCACCAAAGTGCCAGAGCCAACAGTCCCCCTACAATGCCCCATCCATTAAAATCAGTGGCATCTTGTGCCTGCTATGCCAAACCAGCTCCAAAACAGAAGGGCAGGGATTGTCCTGGACACAGACTTTCCCCCACCCTAATGTAGAAAGACACTCATAATGCAAAACCTATCTTTGACTTACAGAAGCCACTCAATCTCAAGAGGATTAGCAGATCTGTTGTCACAAGGCCCGAGGCCCCTTTGTCACCTCTCCAAATGTTGTTTGCGTATCTTAAAGTAAAAAGTTTCGTTCTGCTTAGCTGAAGAAAGACGAGCAAGTTTCTGAACTCAAAAGTTAAACTGCATCTTGGGGAGACAAGCGGGTTCCTAGCCATCTTTGCCCTTTCCTACTACAATGAGTCTGTACTGAGCTCTGGTAGGCACCAAATATTAGGGTAAGCACTGGACTTACCAAAGTAAAAGACACAGACCCTGTAAGAGGCCTTTAAGAGCTAGTGGAGAGACTGGCGTGGAAACAAATAATTATACCTCAGAAGATTAACTGTTATGAAGGGGTACAGAGATTATGTGAGAACATAGGTGATTAGTTGAGGAAAATGTGTCTGTCTGGTGGAATCTGAGAATTCAACACTGAGAAAATTTCGTTTGAGATTTCAAGTAAAAATAGGGGATTGTTAAAAGGAACACTGTATGGAAGAGTGGATGAGGCGAAGGAAACCATGAGTCCAGAAAGAGTAGGAAGGCCGATCGAGACCATGGTAGATTTCTCAGCTCGACCACATGTACGACCCATGCAGCTATCCCGGGCATCTTCCATTTTTGTAGCACAGCACTGGGATGAGTGACTGCCTTTTTTATTGAATTAATCAGCCCTTTAGATGGCATTTAAGCTCAGTCTTCTTCCCCTACCCTGCTGGTACAGATCCATGATGAAATCTTGCAGATGTTACTACAATATTAGAAGATATTTTTCAGCTCCCTGGTGACTTTAAAATGAGTTTTTATCATCATTATAGTTAATAATAATTGCGAATAAAATTCTTAGCTTTTATGTCATAAAAATTGATTCTCACTATACAGCTCTCTATGAAAATGTCATATCCCTTAAAAATTGTTACTAGAACAAATTATAATACAAAGCACTTACTCACATAGCATTTTTGTTTGGGGAGATAATGTAAGTTTATGGCCCTTCTGTTAGTAGGAAGAAAAGCCTTAACAGGGTTAATTGCCTTCCCCAAGACCATATGATTCATTGTGGTACAGGAAGAGTGAGAGTTCAAGTTAAGGATGACCCTGCAAAGGAAAACCCATCCAATCTGCCTAACACTCCATTTGCAGATAGTAGGGTAGCTTACATGCATTTGATTTCTCTTCCAATTGTAAAAAACAAAAACAAAACAAAACAAAAAAACAACTAACAAAAACATGAGTTCTGTGAAGAATTTCCAAAATATAAGGCTGATCAGAAGATAAACTTCCTTTATTTCTGGGCTTACCATCCAACTTAAAGCTCATTCTGTTAATGTAACACCATGCTGGAGCTGTCCATGGGAGGTCAGGTTTGCAAATGATGATTAATTTTCTTCCAGTTGTGCTATACTGGGGCCAATTATATCTTACCAACCAGGCATACAGCCAAGGACTAAAGAACATTCATGAAGATCAGAAGAAAGGCCGTGGTGACATTCCTGCTTACCATTGTTTTGCCAAGTTTCAGGTGAAGCCGGCAAGAAGGAAAGCATTTGTCCAGCTTCTCCCTGCTTAGTGTGACTATAATTCCCTAGTTACCAAAAGGTATGGATCACCAGATGGCCTCAAACGAAAGTCAGACAACAAAACCATTGAAAGACAAAGAAAATGTCAATATGATTTTTTTTAGAAATTTGCTCTGAATTTAAAGACAGCAAGGCTTGCAAACCTGGTTACCCTTTAAACACAGTCTTAAAATTTTATATAGCTTATTTTAGAGTTCATTTCATGTTATTTAATGATCCCAGATATTATTCTGAAGGTGTTCAGACTCCATCTGAGATACCTAAATACAGGCAATTCTTATAGGTAAGCCATAGCATACGTGTGTCTTATTTTATAGTTATTTAGTTCAGTGTTTCTAAAACTTTAATGTGCATCAAATCTCACAGAGCGCTTGTTCAAACACAGATTGCCAGGCCCAGCCCCCAGAGCTTCTTATTGATTAGGTCTGGGTAGGACCCAAGCATTTGCATTTCTATCGAGTTTGCTGATGTTACTGGTCCAAGGACCACACTTTGAGAAGTATGACTTTAGCTTAATTATTCCATACAACATTTCTAGAACCATGTCTTTTCCATGACAGTTAAGAGATTTTTTTCATCAAGAATGTCTTTACAACCTAACCAAAACATAAGTATCTGGAAAATTATTCACACCTTATTTTTCCAAGAAGCAAAAATATTAAGTATTTTCAAAAACTTTCCAAATCTACCTAAAAATTGTATTATTCAATAACTCTGATTCAAAGTAAAAGTTGCCATTCACACACTATAAATGTCAAATAAAAAAGAAACTTTGTATTAAGACAGAAGCTAATCAAATACAAAAACTGCACAATTATTATATTGTCACTCTCTACTAAAAGAAAATAAAAACCTTTAGTACTTCCTTTATAAAAAGTTGAATTTATAGTCATTTGAAATAAAATTGTCTTATAATCTTTTAAGTTTCAATACTTAGCCATAACTGCAAATTGTAAATGACTATAAATTGGTCATCAGCAGAATTTCTAACTTGCGGTCCTATTCATGTTTATCACAGGCTGGGATTTTTTGCCTTAGGCAGATGAGGAAGCTGTTTTAGAATAATTAAAAAGATGTAGACCATTTCTAAGAGAGAGAAAAAAATTCTCACCCACACAATATCCTTTATTTTAATTTTTTGTAAGTCTTCTCTTTTGGCTTCAAATATTACCACTTAAGAGAATGGCCCGTTCTAATGCTGAAGGAAAGTCTGGACCTTGCCAAATGGAAATGCAGGGTGCATTGAATACCAATGATAACTCTTTCTTTAGTGTGTCTGAGTCTGTGTTGAGATCATAATTTGATAAAGATTCTTTCTTTTTTTCTCTCATGAGTAAGCCCTTACAATAAAGACCAAGAAGACTCTCTAAGGCAAAGTACAATGTAGAAGCATATTATTTGCACTTAACATTTTGCATAATAGTGAAATTAGGGGATCTTACACTTTGTATACTGTGATAATATAAAGGGGGGGAACTTGTGCTTAGAGGCTCTTTGTAGTTCTAATATTTTGTAGATGTAATGTGGATATTTAGTTATGAAGGACTCTTTAAGACTACATTGCAACACCAGCTCATGTAACATATGACATACAGATGAGGGGACAATGCTTTAAGCTTAGGGTGAGGAAATAGGAAGCAGTAAGATGCCAATTGGTGCAATTCCAAGCCAATCTCACCGTTCCAATTGATCACAATGTCATACTCCAAATACCAACTTGCTAAAGACAGAAATTTTCTAACCACCAGGACCCCAAGACTACAGATCTAATAAAAAATACTTGTAATAAGATTTTCATTCCCTTTTACTCACTAATTTTATCTCCTGTTTCTTATACTAAAATTTTGAATGGGGCTGTGGACTAGAGGTAGTAAAGGGAAAAAGTCTTTATTAGCATCACAATACCTCTATATTACAAAATAAAAGGCTGTCAAAATGATCATGAAAAGCATTTGCCTGCTTACAGTTTCCACTCTGAAGACAATGAAAATCCTAAATACTCCTTCATATGTTTTGTAAAAAACTTATCACTACTCCTGCAGGAGTAGGTAGAAAGAAACTAGAACTTTTAGACCTTGGGATCATTTTCTACATAGAACTGGGAACCTGGGTATGCAGGTAGTGACAGAATAAACCAGGCAGATCTTGAAAGGCAAAAGGGAAGAAGAGAGGCTGATATGAAAGTGTCACTAGATGGGAAAAGTAATGGAATATTGTGGATTATATTTTGAAGTTTCCAAAATAAAATAAATATGATTCCCAATCCAGGAATAACCAACCCTGAGAATTCACACACAACTTCTAACTTCAAAAAAGATGCCAGTTTCCTCTACTACCCATAGACATACATGGATGATACATTGATATTAAAATATTAAAGAAATTTTTAAAAATCTCTTGCTTTTTTAGGCAAAGTTCTAAATTTGCATTTCCACTGGAAACAAAGCAAACCAAGTCCAGAGACTTGACTGGAAGGCTTAATTTGCTTTCTGTGTAGCCAAGAGAGGAAGAAAAAAACAAGTTTGTTTTCCAAGGTGGGGACATTTCTTCCAAAATAAGGTTTATAATAAGCCAAGATTAGATCTGTATTTAACATTCCCAGCTAGTCCCTAAAACTTTTCACTACAGATCTCAGAGTGAGAGATACGTTTTTTAGAGTGCTGCTACCTTGAAGGTAGTATTTGCAATCATTTCAGGAAAAGCTTTATTGTTTTACATACAAACTCTGAAATGGGAAGAGGGCTTTATGAGGGCGGTACATTGAACATTCGGCCTAAAGTGATCTGAGAACATGCCTGGCAGGTTTTTTTGACTTCCTTGACTCTGTTTTCTCTCATCAGTTTTGACTATAGGAACAAACCTTTTGGGTACATCTGGGAAAGGGTGTCAGGGAGGCGGAGCTAGTCTGACTGGCCAGAATGCAGAAAACAAATGTCAAGCAGCCTGAATAATGTTGACTCTTTTATTCCATTATGACTCCTCCCTGTTTCCTCCTTCTCCGCCAGGGCCACCACCATGACCACAAATAGCCGGCACTGGCAACCGTTCCTGAATTGGACCCACTGCAGATATTATCACTTTTGAAACTTCAAGTGGAAGAAAAAAACACCTGTTCTGTCTCCTCCTACACATTTTGGCCTTTAAGGCTATCTTTAGCCAATGCAATTCATTTTCGTTCATTCCCAGTGCATTCTTTTTAGCAGCAGTTAAACTGTCAAGAGGAGGAGTAGCTAGCGTTTACTACGCTGACAATGGGGAATGATTCCCTAGAGGATTATTACACTGAACTATGGGGGGAAAGTCCCTAGAGGTTTCAGAATGGAGCGACTTACAAGTTATTAAGTAGCTGAATATTTCCAGAGCCTCAAAGTGGGTCACTTACCATTGTCTGCAGGCCAACCAGATTCCATAAGGGAGTTTTATTTAAAAATTTCAGACAGTAACTTTAAAACTGGGGAGAATATTAACTCTCAAAAATCATGATTGGAACAAAAGAAGATAAAATCCAAAAATTCAAAGAGTCTTTGGAGCTCCAATATCTCATAGCTTTCCAAAAATCTCTCATCTTAGGGTTTTTTCCTTAGATTGTTACTGCATTTTGTTCATAAGCTAATGCATTACCTAAATATAGATAGCCGTTTTTAGTATAAATTCCAAAAGCCATAAATGTTTCATAATTGAGCACATAATTTGAAGAGAGCTTTCCACTTATCTCTTTTTACTGTTGCAATTTGGAAAATACTCAAGTAATTACTCCCCTAATAGTTCAGTGTTTGCAACTATATGTACTTTATGAACATCACAAGCATCTTTTGCTATCCAGAGTAATATCAACGTTGGGAGGGGTGGGGCACAAAAGATCTTAACTTGTACAATTAACCAAATCACCCAGAGCTTTGATTCAAGATTCCTTCATTAAGCCATTAATATAATACATTGCTAAGTGGTGGGTTGTCCAGTTTTTATGATGCCTTTCATTTCAATTCAATGGCTGCAGTTACAGTGAAAAAACAGCAACTGCAAGATCAGCAAGATGATACAAAACCCTTATACTAGAAACATTTTTTTCTGCCTCCACAGTTTGTCTGAGGGCAGTCAATGCCAGAGCACCAATAAGGGAATGAGCTTAAGTCCCAGAAAGCAGCATTCATTTGTCCTTACCCAATAAATAAGAGGGCAAATAAAACATTTGATTCTTATGACCTCAAACACTTAAACAGAAAGCCGCTGGTCATTTAATGGTTTTCTAAATACACTCAAATGTACATAGCCAGTTCGTAATTCTATTCCACTTTAGGCTACAACACATTTTTCTCCCTAGAGTTCATATATCACAATGTGAAGTGTCATATACATACTGTTTTGGCATTGTTCAGTGATGGTATGCTTATGAAATTGACATAAGTGGGAATCTGACCTGCAGAATAAAAGTTAAATACTAAAGCTCAGCATTTTATTTGTAAACTTAGACACAGTGCAGAAAATCTAATGCTGAAAAAGACTCAGCTTTTGCCATTAAAGGTGGTGCAGATTTTCAGATTTGGGTTCTTCATGATCTCAGTTAACTCTGCATGATTATATATGATGGGAATCTAATAATGCATTATTGGATATATCCTCTCCAGGATCAATTATTTTAAAATCAATTATTTTAAAAATGATTGCAGATAAAGGAAGCTCAGTTTATGGTCTATTTATCACTGAAAGACTCCAACAAAGGGTAGGTAAGTTCATAAGAAAGAGACTTATTGCTGAACATTATATTCCTTTAGTAATTACAGTCTATGCAGTATTCTCAAAGGCCTAAGATATAACCCAAAAAGTAATATAATTATAGACAGACAGTCTTCTCAGATTTTGGAATCTCAGTAAAAAGTATGCAACTGCATGTGAATTAGAGATTGTACTAACTAAAAATGATCCATCAGGTTATCAGTTTTTTTCATAAGAGTTCCAGAAAAGCCCATCACTTTTCCCCAACATCCAAAGTACCCACACAGATAATAACCTAACACAGATAAATATCAAGATAGAGTAAATCCTACATTGGAAACCTGGTTATTTATAACTCTTTTTGTAAGTAAGAACATCCCAAATAAGAACAAAGAGAAAAACATAAACATACTTAAAACCAAAAAGAGCAGTATAACCAAAAAAAGAAACTCAGTCCTTTTCCTTTAACCATTTCAGAAAAGCCTCAAATGTTAAACAAGCACCTGAATTAAAGAGTGTCTCCAATCATCTCACTGGTTTTGAGTTGTATGGTGGCATCCATAAGTATGTGTTTTTATAGTTTCTCTATAGTCTTTTATAGTCATTCTCTATAGTCACCTTAGTATAACCACCAACTCAACACTCACAGTGAAGGCTGTGCTTTTTTTTCCTGTTTGGAAAGAATAAGAAGTCCCAAATCTATATGACAACGAAATACTGTTATCAAATTTATATTCAATTTAATATCACTGTTTCCAGCAGTTTGCAAATTCTCCAGTTTCATCTAGAAAAAATGACATGGACTACAAACTATTTTAGAAGCTCATGAAACTTTCTTCCTGAAATATACCACTAATAGATTCTCAGTGAAAAAGCAAAAATCATCAAGGCAAAAGAATTATTAAGTGGAAACTTCTCTCTCCATCTACACACACGAAAACAGAACCAAATGCTTTACTCAGATTCCACCTTTAATTCAAACTCAAACCAACTAGGCATCTCCAATGTCAGTGCCCTGCCACACCAAAGCGTCCATGAGTTAAGTAGATGAGTGAGGACACGGGCGCAGAGGCAAAGGAGAGAGAAAACCTGGGTCCTACCTTGACTGTTTTCGAGGGCTGACACTTGATGTGATGGGACACGCTGGCAGTTTGGTTCATGTTTCAGGACCCTGGACAGCGCCGGTCCTGCTGGAGATCACGTCTCTTGTACTGGACTTCAGCGGGGCTGCCTCTGCGGCGGCTGCTTGCTCACTCCGGAGGGTGAAACGCCGTCAGATTGCAGGGACCCGTATCTCACTTCGCCCTAAATAAAGCATGCACTTGTTCATCATTCTCGAAGCTCTTGGCGATATGGAATAGAAAGCTACAGACTGCTTCAGTGCACTTGTGCTGTACCTTTTCAGTACTGAGATGTGACAGCTTCACAGGACAGCCAATGATCTTGCCTCTCATTCTGCTTTCAAGGGGACGAATAGCAGAAAACATACAGAGATCAATTGCAGTACCACAGTTTAAAGGGACACTCAACTTCCCTGATTCTAGCTAGTTTATACTTTTTTTTCAGTGCAAAAGAAATCTTTTTGTCTCTCCCTCTCTCTGAATTTTTTATACCATTTTCATTCTGATACTAAATATTATTCCTTCCTGTGCAGTGCTTGTAGTCAAAACACCAGTAAGTGCTGGGAAAGGACCTGTTGCCTAGTTTAAGATTGCAGGTTTTTACATTTGTATGGTAAAGGGTAGCTATTGCTATGGATATTTAAAAAATTCTGCAGTAGCAGGCAGCCAAGAGACTGACCCTTCTGTAAGCTGGGAGAAACCTTTAGGGTATAAAATGGTATAAAAATTTATGGTATAAAAATATTTTCAATCACAATAGTTTTTAGATGTTGCACCAAAACAAGACAGTGGTTTTTCCTTTTTTTTTTTTTTTTAATTTTTAACCATTTCTTTCCTTGAGGCCATTTCTTAAAATTTTCTGGAAAAAACTAGTAGTTAGCTTACACCAATCCAATTTCCCAGAGAGTTACCTCTCTGCCTCAAATAAATCATAAATATGTATTAATAAAATTTCTGCAGAGTCCTCAGTCCCCATTGTCACATCATTACCAGTTAGGATGAACATATCCTAGTTTGAAATAATGGAGGACATTATTTTCCAGTATTTGTTATGACGTATTAGATGTGTCCTATGCTGAGCATGTGTGTCTCATGTATTTTTGAAGACCTACACTTTTTACTCATCAGAAATAGATCCTGCTGGTGAAATGCCAAGTTTATAAGATGGAACTGCATGAAGCTTTCAGGAAGCTTTATGAGTGGGCCAAGAACATTAGAAATAAAATTGAGCATGAGAAGGAACAAACTAGTAAGTTTGATGCCATAATTAAATTTATACATTTTTTTAAATTTCTTTTCCTGAAATTAAAAAAAATAGGATCTAAACATCCAGGACAGGAGTCCAAACACTTGAGAATGGTTGAGTTTCAGAGGGCAATACTTCCAGCACTACAGTGGAGGTGGGGATTCGACAGTAACAAGATCAGACAGTCTGAAGCCAGAAAGGTTAATGGCAGAAGTATTGGAGGAATCAAAAACATCATGGGCAAGGAGATAGAGCCACTAAGAAGCAGGCAAAGACAAGACTGTACCCAAGAATCTGGGGTGGTTGTATCGAGGCATCGCCCCGAGCACAGTCAGAGGACCAGCACATTTTGCAATTTGAAAATTAAAATTTTAAATCACAAATGGGGCTGGCACTGCAGCTTACATTATATTTTTATTAGACAGTGATGCTTTGAATAGTCCCTTAACTAAAAAAGAATTTCTGTTAGAAATTTTAAAACAGCATGTATTTGGAAAGAATGGGAAAAAATATCAAATTTGTGGGATGCAGCTAAATCAGTATTTAGAAAGAACTCCATACATTTAAATGTACATATTAGAAACATAGGCAATTAATGATGAATAAGCTAAATTTTCATTTCAAGGAGTTATAAAAGTAATGGTAAACTCAAACAAGGGGAGGACATAAATAACAAGAAGGGAAGAAATTAATGAAGTAAAAATTAATACAAAGTATATGACCCAGGGAACAAACCCATGAACATTTCGATATGTAGTTAGCAGTTTGATAATCTCTAAAGACGTTAATAATCTACACCACTAGAGCTGGCTTAACTCCTCTTTCTCATATAGTACTTGGTACTAGATATCGAAGGAGCCTCCAAACTGAATTATCTGGGTAGTCTAAGGAGAAAGGGGTGGGTATTTAGAAGGGCAGGACGTAAGGGTTCAGATAGAACTCCTTAGCACATCAGAGAACCACACACTATGGAAGGAAGCATCGGTCCTTCAGGGACTTTAATCAGACGCAGTGAGAAAGCCAGCAGTCACTTACCTACCACGAAGGGCCCAGGGGTGGCTACAATTCAACCACTATAGTCATATGAGAGTTGATTTCTTTTCCACCATTTTTCAAAACTGCCTTTCCTCCTCACTTAGACAGCAGATAGGATGCAAAAAAAGACTTCAGCATTACTAGCTATAGGCCAGATCTACCTAAAATATTTTCCCAATGTTGAATTTTACAAATAAAAAAGAGATAACGCACATTAAAGGAAAAGGGTGATGAGTATATACCATATACTTCCTTCCATGTCCCATACCTGTCATGATATCAAACTCTAAGTCCAAAAAATTATCAATTGTTCAGAACAAAATACATGACACAAGTCTCATTTTTAGATATTGTTTTTCCTTTCTGTTACATTATCATTTCATGAATAAAGAAAATGGAAACGATAATAATTTTAAACATTTCTATTTCAAGCATACAGAATTCTCATAATTTTATGAAATCTGCCATTTCTTAACATGTACAACTGGAAGATAAAACTAGAGAAGATAGAGATTTAAAAAATGTTAGCCAAATGCTAGGATATTAGAAATACTGTTTAATAAGGATAAATTCATATACAATTATTTTAATTGGGATATATTTAGTTCAGTATGTTTAGTGTAAAAACAGCTGCAAAATTCCATGATAGTGTTTCACATGGTAGGATTTTTTTAAATGTTTAGATCCACTTAGGAAACAATATACAGTGAATTATAGTGAACTAGACATTTTAGGTAATTTAGTCCAAAGAAGTAATTTCAAATTTAACCAACAATAATGATAATCATATAAAATCATTTCCCCAAAATGTTCCAATTTGAGGTAAATTAGGAGTGAATCCCATCTACCCTTCTCACAAAAATAAAATAAAATAAATAAGGAAGATGGCTACTAATTTTAGGAAATTTAATGTATGATGTTTCTTGAATAGCTATTGCTTGATCTGAGATGTAGATTGGCTTAATGAAAATATTCCTTTAGAAAGAACAATGTCACATCATTAGATAGAGTCTATTACCAATTGTTCTCTCTGTTTCGGGCCCTGTCTTCTCTAGCCCAAACCAGCTAGTCAAAATGATGGCCTGTTAACTGCAAGCTTAGGCAAGTGCAGGGTCTTAGTCAGTGGGAAAGACATCTGGAAGGATACTAGGCTGTTTCCTAAATATTTGGAGTCCATTATAGGAGATCCAAGTTCCTACACAACCATAGAGGAAACCAGCTCATCATTTTAATACTCAGTGTGCACATCCCGGTGTTATGCTTGACCTGTGCGCTGAATCGTTTGCATTCCTTGCTGGAACTGGAATGCAGTTTCAAATTCTCAGCTTCACTGACTTGAAAGTTAAGGCCCTCACCTAATTCCTGCCTCCTGCCTGTTTCTCCATAAATCGTATCTGCTTCATCTTCAGATTGTTGCCTAAATCCACCCAAGTGCATGTTCCCAGCCTAACTTTGGCCTCCACTGAGTTTAAGAATTGATCTTTCCTGGAAATCACATGTATCAGTCAAGATAGGCAAGGTTATTCTGCAATAATAAATAACCTAAAAATATCAATGACTTAAAATAATGGTTTATTTCTCATGAGGCTATATGTCAATAATAGAATGGCAGGGAGGTTCTTCTCATCTAAGGGAACTCGAGCAGATGGAGGCTCCACAATCAACATGGCAGAGGGAAGGAAACATGGCAAATTATGCTCTCACATAGATGCTTCTGCCCAGGTATCACACATATCAGTTCTACTTACATTCTACTGGCATAGCCAGTAATGGATCACAGCCAAGCTTGGGGAATAAGGAAGTGACTTCCACTATGTGCCCAGAAAGGAATGGAATCAGAATTGCAGAGAACAGCCTTAGTGACCACAACTTAATTGCTGGTTTTTTCTCACTGCAGAGCCACATGCCTGTCACTGCTGGCCAGCCTCCAGATGCCAGCCCACAGCCTATGACAAGCTCACTTGAAAGAGATCAAGATATAGGACATGTACGTCCTGTTACCAACAGGAATTTCATAGTATCATCTCTGAGTTATTTAGGAGTAAGACAGAGACTTATACTAGTCCTTGTTTGCAGGAAAATACCAGAATTGAGCATGAGCTAAGTGTGTGGGGTTTTCAATGGCTGGTACATAGAAATCTGCAAATGCCAGGGACCTTGATAGGTGGCAGAGGAAAAAGGTCTGATTATGTCCAGAATATATAATCTTCACCACTGTGCTATAAAAGACAAATTCTTTTATCTTTCTAAGCATTGTAACTCCACTAATACAACAAAAAGTGAAACTCACAGCTTTCATTCTTTCAACAGGAATAATTTCAAGGCTTGAAAGAGCCCAACCACAGTACTATGAACTGTTTATGAAGCAATAAAATGCAAGTTTATAGGGAAAAAAATAACACAAATATCTAAACTCACTTTTATTTCAGGTGGTCAACTGCTGTGTGACTCACTGACTACAACCCGCCGGTCTAAAATCATGTCCATAATATTTCAGCTAAACAATATGCTGAAAGAATCATGAAGGGCATCATCTGGAAAGCTATGGATGGGTATCAATGGAAGCACTTGTTTTACATTTTCAGTGTATCTTCCAATTTAAATAATGAAGTGTTTTATCATTCTCACCCACTCATGAGGTATTGCCTACAGCCAGATAGATGTGAGTAATCAATTAAACTTGATATGTAAGGGAAGTTTCTGTCTGGCCTAGGCCAGTCACACTGCCAAGCTGGCTCCGCATTCCCACATCCAAGAAGAACCAAGAGCCATTAACGAGTGTGAATCGCTCCTCTTTGTATCTCCTTTACTCGATTTGGCTTCTTGATTTTTTTTCACTCTTCGTTGCTTGTTTCTTCTCTTGGCCATCAACACAGACTCCTCAGGCTGGCTATCTGGTTGACTCCTGACTCCCCTTCATAACTGTAATTTGCTCCTACCCTAAAATTGACCTGATCCTAAGTATCCCGGTTATAAATTACACATAATGCAAACAGAACTGAGGGAGCATGACTGTGACAGATCAGTTGACTGACATTTCTGACAGGTTTCACTCTCCATTCCTCCTCATCAACCAGAACCAAACATAAACATCTCAGATATTATTTCCTGCCTAAAGTGGAGTTTCCATATCAATGGAAAGACACAACATTAACTCTGCTAATGTCATTCAGTCTTATGCCTTCATTTTTAATGGTGACATTTATGTCTTGTGGAATAATTCTCTTTGCAAAACTGCCAGCTGAAAATGTGATCCAAACCCTAAATTTATAGAACACCAAAATAGATAGCTGTGATTCCCTCACGAGAGATTTTTGGAGCTCTCTTTACTCTAGTTCTCCGACTGAAATAATTCAGCAAACAGAACCCCTGAAAATGCCATAGAAATGTCCAGTTCTATATACAGATGCTTTCATGAATACAGAGAATACTTAGAAATAAACACTGGAGGTAACTCCTCATGTAAGTGTAATAATTTCTGCTCTGCAATCACTGACAAATGCCTTCAATAAATTTTCTCTATGGCCAAAGTCATAAGTCACTGTGAAGACAGAAATGCGCACATAAAATCCACTGCAGTATAGTTCCCCAGACACGTAGGAAGAGACTACTTCATCCAGTCCTGCTATTAGTGACAGTAGTTCCCCAAGCCACACTACACTATTCTGAAGTTCCAAGATCTGACTATAAGGAACTTTGACTACAGTTCCCAGGTCACCCATTCCTCCTGTTCTCAGTCCTCCCTGTTCTGAGGGCTATCCCAACATTATAACCTACAAGAAATTCACATTTAAAGCAGATAACTGATGAGCCCAATGAAGCAATCATTGTTACTACTGAGGGAGCTTTTGGCAGGCATTCAGACCTGGATTTCACTGCATGTCCCACACCTCCCAAGGAGCAAAGAGAAAGACCATTGATTTCTAAGACTTGGTTCCCTCTCTTTCACACAGTAAACAGATAGTAAATACATATCTTCAAATACAGAGAGTGCCCAACTCAGGGACTAAGTTCTACATTTGTAGCAGTAAAGAGGTGTCATACCAGGTGTGATCTGTAACTTACTTTATTTTCTACATTATATAGGAAACTTTGTTCTATCTCAACAAAATTATGGGCACAAGACAAGTCTTCTGAAATAAAAGCCCCAGGAGAAGCCTTAAGATAAATTAAATGTTTGTAATCTTTGGGGAATGCACTTAAAGGACACAAATTCAAAATACCGCCTCTTCTATCCTATTCACTGTCATTCCAGGAGGATCCTAAAACCATAGCTAAATGGGTTACTTTTGAGTTTCTGCAAAAAGATTGCCATCATGCTAATGTCATTCCCTTCCTGGTATTCCCAATCACTATATCTTCTTTCATGGTTGTCTAAAATGTTATCTCTTTACTCAACTCTTCTTCCTGATTTCCCCAAATAAAGCTGACCTCCTCTTCCTCTCATTTTATCTTTGCCTCTTTTATGATATTAATCACATTCTGATTTTAGTAACATAGTTCTGAATTATTTTTATGTTTATTACCTTTCCCATAAGTTCTTTGAAGGATAAGATCCTTCAAAATTCTTCCTATACTGTGAGATACTTTAGAGCATGCTATGTATGCAGAAGATCAATAATTGCATTTTATTAATTAATTATGAATCAAATAAAGTCTGTTTTAATTGTTTATTAAGTTTAGCAACACTAAGTCATAGTTAACTTGCTCACAGCACTTTTGGTGGAATGATAGAAGAGACATCAGATTTCAGCGGGTCAAAGAGTAAATAGAAGGTGCGAAAACAGACACAGGGAATTGAAACCACTCAAGAAATTTAGCTGTGAAGAGGAAAATTGCTTAGAAAAGATAATAGCACCATATAAATAAAAGTTATTATTGCTGTTAAATCATGAGGTCTATAGAAACAGCTACATTTTCCTTTTCTCTAAAAATATTACTAAATTTTCCAATCCTCTCCTCTCCACAAATATATCAGTTATGAGTCAGCATGGGAACCAAATAGCAGATGTGCTACTGAGCTTATTAGAAAATTTAAGCAAAATACAGTGTCTGGAGTCACAGTAACAAAGGAGCCAGCAACAGGAAGAAAGCCATATTTTATTCTGAATTTTGAAAAATAATACAAGTTCTACAATGTTTTCTCCATTATAAAATGTTCTTGCATTTTTTACAGGAATCAAGATGGCCCCGTATTAGTGTTAGTTCCTTTGGTGCTCCTAAGAGTTAAACGATGCAATCATACAGAATAAAAATACCTAAAAATATGTTTTTCTATGAAGAAATTTTTACTGAAGGACTGTTTGAACTCTGTTTCCAGCTCTAAGAGCAATAGTTAAATCATTTGTTAGTTGGTTGAGGGAACATTTTGTGTACCTAACACAAATTATAAACAACATGCTAGGTACTAGCAGATCAAAAATGATCATAATATCCTTCTTCATTGAGCTCACATTCAAGTATGGGGGAAATAAGTTCAAATGATGGGGCCAAATATGGAGCAACCCATGGTTAATGAAGTTTTCAGAGAAGACATGAAGCATGGGCTAGGGCTCAAAGGTGAGACCTGGGAGTTCACAGGTAGAAAAATGGAAAGAAACCGGAAAAATCAAATAATGCAACAATTTTCCGAGGAAATCTGAAGGATAGAGTTATATAATTACTCATGGCAAGATCAGTCTTTATGAGGAAAAGCTTTCTATTTCCAGTGAGATTGGAAAGAGACTCATATGAGGTCTGTTGCAGATCCATCTTGGTATCAAGGTGAGAACTTGAAGTATATGAACAATTTCCATGCTAAATAGATTATGAAATCTGCATAATCTTTTGAGAATGAATGAGGCAGGGGCTGGGCTAGGGGAGAGTAGTGAAAGGTTGAAACAGCTACTGAGAAGAATTGAGCACAAGTGGACCAAAGAGAAGCAAAAAGATGTGCTAGAAAAAGACCATGGCCATAATGCCAAAGAATGGTTTTGGAAGAATATCAAGGCCAACTTTATAGAAGACCAGCACCCCGCATTGCACAGGTCAAAGATCACCAGAGTTCCAAGTTCTTGTTCTGCTATTGCTGGTGGCCTGCAATGTCCACACTGCTCACATAGGTGCATAAGGCATTTCAGTTACCTTTTAAAATACAAGTAAGGGCAAAGGTAGAAAAAAGGCAGCAAATTGAATATATGCATCTAATTTTGCTCCCTCCAGAAAACCCAGAGATTTTTTAATAAAGATTTTTTATAAACTTTCAAGGATTAAAAGAATAAGAGAAGATTCAATAGCAACACAATTTTGGAAGATTGAAAGATGAGTATTAAGTGATCTAGCAGACTAAAAGCCATGGAAGCTTAAGTTGGTATGATGGAAAATTGAGAAACAACTACAGCTGCATTGCAGAATCATCAAAGGGTCCAAGAGGTGACAACACCAGATACCTTTGGAACTAGGACTGCAGAGGAGTTTAGAGGAATGAAACAATGATTGGTTTCAAGTTGATATAATTAAATTCTTATAACCCTTCCCTACTCTCTGCCCTTAGGAGACTGCCCTTGCTCCTCTCCAACAGAATTCCAGAGGTTTCTCGTGAACTTCTGGAGAGTTCAACTCAGGAGATCATAAAATTGAGAGTATTAGCACAAGGGGACACCAGGCTCATTTGAAAGCCTGCATATTCTATTAAGAATAGTAAGATTAAGTAAACAAATGCATGTGGAATACTGACTAACCTTCCTTCTTCCTGTCTTCATTTCCATGACCCCAGTAGTTAAATCTGTATTTTTTAGACAGACTGGAAGTGTCTATTCCAAAAACACTGATATCAAGAGACCCTAACACCTACCCCAATGCCCCTGCAAAGAGATGGAAGTCTATGAGCCCTGTTCATGTGCTCACATGTTTAATCACATTTTGAGTTCCTGTTCTAAATCATGAGCAGAAAACTAAGGATTACTAGACATCTGAGGAAACTATCTCTATAATATAGACAAGTTACATAGGGAAAAAAAGCAACTTGGAAGCAGTAAGTTCTGTGAACAAAGAAATAAACATCTTAGAAAGAAATTATCATTAAGAGTGATAAGAGAGGATAGTGTATCCATGAAACAAGAAGAAAATGCCATTTAAAAAACTAGAAGAGCATTCAAAGAAAAAAAAGGTATCCAAAGGGAAAAAAGCTCTTAAGATTTAAAAACATGATATTAGAATTTAAAAATTAATGTATTGCAAAAGTGAGGAAACTCACATAAGTAGAGCATTTTCAAAGAGATGGACAAGATAAGAAAATTAGAGAACTTGTTTGCAGTGGTCTGATATAAAATACTGGGAGTTCTAGAAAGAAAGGGAACAAAGAACAAGAAGGAAAAAATTATCAACTAAATAATTCTTGAAATTTTCTAGGCATGGAAGACTCAGATTTTTCAGACTGAAAGTGCCCACTGAATTCCCAATTTAAAAAAATCACTGTAAAATTTTGAGAGCATTGGAGACAAAGTACTAAGATCTTTCATGGAAGAACAGTGAGAGGGTGATACATGAATAATGAGAAATGACAGTAGTCATGGGTTTCTATCAGCAATTCTGGGAACTGGTAGGCATGTGGAACATACTTAAGGAAAATGATTTCTGACATAGAATTCTATAACCAGCCAAATTATCAACCAAGTAGGAAGATGGAATAAAGATATATTCAATCATGCAAATCACAAAATATTTACCTCCCACATATTCTTTCCTATAATGCTTCTGTATGTGTTCTTAAAAAGATTGTTCTTGATGAAACAGTGCATAAAGCACTAGTGCTAATCAATGAGTTATAAATTGGCTAGCTGTTTTTCAATGGAATAACATTTTTACTTAAAAGAACAATTGACAACTGATTATTCAGACTATTTCAGATTATTCAAACTATGATTATTCAGATATTTGACACACAGTTTCTCTAAAATGACCAAAACAAGCCTATGACTTGAAGGAAAAAATTTGACACTGTCTGTTACAAGGATAAACCCTGAACTTTCAAGTCAATATTAGAATTCAGAAAACTGTGTTATGTGAGCTTACCATCTTCCCAATTCTTAAAGACTTTTCTGATGAAATTGATGATGTTATTAATAAATGTGACTCTTTTAATGTTATATAATGAAAACTGTATCAAGGAAAAGACCCATAATTATCTGAAAAGTCAGATAAAATACTCATCTCTTTTCCAGCCTCATTTCTGTGTGAGTTCATTTGTCTTTATGTCATTCAACCAAAACAAATTGCAACAGATTGAATGCAGAAATAGGCATGAAAATCCATCTGTTTTCTTTTAAGGTGCACATTAAAGAGATTTGTTTTTGCTTTAGAAATTATAGTTACTTTTCATAAAACATGTTTTTTATGTTAATACATAATGTTTATGTTATTGTGATTCTTAAGTGAATTAATAAGTAAATACTTCTTAAAAATTTCTTAGTTTTAATTTCCAATGCAGTCAACATCAATACATATGACCCATATAAACAACAGCTCTTTCTTTGGGTTCCTCAATTTTTTAAAAAGTGTACGAGTTCCTAAAATGAAAATGTTTGAGGACCACTGGCTTAAGGTAAGGAGAAAAGTGGATATGGAGGCCATTAGTTTTTTTTAAATAACAGTGCTGTGGAAGTACATAACCAGCCACTGCCAAGCCCCCTCATTTATAGATGAGGAAAATGAAAATTAGAGATGGTAAGGAAATTGCCCAAGATGGTACCAGCAATTAGTAACAAAGCCAGTCCAAAATTCTATCCATGTCTCTTTCCTCTCACCCCCAGGTTTTTTCCTCTGTGCCATGCTATTTCTCAACCTCAGTTTCCAACCTGATTATCATTTTTTATGAATAGACATTGTGTATTTTATGAATGGACATTTTTTATAAATATACATATGTGAGGTGTGTGTGTGCATGTGTAGAGTTGTACTAGACAGGACTACATTTTCACTCCAGTTTTCGTAAGTCCTTAGAAAACTTGTTCTTTCCACTTCTGATAAGTCAAAAACAGACCCAAGGGGACACTAGATATAGACATATGAATAAAGCAAATTTCTCTTTCTGGGTTTAGAATTGGAAAATAGAAAAACAGTCAGTGTCTATTGGAACTTAAACCGGTAAACCTGAGCAGCTGGGGCTGGGGCCACGGTAACCACTTCCTGGTTATACTTGCCAAAGCCAAGAAAATGCAAACAGCAGCAGTAGAAAAGACAAGAAGATATGCAGAGAAACGCAAAGAAGTGGGTTGGCCCCCAACTCTCCAATTCTGTGTTCCAGACAGAGGCCCGACAAAGCTCCTTTATGTTGGTTTCTATAAGGTTCCCTTTGATTTGTTAATTTTGCTTCTTCTACTTTGAATGGATTTTTAATAGTTGCAATCCAGCAATCATGTGTGGGGACAAATGTGCACATTTCCACATCCCCTACCTGCCTTGAGAGTGATGAAGGGCAGCAACAGAGTGGGTGGTAAGAGCCAACAGAACAGAAAACCCTGACCTTTGCCTGCTGAGAGCAGTGGCTGAGGCACAATGTCCTGCAGAGATAACCACTATGCATGCTCACATTTGGCCCCTTGAAAGTTCCCATCAGAAATTTGTAATTTGGACCAAAAATGTAGTTGCCTCTTTCATTGAAAAACTGGGTATTGTGCAATTATTTATGGCTTGATAACACATGACAAAGTCTTCATGTATAATTGTTAAATTAAGAAATGAAAGCGTAACCCACTTGCTGCCAACACTGGCTAAATGTTAAAATCATATGGGAAATCACTTAACCAACACTTGTTTTTCAGGTGGGGCCCATTTAGAGGTGTTATTTTTTTTAAGTCCCCCCACCTACCCAGTGATATGAGTAAGATGAGAGAAGCACAGTAAGATCCCAGAGGAGAAACTCTATAGAAAAAAAAATTTGCAGAAGTTTCCAGCTACATCACTGTCATTTTAAAAAGGGAAGGTAAAAATGGTGCTTACACTAGAGGAAAGGAAAGGTCTTCCAAGATCAATTCTATCATGTTTTTAGAAGGAGTTAGAAAGACTAGAGCCGTCAACTAGCAAAGAGCTACGAAAGTGTGTGTCCAATCAATGGAAATCCCAAAGAGGAAAACACTGTAAGGAATGGAAGAAGAAAAAGCTGTGCTAGTGACTCAAGTGACATAGGGTAATAAAAATCGTGATTGGAACATGGCTGATATGTCAGTAATGATGTCATTGCCGTTATATACTAATGTTTACTGTTTTTTCTAAAGCATTGTGTTTAATGTACTAGAAAATGGCAAGGGAGTCAAATAGGATGTGGCTCCTTTACTCCTGGTTTATGGGATCTCAAATACTAGAAAACAAAATTCCCTTAAAACATATGGTTCTAATATGGTAGGGGCCTCTCATACACAGGAGTCACACACATACACACAAAAGGACATAACACTGTGGACAGATGTGTATTAGTATCATCTAAAAGCTGTGTCTTCATCCACATTGAGATGCGGCACTGAAAGGCCAATGACACAACGGTGATTAAAATCTGCACCCAACCCGCAGCCAGAGCTGAGAGAGGCCTTGTATTCAGGGAGCATCTCTTCACCAGCTTTGGCTTGCAGGCCAGAGACTGCAGACCCTGCAGGTGGGCTTTTCTATACCTAAAGACACAGAAAATGGATGAGGCTCCAAAGTAAATCTCCAAATACCCTGATTCTTTATTTATGGAGCCTCAGAGAGAGAAAACATTAAGTAAGGGAACTCAAAATGGCATGTTGGGATCAGTGTTGCAGCTGTTGTGTGTCACTGGGAATTGCAAAGTAAAAAGAACAGCCCTAGTATCAATAATAAATGCCTCCCGGAGAGCTCCAGTAAAGCTACAACGATTAAGTAACACCAGGGAAGAAACGCAAAGTCTAGAAGGCACTTTCTCTCCCTCTCACTCTGGCTTTATCTGGCACCACGCCCAGGCTATCGGTTTTCCTTTGCCCCTCCACTCCTAGGTTTGCCGCTCCACCCTAGTCCCCAGGGAAATGTGTTCAAATGGCAGGGTAACTGAGATCTCAAAGGAGCAACAAAAATTATTTCAAGTCCTTGAACTTCTCTCTGAACAAAACTAATAACTTTAAAGTTGATGAGTCTGTTTTTCATGCCGGTTTAATATCAGATGTGGAGACTTATATTGATTAGAGGACGGAGGAAATGAAATAAACTTTTATGGCAGCACGACTATGAATCAGCCTCTCTCCTAGCACTTTACACACTTACTTTATTCTTATGGTCCAAGATATGCTGTGTAAAATTGCCTTAAAAGATGTGCCAAGTAAAACTGCCCTGACTTTACAAATAAAAAAACTGAGATGCAGAGAGGTTAATGTGCCTGAGGACTAATAAACATCAGAGCCACTGAGCACTGGAGTCAGTACTGAAACGTGGAACACTTGATGCAAAACCCTGCCCATCACTCAGACTTTTCCATCAGTGAATCGCAGCAAACCAGAGTGACCTTCCCGGCATCACTGAGGTCTGGAGGCCGACATCTAACAGAGGTCAATGAACATTGGCTGAATGAATGACTGGAAGAATGTTCTGCAGGGGCCTTTGATGCTGAGAAGAGACTCAGAAAAAATGAAATAAGAGCAGGAAGGAGGCAGTAGCGGTACCACAGAGTGAAAGCTCCGAGGTTCCCATGTATCATTATGCTTGAATGCCAGGCCACTTGGTTGAGGCCCTGTACAACTCCTGTGGTGGCTTTAGATGCTTTTTTTTCCCTTCAAGGCAGCAGATACCTGAGCTTTTAACTTGATTGTCTGCTGCCAATAAAAAAGCACTGGTAGAGAAATGCTGCAGCTACTCAACTACTATGTCTGGTGGATCACAAAGTTTTAGAACAGATTTGGTTGTGGTCAGTGTCTGCAACTCGTTGAACAAGTACAGAGACACTGCAGCGTGAAGGTGGGCTGAATGTTTCAGAGCATTTTAATCCACAGACCCTAATTCCCACTGTGCCTTCCAGCACAGAGAATCTCTGCAACCCTGATAGTCACAGTAGCAATGTATCATGTCCCTTCTCTTAGCCTTTGGGATTTTCTCTTACTTGTCCTTACATATCCCTCTCCACACAGATATGATCACCAGAGGCAAAGCCAGGAGAGAAGTACTTCAATACTGGAAACTCACTGTGGTGCATATGGCTGAATATCAGTCCTGTCTATTCCCAAACTGGGTACAGATTACTCCAATCTATGGGGAGTCTATACTGCTCTTCCTTTTTTTCTTTTTGCTACTCCCCCTTTTCCAAAACTAAGCTTCTTAAGAGTATATCACTCATCTACTTTCTTTTTACAGAAGCTGAAATGCTTTCATAGCATACAATCGCTGGATGGAGGAAGGACCTCAGGAGGAACTGGGAACAGGAGGCACACGGCTGGATGGGGTTAGGGACTTCTGCACAGGATAATCCAAGTGAATATGTGGGGGCTGGTCCTCATTTGTCCTTTCCCTACCCCTGCTAAGAACTATTCTGTTTCAGCCATCTGTAGGACTGGCAGAAATTTCGATAGAAATAAGCAATGTGGTCCCACAGTGGTAACTTCAGAATCAAAACTTGAGAGATTTTGTGCCAGTTGTGAGCACAAATAATCTTGTGGATGATTTCCAATCTCAAAACTAGAACATGGTTATGGTTTATAGAAACAATAATTAAGAATATTTAAATGGAAACCTTTTGAGGAATATGCAAGATGTATGGCCATTCCCTGGGTCTCCATTTCCAGTCTCCATGGTCAGCAGGAAAGTGACAAGGCCCACCCGACCAGAAGCCAATAGAAGCAGAAGAGGCAGGCAAAGATTTCACAATGAAAACTAAAATCTTAACCAACCCAGCTTCTCATAATGCTTGGGTATAAACTTCTCAAAGTGATCATTTTCAGACAAACTGTAAGCATAATTTCAAGAGCAGAAAATCTATCTCTACAAAAAAAAGTGTTAAAATAATGAAGCATAATTGGATTTTCATCCATTAAAGTCTACATTTCCTGAAACCATATCTCAGCTCTGTTTTAGTAACTACGCCCATTATGAATTTGATCCAGTGAGTACCCAACCCATCCTATCCTATTGATCATTACTTAATGCCAGATTTGGGTTTAAAGAGGAAGGGACCTCAACTTACCTGTTTAAGTATCAAGCCAGCTGAGAACAGATGTGGAGAAAGTGGTCATCTGTGCCATACAGTTATACTATGCCAAGAGGAGCCATTCTGGGCCCCAACTGACTCATCAGGCCCTGTCCCAGGGACCCCTCAGGTTTCGTAGTACAGCAAATTTTACAAAGTAGTGTCATTCTTTGGGGATTTTTCCCTCTGTTCCCTTATTTACAAATTATAAATACATCTACTACTATCTGGCACAATTCATTAAAAATACTCTAGCCGTCTATTCCTTCGTCTAAATATATAAGAGAGACAGAGATTGAGGCAGAGAGAGATCTGAAAAAATATGCATCAAACTTTTGTCATCACTTATTCGTAAGAAGTAGGACAGGAAGGAGGATAAGAAGGGGCAGAAGAAAGACTTTATTTTTTTTTTAATTTTAAACAGGCCTGGATTTATTCATACTTTCAACAAATACATACCACTTTTGTAATTTTGACAAAAGAAATCCACAAAGAGAAAATTGCTGTCCAGGTTCCTGGAGTGTTAAGTGGCTAATCCATTAGCATACACTGGGTTTTGCCTAAAATGAAATTTTCACATATTGCTCCTTCATACCACTATTAAGAATCATGAATTTGAATCCTATTTTCAATCAAAATATCACAAACTACAGGAGCTGAAAGATCACTTAGGGCAAACTCTGAATATTGGAAGAAAGGAAACTAGGTGATAAGTCACCTGTCTGTGACATAATCTTTCATTCAACAAACGCTATTGTTACTACTATTTGGTCAATACATATCTGCCCACACAGGACTTATCACCTAGTACAAATTCATTTCATAAATTTGTATATGTGATATGGCCGACACAATTGTAAATATATTCATACCCACATATCTATACTTTTAGAAATTAGTAGTCCCATTTCACTGACAAAGAAATTGAGACTTAGAAAAGGTAAGTGGTGATATGTTCAAATTCAGATCTACTGCTTTCCAATCCAAGGTTTCTTGCCAGTTTTTTACCAGGCATTCTTCTCTTAGTATTTATTCTGGAAGACTAGAGACAATCAGAAGTAAAACTGTTTTCGGTTTTTGTTTTTTTTCTAAATTTCTAATCTTTTTTCTATTAAATCACAGTGCTTAGTTTATAGCATGATCAGTTTATCACTGTGGCTTGTTTATGTCTTTAGTTTTAAATATTATGTTAAGCAGCTCAGAACTATTTTCTTGATCAAGAAGAGCTGATGCACACTTGGCAAACTCCATTACTTAAGTCATTTCTCATGGAAGAAAAAAAAATCTCATTAAAGGAAACTTTTCAGTATTGTCTGATATCTAATTAAAACATGAAATAAAAATCACAAAACTGATTAAAGTTTACATGAAAGAAAATAACAAAACCTTTGGGCTGCTGGTATTTATCATTTCTGGTGACCTCCCAAACTGAATAATTCTTGCCAAAAATAGTACTGTGCTGGAAAGTGTACTTCAAGGGTTGCTCTTCATGCTTCCTCACAAATCTTTCTTAAGACCATGAACATTCTGTGGATCAAGGATATCATTACATATGACAGAGATTAGAATAAAGGTCTTTTATTGAACCTAGAATAAAAAAGTTTATCTTCTGTTCTAGCATTATAACATCCTTATAGTTTTATCTTGTAGGGATGCTATGGACTGAATTGTACTTCCCCAAAATTCGTATGTTGGAGCCCAAACTCCCAATGTGACTATATTTGGAAACAGGGCCTCTAAGGATTTAATCACAAGATCATAACGGTGGACTCTGACACTGTAGGATTAGTGTCCTTATAAGACAATACACCAGAAATCTTGCTCTCACTGTCTCTTTGCACACACACAAAGAGGTCATATGAGTACGCAGCAAGGTATATATTGCCTACAAGCCAAGACAAGAGACATCAGAATGAAACCTAGATTGCCAGCACCTTGATCTTGGGCTTTCCAGCCTCCAGAGCTATAAGAAAATAAATTTCTGTTGTTTAAGGCATGCAGTTTATGGCATTTTGTTATGGCAACCTAAATAGACTAATTCAAAGGAATATCAATGCTCATTTATACGAACAGGTCATTTTGAGCAGAAATACCTTGTGGTAGAGAAATGTAAGGCTGCTATTTTGGGCATAAAGCTTTGCTCCAACTGATATCTAGTTATGAGAATGATAGTGTAAACTCCAACATAATTAATATGGCAGCCACCACTCCTTTGTGTATTATTTAGTCAGAATACACAACTTCTGGTGATACCTCAAAGACTAGTTGACTTATTTAATTTCAAAGAAACAGATTTGTCTGACTCAGTCTACCTGGCCTTCCTTTTAGCAAAACAGCTCAACTGAACTTATTTTTACTTAGCAAAAGTATCAGTTTATCTTTCTTCATACATACTGGCATTAAGAAGTCACATGGGGAAAGAGGAAAATTACCACAACTTCCAGGGAAGGGTTTATCTTACAACTGAATTTTGTACAAAAGGGAGAACAGACACACAGCCCATGGGCAAATGTTTTCTCCATTTTTTCTCGTGGCAAACATCAAGACCTTGTTTCCTGCCAGACCTTCAGGCAGCCTCAGAATCCACTTCCACCCAGCAGGCTTGGCAGCCCTTCCGATTGACTGGAGTTGGCATGCACAATGGAACTTAGTTGCTATGCCTCAGCTCTCCATTTTTAACAGAGCCATAGACCCAGGTACAGGGAAAACTGGGCTGAATGTAACATAAATTAGGCTAAAAGCAAGTAATATCTAAAAATTCCAGCTCTCATATTACTATATTTGGGAGATGAAAACTATTAATAATTTAGAACCTATTATGTTACCTAATCATTGTTTATATAATATTTATCCTTAGAATGCTGTGAGCCAACACTACAGGCTGGCTAATGCAGTGTGCACTCTCCACACCCTTTTCCTTTGCCTATGATAAAGGTCTGTTCTTCGTTTTGGAATGCGGTTAGCAAACCTGAGGACCTGGCAGCTTCCAGTGCCCATGAAGAAACATGCATGCACCCAGAGGCCAATACACTAACGATAGTGGGATGGAAACAGGAGAGAAGCCTAGGACCCCACGGTCATTATTCAATCCACCTGCCCTGGCCTCTTAAAGCCAAACTCCTCATTAGGTTTGGCAAACATGCCTTTAGGTTTCTCATCCAGAGCTAATCAGGTTTTTCTCTATTTTTCAGTTGAACAGATTTCCTTATCAATACAACGGCTTTAAGTTTAATAAAATCACAAGATTTTAAGTAAAACAAAGATTCCACACCCTAAATACTTATTCATGAAAACCTTAAAACCTTTTAAGTATTTGAAGTATTTAACTGTTAAAACCTAGCTATCATCTGCAGTAGAGGAACTTCTCAGTTTCTTTCTTTATCCTGGGAAAAGCCATCAAGCCACTTACACTGATAAAGTGATTCAGGCTAGGGTTCTATAATTTGATTTGCTTTTGCTCACTAATTCTATGTATTTGCCCCAATTCTTTGTTATGGCCAATAGTTGCTCTCTTTGTCCAGCCTTGGTTGACTGCCGCACAGAAGAATTCCATCACATGGGCCAGCTGTGTCCAACCCTGTCCCCATCCAAAGCTATGCTTGGCATATGTGAAAAGACCCAGACCAACCAGTATGTACGGTATGTAATTGGTCTGTTTTCCTGAAGCTGGTTAAATTTCTCTAGGTACCTACCAACAAGAAGTACCCTTGTTGCTGAACCTTATTTCCACCAACCAGTGGACATCCCAGACTTCTACCATAATGTCCTACAAACACATCTACTTGAAGGGACCCACACACAGCGCCACAATAGACCCTGATAAATCTTTTTTCCCCACTCCCAAATTTAACATAAGAATGCAGAACACTCTATTGCATTTGAAACTATCCATATTTATTCACATAACTATGGTTTATATAAGCTATACAACATATATATATATATATATATATGTATGTGTGTGTGTGTGTATACACACACATATTTTTAGCTTTCTCTAGAAGAAGAGGTTTTTAGGGCAGAATCTGGAGTTATTATAAGATTTTTAAACAAAAATACTCTTTATGTACCATTAAAATATAAAGCAAAATTACTTTATGTCATGAGAGATCACCTCTGCCACACACCTGGAATTTTTCATCACCGATAATGTATGCTGAACATTTGGACCTGTGGGTAAAATTGTAGTATTTCCAGAATCTCTTACCTGGCTTTAGTTCATCTGCATATCAATAGGTGTTTTCAAGGGGTGGAGAGAAGTGGTCCATGTACGTATCAATAAGTAATTACAAGGGTGTGCAAGGGTTTATCTGGACTGGAGAGGTTGGATGGAGCTCCCTCTTCTGCTGCAGCCTGGTCAAGAGAGAGAGATGGGAAGACTGCTTGTAAGAAATAAACAGGTTTCTTGACTTTACTTCTCCCTTTGACTGATTTTAGTTTTAGAGGTATTTTGCCCTGGGATTTTCCTCCTGGAGTTACAGGACCACACTCCACCTCTGGGCAAGCAGACCCAGCAGTGTTTGATTATTTGCAGACTTTACCCACAAGGTGTTGACTTATTCCACCAGTCATATTTTCATACTAAACTGAGAAATAGTTGATATAGCTCTTGATAAGCAACATAAATCTGTTGAAAAGGAACTATTAATAAAATCATTGCCATCTCAATCTCCCCCCCAAAAAAATGTACAATTAGAAAGGAATATTCTAAGAGCAGAACATTGGAAACAGGTTGGGCAAAAAAAAAACAATCTTAAAAACTATAACTAGCCTATGTAAAACTTTATCCTGGAGCCTTAAATCCATTCTTCTATTCAACTAAATGCCAGCCTCCTTCTCTGAGACCCACCAGGACTCAGGAGATAGCTCTTCTTAGCACCTCCCTATGCAGGCTGGTCCCTCGGGATCAGCTGCTGGATTAAGAATCTGTTTCAAACTGAACAGCATCTGCAACTATATTATAGGTCTCCTTTATAATTTCTATCAGGAGAGATGACCATAGCATTATGCAGTTATTTGGGGAGGGAATGCAGAATCCAGTCAATAAAGAGAGTAATTTAAAAAAGTAAAGCCGTGAAGTAAATTACCTTCAACCTCAGCACATGTACCAGATTTTTTCACTCTGCAGGCAGCTTTCACATGTAGAAAGTCGGCCCATTTGGCTTTAGACAAATTGCTTCCTGAACTTTCATTTGTATGGGGAATCCCATGCAACCTGCCTTACCAAGCTGCGGTGTACAGGCTTTCCCTACTTTGGCCCTCAATCCTTGCTCTGCCACCATGGGCTCCTATAGTTCACCTCCTTCCTCCAAAATGCCTCCAAACTGTTAGACTCACATGGCAGGGTCTCCAAAGCACTCTTTGGCCACAGCGAACCTCCAGCCAATGAGTAAAATGCTAATGCCCCCTCTCTGCAGGTATTCTCAGCCTCCATGAGCAGCCCTCTCACTGGGATCAGCTAAATAAGAGGAAGAAATTCTAAAGGCTCAGTAGAAATCTTCCTAGAAATCCTCTCTGTTTTATCTTTCCATAATTCCTTTTCTTTTTTTAATAGTTGAAAGGGAACAGTGGGGATGAGAGTCCAGCACCAGTCTTGCTGTCTCCGAGAGAGCCCTTTGGAGAAGACGAGCACTTCCCTATCCCTCTCCACTTGGCAGTTTCTGCAGGAGTTCTCAAACAATAGGAAACGTTTCACTCAAATTTTGTTGAATATTCAGAGAAGTTAAGAAATTATATGCAGACTGTAAGGTGTTTTACCTAAGTTCTTAATTTTATAGCACTAATAGTTTGGATATTAAATTAAGATTACTTAATAAGAAGTGCTTTATATCTGTAAAAATCACCCTCCTATGACATTAAAAATACATTGCTCAGGTAACCCTTGTGACAACGAGAAAGTACTGCTGTGATAGCGAATCCCAGATCAGCCGGCTGGGAGCCCAAATGATGGAGCCCACAGCCATCCTGAGTTTTCTCAGACATTTACACACTAATGTGGACTGCTAACTACCCCACCCTACCATGCCCACACAAGGGGTCAACACAAAGCACCAAAAATTGCTCCCAGCCCATATGCTGCTTCCTCCTCCTGACCCAGCCATTGCAGGATCTCAGCTTGCCTTATGTTAGAGGCACAACAACAGTCTACAACAACTAATTCCTGAAGCATGTGGTAAAATGCCAAAGAGCAGATATGAAAGATTTTGTTCGAACAGGTCTTTCTCAAGGGAAAGAATCAACTACCACTACTCAGATATTTTGTTCTTTATTTCAAGCTCTCAGATCCTTCTTCCCAGAAACTGCCCAGTCAAAATAAGGATGTTTGAAGATTCGGTTTACTAACCAGTATCTCTATAGAGGTGGGAAAAATCTTGGCCAGAAACGGGACCTTGATCCCCAAATTGTGGGTGGTGGAGAGACATGGAAATCATAAAATATTGTGTCTTATTTTGTTTCTAAGTCAAAACTAATAATAAATGCATTTATTTTTTCAACTAACATTTGTTGGACACATTACTCTGTGCTAAGCACTGAGTTCATCTGAAGGGTCCAGAGCTAGAGGATCCAGACCTACAGAATGACATGGGCAAGTAAACAGATATGCTGTTTGTTTATTGTAATGCTAACTTCTTGCTGTCTTCTCACGGTGGAGATTAAGTTGAAAGAATTTCCTCCATTTTTCTACTTTCCTAATCTTGGGAAAGCATCCTAGACAGGTGTGTGAGACAGAAGCAGAGGCTGCAGAGTCAATGAACATCCTTTTTAACCCAGATTTTTCTTTGAAAGTCTAGAACTATTGAGAAAGACTGACAAAAAGAAGAGAGATACTAGATAGACCCTGGAAAGGAGCAAGGGTGTGGAGCTGGGGACTTTCTGTGGATGACACTCAATGCACCTCTCACCAGGAGATGAAAACTTTAGTGGGAAATAAGACCATAAAATAGAAGCCCTGATGAAAAATCTACAGGTCCATACTAGTCCCTAAGTAAATGGAGTTGCCTTTCTGGGAATGGAGTCACTTATCTTTGAGAAGCTCAAAAGAGCTTGGGAAATGTGTATTCAAATGAGTGGCTGCCAGGAGAGTGGTCCATCACCTTTCTAGGTAATCACTGGGTTCCTGTGTTATTTTAGGGAAGGCATGACAGATTGAACATGGAGACTGAATTAGTTTATTCTCTCACATGCAAAGGCTTGGATCCAGATTGATCTGATTTAAAAAAGTGAAGAAATGTGAGGTTTTTTTGTACCTGATTTGTGTAGGAAGCTCACTTCTGCTACTCATATAAATGTAATAAGAGATATGTGTCATCAAAGAAACATATGTGGGACAAAAAGGAAGCAATAGTGAATCTTGTTAGGAGAGTAGGAAGGTGTGGTGAAAGAAAATAAAGCCTTCATATCTCACGTATTCCTTAAATCTCTCTACTCCTTATAAATGTTCTTGTCCAATGCCAGAAGAACATGCTCAACTGCATGTTGACAGGGTCGTGTCAACTGACTCATAGAACAGGTAATTCTAGGTGGATAGGGTGATTTATAATACATTAAAGTGGTATCTTCTAAGACAATTGTTACATTTTATTAATAGACTGATATTTATTAATAGATTTTTAATGCTTTAATCTATATGTATATATATCTTAATTGAATACATATAATAAATCCTAATCTAATATATACATACATATATTACTTAATCACAGGAGTAATTCAAGACACCTGTTGTCCCTATTATAACACTAAGTCACTACCTTCCCTGTTTTCACATATCATGACAGGTAAGCAGATAGGCAGGTATAGGTATAGAAATTGATGTGTAATTACATATAGGTATAGATAGTGATAGAGAGACAGAACTTTTAGCCTGAAATTAAAGTAATTAAATGTACTATTCATTATATACATATAATTGTATGTGTGTGCATGTTTGTTTTTTCAAAAGATTAAAAAGAAAGAAAATAAATTCACACAAGTGTTAACAGTGATTCATTCCAGGATTGGGGATGCCATCTGTTTTTTCCTTGTCTTTATACTTTTCATCATATTTTCTTCAGTGTTTTCAACATACTTCAGTTTTATTTTCTTCAGAGCCTTAAATTCTTGTTTTTATCTTTCATTTTTCCATCAACATTTTCACAATAAACATATTATTGGATGATCAGACAGAAACAAAAGTTGTATTTCTTTATATCTAATTTTGAGAGCAGGCAAGAGGGAAAGACTTCCAGTTTGAGAGTTCATGGGCAGTGAAGATTCTAGAAATATTACTTCTTGCAGAATGAGCAGTTAGACAAGTTACGGCCTGTGAAGTCTGAGAAAGTTATTTTGTTCTTTGTTTCAAGCTCTCAAATCCTTCTTCCCAGAAACTACCCAGTCAAAATAATGATGTCCGAAGATTTGGTTTACTAACCAGTATCTCTATAGAGGTGGGAAAATCTTCGCCAGAAATGGGAACTTGATCCCCAAATTTTGGGTGGTAGAGAGACATGGAAATTAAAGAACCATTACAAATGGAAGATGCTTCTCTAAGATGTAGGGCTGCGTCCACCTCAAGACTTCCTGGGCTTGCTCCTCCCTTCACCTTGAGGTTCTCACTGGTCACGAGGTACCTACTTGATGTCATAGAGGGCTCAGCCCCATTTGCAGCTTCTCTGACCACCCATGCTAAGGTAATCCTTACCATATCCTCTTGCATTATTTTCTTCAGAGTGAATACCAAAATTAAATAATCGTATTTATTTACTTTTATGTTACTGTGTAACTCTGCCCACTGAATGGGAGTCATTGCAGTGAGAGGCTGTATCTACGTCAGTGCCACACCACCAGAGCTGGGGACAACCTCTCCATAGTCAACATTCAAGGTGTATATGGAATGAATGAATGAAAAGTTTTGTTTCCTTTAGTATCTTCATTAGGCATTTACTAGGTACCAAAATTCCTGAATATTTAGAAACACATGGAGAAATTTGACAGAGCCAATGGATTAATGAACTGATAATTCCCCACCTATTTATGTAACTGAATACTTCCCACTCTGCTAATTCTGAGTGCAAACATAGCCAAATCCCCTTTCTTTTCTTTATTAATCAACTCTTCATAGGAGGGAAGTTGAATATCCTACTCTGGGATTGTTGAAAAAAAATAATGAAAATCGTCTGTCCAGTAAAAGGATTTGCCAAAAAAGAGGAATGCATTTTTTGACAATACTTGAGCGTAGAAGAGGGAAAAAAAATCACTAAAGAAATATTGTAATTAGTTCCACTATCTCACTCTACCATATATCTGAAACCAGAAATCCCAATACAAGCCCAAATATTTTCTTTCTAACAAGTCAATCAATCTTAACACAAACATTTTTATTACATAGAAAGACCAGCCCTGAGGCTTTATTGTACCTTACTTATAAAAGGAAACTTCTCTTTAGACGCCTTGATTTTTTTAACACTGTGACGCTATATTTTCGTAAAATTACATAATTCTACCAAGACTTATCTACATCTTCCATTCTTTCATATAGAGGCACCTGTATAACCTAATATTCTAAGAAAGATTTAGGAAAAAGTTGAAATGGTATTAATTTCATTAAATCTGCTATTCAGACATTTTTTGTACCAAATATTTTATGTTTTCAAACGCTTTAAGTACATTTTCTTCTAAACCTTGGCACTGCTGATTTAGCTCAGTCATTTCATGGAAATAAATTATTATATCCTAACCATACTGAATAAACTAACATGTAACCTAGTTGGTGAAGCTAGTTTCATTTTCAAGCTAATCCACAAATCAGACTATAATTTCCAATTTAAAAATATGTTAATAATCATTTAGAGACGTATTATAAAAACTACTGAGGTAAATTGCTGATCATACCATGAAAGATAAACAAAATTAATCTGTAATTACATAAATCTAAGATAATATTTTTAAGTAATTATGTAGTTTATCAGTTTTTGTAGCAATGTAATATAATCGGCAGCACTTTTTATCACATTCTTTGGGAAGCAAAGAATATGGTAAAAGCATGACATTCTTTTGACATGTGTATGTGTTTGATATATCTAACTCTGTTGTACAGCTTTTTAAAATAACTGTAAGTATTATGTGGCATCTATAAACAAGAAACAACTTCATAGTTTTTAAGCCTTCAAACTAAAGTTTGGAGGCATACTTTATGATAAAAGAAAGTATATATATTACTAAAAACTAATGGGTCCAGTATCTAGCACATAAATTATGTATTGGTAATAGAAGGGAGAAAATTTAAACCAAATCAGAAATGCCTGCAATAGGAAG
The DNA here is from genome assembly GCA_032199065.1 of Smutsia gigantea. NCBI lineage: Eukaryota > Metazoa > Chordata > Mammalia > Pholidota > Manidae > Smutsia > Smutsia gigantea. Next base: position 37,986 of record JAVSCE010019458.1, read on the forward strand.
AAACAGTAATGTTGTAATTTGACTAAAAAAGAAAAACCTTTACACTATACCAAGCCTGAAAAATATCATTTAATTTTTTTAATTGGTGGATTTTGTTGAAAATAACCTAAAACATTTTGTAATTTGTAAAACATTCCAAATCATTTAAAAGAATCTCTAGCTCTTTGGCTGTTTGAAGGTACTTTTCTTTCCAGCCCATTGCAGGTCATAAGAGCTGAAAAGAAATGCTTACTTCTAAAAACATGGGGAAAGTGGTTTCACATCCAGTCCTTTTTAATGATAGACTCTTTGGGCTTTGCTCCTACAGGACTCTACCTTAAGAGGAATGCATTTTTTGATAATATTTGAGGGGTAGAAGAGGGAAAAATCACTAAATGAATATCGTGATTAGTCCCACTATCCCACTCTACCGTATATCTGAAATCAAATCCCAGTACAACTCCAAATACTATCTTTCTAACAAGCTGATCAACCTCAACACAAACATTTTTCATCCACGAAAAGACTGAATGCCCTGAGGCTTTATGGTACCTTACTTATTAAAGGAGACTTCCCCTTAGATGCCTAGATTTTTTTAACACCCTGAGGCTGTGTACTTTTGTAAGATTTAGAATGGGTGATGGATATGCCTTTCTTTTATAAAGTGCAAGAAGCATTATTTTCAGCACAAGCAAGTTCTCAGGCAGTTACATTTTTGGAAAAAAATATATATACACATATGGAAATTAAGGATCTGGGAATTGATATCCTTAAAATTCACTGTGTCCAGGGGTAGCTCTAATCAAGTTTAAAGACTAGTTTATTAAAGCACTCATCACCTGACAGACCCAGAATAATTCTCTCCCATCCCTCTGTGGGGTACAACTTTCTTTTATACTCCTAAAATCCAAGAGTCTTATGATATCCCCTTTCTTCGAACTCTAGAGCTACTCACTAAACCTCCCAAAAGGAGTTGTCATCAGCGACTCCAGGAGGCCTCATCCTTACCCTTTTGAGGGAGGTTGCCCTTGTTACTCAAAGATGATTTACCTTTCTAAGGGAGGCAACCCAAGTTCTTCCAAGTTGTCTATACTTAATCTTTGGGGTTGAGGTTAATGATTTCAAACTGAATTTTCTGGTGTATATGTCACTAGAAAAGAGATTAAAAATATAAATGTTCTCTAGTACAATATCCTACTCTACTCGTTTCCTAACATTAGGAAGTATATACTTAGATAAAGCAGTCTTGATAAGTAGAGTAAGACATATTGCTTAAACATATCAGTTTGCAGTGAAAATGATTCCCTTGTGAGAACATCCAAAGCGTTCAGACTTTATTGTGAGGTGGGCAGAAGAGCTCCACTTGTAGCCGACCATGACTGTTCCCATTAGTTGGTTCATTTACAAATTCAAAAGGGAGTCAGCACAGTAGAAGAATGAGCAAAAGCTTTGGAGTTGGAAAGATCTGAGTTTCCATCTCTGATCTGGCCCTTGCCAGTTACATGATCTAGCAAAAACAATCAAGCTTTAGTGTTACTGACTATAAAATGAAGATTAAATTTACCAACTTCATAGGATTTGTGAGGATTAAGGAAATTTACATCTGTATAGCATATAGCACAACCATATGTCTGGCATAGTAGCCAATTAATAGGATGTTAGTTCCTTTTCTTTACTCATCATTTGCTACATGCAAAATTATTCAAAGAAGAATAAGATATAAATACGTCTCTTATAGAGTAGAAAATGTAGAGAGACAGCTGGCTGTAGGAACAAAAAGTTAAAATAGAGTTGATTAGAGGCTATAAAGAGGCATGCACAAAGTGGTACAGTAGCCCGAGCCAGAAGCCAGGAAAGCAGCCTTTCATATTCCAAATGATTTAATTCAACTCATATAATAAATCATCATTGAGATCCTACTGTCTCCTCAGCATTATTGGGTCCAATGGACCATTCAGAGTATAAATTGTGAACTCTGTCCTTTGGTAGTTTATAATTTAGTTCAGAAGACAAGACTTACGGGAAACACAATATTTAACAAATATTTATTGAATGTCTATTATGTGCCAAGAGCTATACAAGGTGGAGGCTATACACGGTCTCTTCAAGAGCTAATGTCTAGTGGTGGATGTTAATAAGTAAGAAATTAATCAATTAGAGAACAAATGCCACCAACTGATGAGGTGCCAAGAGGTAACAGAGAAGGTGAGTGCCGCGGGAGGTCATAGAGGGCGGAGGAGAGAATTTATCACAGTCGGGCTGCCCTCAAGATCAATCTGAAGACCCAGGCAGACCTTTCTGAAAATGTTGAGGGGAGGCTTAGAAACTGCAACTTTAGTTCCCCGAGTGAAAGAATTCCTTTTGGGTTTTGTACACCATACAACTGCATACAAATTTTAAAAGTTAAAAGTTAAATACATACAAATGTAGATCATACACTTTACAATCTCTTCTTTTCTCTGAGACTGTAATGAAATAGTCCCAATCTACTAGGTTTATGTATCCCATTTGATATACAAACCACTAATTATTATCAGATTTTACATATGGTAATACAATCATTGTTCTAGCTATTCTATACTCTGTCATAGATGCTCACTGCTTCATTTGACTGAAGGTAACTAATTTTGTGAGGTATAGAATCACATGGATTGATTAGGCTTAAGGTATATTTTAAATACCAACCCCAAAGGAGAGTTTATAACAACAGATATCAAATATTATAGCTATTAAATATGACTCAAGATAATGGAGCTGACATGAGAGTATGGATCTTGATGTAATGCCTTTAATTTTCCTGAACAGAAGGTATTTTTTATGGTAACATGATAGAGCATTGTACTACACCCAGCTGTTAGAATTCCAAGAAACTGTCAACCTGAAAAGAAATCTTCCATAGTGCATAGGGCAAAGAAATATCCTCCAATTTCACTAACATTATTTACTTTTGACTTCAGGATTCTTGGAAATACCATTTCTTTACATGTCTGGTAATAGAATTCAGAAGACAAATCATCTTTCCTTTCCTTTCCATCTGCCATGCTGACCAAGCCTCACCTTGCCTCATGCCTGCCTCACCTCCAGACTCTCCGGTATGGGAGGAGATAAAGAGAAGAGACACTGGACGCAGGGAGCCCTGTATACACATCATGGCTCCACTTCTTGTCTGTGACTCTTATAATTATTAACCTCTATTAATCTCCACTTCTTGATCAATGAAATGGGGATGACAGTATGGTTGATACAGGATTATTGTGACAGCATAATTAAAGAGGTAACAATCACAAAGCATCTGGAAATCAATAAGCAAAGTTATATAATTATTGTAACAAGGAAAATGAAGCCACCCTTTAAGTGAAGGATAAAGACATTGAATTTTGAGGGAACAAGTCACCAGTGTTCCTCAATCTTAAAGCCAATAGATCAACATTCTTAAATACAAAAGATATCAGGTAACTGTACCCAAGAACTCTTCTTAAAAAAAAAAGGAAGAGAGAAGGGGAATTCAAGATGGTGGCATAAGATGACCCTGAGCTTACCTCCTCCCACAGACACACCAAACCTACAGCTACACAGGGACCATATCCCTCTGAAAAGTAGATGAACTCCTCTCTACAACAAAGGATAAAAGGACCACATTAAGTTGGGCAGGAGAGGCAGAGACACAAATTCACAAAAATCCCACCCTCTGCACAATGACACGCAATAGGGGAAGAATCTCACCAGACAGGCATGACACTCAGAGGAGCAAGGGGTTGGTGCCCACATTGGGCACCCTGGCCCCTCAGATCTGCACCAGAAAAAAGGAACCCCAAGAATGTCTGGCTTGGGAAACCAACGCAGCTCATTTCCTTGGGAAATGAGTCTTCATGTGCATTGAGAATGTGCACACCCATCTGAAAAAAGTTACACTTGGAAAGCGGAGTCAGAGAGAGACACTGTCTACCTCAGCCTCACCAGAATGCACCAGGCAACAGGGAGGGCTGCCCCCTCCCATCTGCCTTGGAGGGCCCTAGCTTAACCTCTGTACTTCAGGGCCTGGGGTTCCAAAGGCAATCACTGACTGTCTTGGAAGAGTCTCCTTCTACTAACCCATACCTTTATTAACCTATGCCTCAAAGGATTGTAATGGGGAATGATTTAAACTTGAAAGTGTGTACAGATGGGAAACCCAGGGCGGCACGAGTAAGAATGATCCCAAGGGTAAGAAATGGAGAGTTCAAAAGGTGGTTGCAGGGTCAGAAGACAAAGGTTATAACAGAAAATTATTTTTGAAAAAATAAAAATAGACTCACAACCTGAGGACAGGGGAGTTAAAGTATTATTTGAAGATAATAATACTTTGTCTAATGGGGAGGTATTATCCGGGGTATTTCTAAAACACACTGATGTCTTCAATACCACAACCTGAACTAACTTCACAGTTATCAAGCAGAGAACAAACGTACAAGGGAATGTCATGTAAAACAAAAAAAGTTCTGTGATGAGAAAATATATAAACGATCATGAGCCTTGACCCTGAGAGGAAAGCCCATAGTAGTTTTCTGAGTTGGGGTATCTAGGGAGATGGAGAAGCTGAGTTCAGTTCTAAAAGTAAGGACAAGGAAATAGCAAGTTGATAATAGAGAAATTTTTTTCATGCTGTATTTCACACCACAAAATCTGGTTTGACAATAAGCCACCAGAAATCTGGTTGGACTACAAAAACAGATCCCCAGTTGTGAATACTTATATTAAGAGGTATAAACCCTCCTTTCAAAGAAAGTCTGCACTTTTTTGCAGAAGGATTCATAGAGAGCTACCACATATATTTGTGTAGATTGCACATTGCAGGACACATAATCATCTATGCGAATGGTACCCTGCAGAAGTTGTATATGAACAATGTCCCCATTGTATGCAGTTGCCTTGCTATTATAATTGTACTTATAAAATTTGGGACCTTTTGTTTCCTATTTATTTCAAAATATTTGGGATAGAAAAGTCTTTTAAACAGACAGTTCTTTAATGCAACTATGTTAACAGTAACACACACACACTGCTCAGTGGAAACACTTCAATTCTACAGTTCATCTTTATAGCCATCTGCCCTGACTCTGTACCACTTGAGTTTCTTGACCTCTGCATTGATTTTTACATGATTTAGGATGTAGTTCTAGGGAGGACTTGCCATCAGACTAGTCTAAACAGAGCCTGTTATTATACCCCACGTTCCTCAATGACTGATTCTATATGTAATCCATAGTTCGATATTCTACATCGCCTTGTACATAGTAAGTACTCAAGGGTTATTGGTTGAATAAAAGGTCAGAGAAACTAAATCTATTTCCTTTGCATCTTCTCACAACAATTGAGAAGGGATGACACTCAGAGGTACATATGAGCATCACTAACAATTTTCCTAAATAATAGCTTCTTCTTGCAGAAATATGATTTAAAGCAGCTGAAGAATTACATGAAGTTTCTGAAAGGAAGCTGAAAAGAAAGTCTGGCAAAAGTGGTTCCTCCTTTGCTCATCAGCAAGCCACGGTCCTGTGATCTGGTGCTGCCCTGCAGGCCCGTCAGTGTTCTGATGGCACGTGCTGGAGAAGCTGGTAACTATGTTTCCAGGAGGAGGTGGGGAGGGCTCCCTGTGGGGGGTGTCTTAGCCTGATTGCTGGGAGATGCCTACACGGGTAGGAACTAATTCTAGTAGCTTCTCTTACCTATATACCTCCTCACAGAATGTGATGGATGCCTGCTCTTTAAACTCTTGAAATGTGAGGACACGGTGTCTAAAATGAGCATGATAAAATGGAGCATTATTCTAGAAAGACAAAGCATAATTTTGAGAGGCAGCCTATAACAAGGCTGGGGCATTTCCAGGAGGTTATGGATGGCACCTGGGGCCTGGGCAGCTGGTGTCACACCCTCCTCCTCACAAGTGCTGTGCACCCTGACCTCACCCTGAGAGTGCACCCACAGTCTCAGTCGATGCCCAAATGCTGGTGGTCTCGACTTTGCACATTTATAAAACCACATCCTCAGAATACTGGAGAACACCAAATGCACTCTTTTTTGATCTGCTGTGAGTAGGAATCAGATTGAATGAATAAACATGAAGGCATATTGGAATCTGTAAAATGCTATATAAAATTTAGGTATTGTTATTAATAAAGAAAGTTGTCCATGTTACGATTTCTCTTGTCTATGTTAAAAATTGTTCAGACTCCTCATTGCAAACACAAAATACAGGACTGTATGTAAAACTTGTAATTATGACACAGCAGTTACCCTCTTCAGAGATAACCCATGTACAATTCAATCAGTATAAAATATTTTGCATCATTTCAAATAGGGTCTTTATAAACTTAATTCATTGTAAATGCTTATGTTTAAACTCCAAATGCTTCCAATTTAAATCTAAATATTACTTATTTGAAAATAAAAGACTTCAGAAGACATGATAGATCTGAGAAATCAGCTGAGAAGACAAGAAGGGGAACACGATGTTCATAGATGTTCACAGGCTGACTAGTCATCCAGGTGAGTGTCCAGAGAGCAGCCTACCAAGGACACTCAGCTGTGTGCTCGGAACCCCCTGTGCTCCATTTAGAATGGGCTTTACCTGGTCCTCCTCGATCATCAACTCTTCTCACATCTTCCAGAGATTAGATTTTGATTTCTGGCTTCTTGTGCTTACTCAACATTTTAAATACCGACTGCCTTTTATTCATTTTAACAATCATTTTTTTGAAGGCTGACATAATTCTCAAACTTTCGCTTGCATCGGAATTATCTCAAGAGCTTTTGAAACCAGATTGCTGAGCCACAGAATTTTATTTCAGCAGTTTGGAGAAAGACTGGGGAAAAGTAAAACAATTTGCTTTTCTAATAAGCTTCCAATGATGCTGAAAACACTGGTCCAGGGCCCACACTTTGAGAACCACTGGCCTCTACTATGTTAGGCATGGTATTTAGGTTAGCATTGATTCTAATGACCCAATAAGGTGAGATATCTTCACTCCCATATAATTAATAAAGAAACTGAGACTCAGAAAAGGTTCTTGGTTTGCTAAAGGGTACATAGCTGGTGGGGATAAGCTAGGATTCTCACCCATGGCTCTCTTACACCAAAGTGTATGGTCTTTTAAATATAGTTTTTATTTTCAGTTTATTTACAAACTAAGCCAGACCCCAACTTACATTCTTAAACTATTTATAAGAAAAAAGAGGAATGCTTTTCATATTTATCTCCCAGCTTCTTAGCCCAAGAATCTACTTCAGTTTGTGGGTGAGAAAATTGTCAGCTGCTGATGCTTAAAACACATCTCTCTGGCACTGATGTCCCCTCATCAGATTAGCCATGTGACAAGCAATTAAGGAGGACCAGTCTAATCCCTTTCAGTGCCTATAACTTATTATGGAGCCAAACAGCTCAAGGTTCTATTCAGAAGAATTGGGTAAACAGATGATGCCTGATTTGTCAGGGTCTTACCAATGGGCTTCAGCCCCAGGCAAGCTTGCTATGGATTCAATGTGACCAAAGAAATTGACAGCAAAACATTCTTGGGGTGAAAGGGTTATACCCAACTTTTTTTCCACGGTGGCAGGTCAGTCACTAAAATCCTGTTCACTCAGAGCGAGTCTGCATGCAGCAAGCCGGTCTCTGCCTCTGGGCCCCTCTGTCTGCGCAGCTGTCCTCTGGGCCTCTCTGCACAGTCATCCCACACAGCTGTCCTCTGGGCCTCTGTCCTTGGCACTGCCACCATTCCAGCCTCTGCTCTGCTCTCCTGCAACCTTGCAGCTGTGCCACCGTGTCACCCCCAGAGCACTGGGCGGGGCTCTTTATACAGAGTCAACAGCCATGTACTGCCCACAGGTGTGCAGTGAGCTGGTCAACTAGGGCCAGGTGAGAATCCTGGCCACAGGAACTCTCATTTTATCCACAGTCAGGGATCCCTAATGCTTATATTCAACTTCTGTTAAGAATTAAGATTTATGCAAAAGCTATCCAATGTTCTCCATATGGGAGGCGACAGACAAAAAAATTCAGCTGCTTTCAGTAATAAAGTACCTTTGCCTTACTAGGCTATAGCCTTTTGGGGAGAACATGAACTATTTTTTGCACATGGAAGAAAACTCATAAAAGTTGTATTGCAATAGTGTGGGCCAACAATCCACCTCAAAGTTGTAGGAAATGTTTTAAATTATTCATAGCTAAAGACAGTCTTTATAACCCATAGCTATATATACTACAATAATCTAGCTGACCATTTAAGTGATGGCTATTGTTAGCAACATTGGTATTGCCTGTCGTCCCCTCACTGACCTCCAGCAACTTCAAGCTTCATTCTGCCCCAGCTGCAGCAAGTAAACCCCAACAAAGATGCTTAAGAAACTCCAGATCTCTGTGCGGGGTTTCAGTAACATAGTGTGATTGGTATAACTTACCAGTGAGAGAAACAGTCAGTCAGCATCTGTCAGTGTTGAAAGGCAGTGTTTAGTGCCATGGCCACATTCCTGGACAGTAGAGAGTGTTTGGGCTGGATGCTGAGTTTAGCATGCCTACTGCACTTATTGAAATGATGTGGCAGGTGACTCCTCAAAGAATTATTCAGCTGGTTACTACCAAAAGGAAGGAGATGCATACAGGGGAAAAAATTAGCCATCCAGTACAGATACGTTTTGTCCACAAGAAGGAATTGCTCATGCTCCTAGCTGTGGACAGACCCAATCCTGCCCATGCCAACCACCCTCAAGGAAACCTGACCAGAAAAGCTCAAGTGATTCCCTGTATTTTGGTTGATAGAGGTTTTCCCACTCTCACTTATACCTAGACAAGCTCAGTGGAAAGGACCCTGACTGCCCTTAATGGAAAACTACCCTTACTAGAATGAACCCAGCCTGCCAGCTCATTTGGCACCTGCCTAATGAGAAAGAAGGTCTTTCTAAACTTAAGATTGTCCTTCACACATGCCAATTACATGTGATCTGCAAAGAGATTTTGAGAACTCACACCTGCTGAATTGCTGAGTCTGGAGACATTAGATTAATGAGTAAGCAAAGAAAGATTATAAAAACTACAATGAGTTCCATCTTGAAGAATGGAAACTAAGACAAACCATCAGAATAATGTAGCTGGCCGGATTAATATGTCCTACTCAAACTGGGTTCAAACTGGACAGCCTTCGAGTGGCCCTGTGTGTGGGCATGAGGTAGCAAATACTTATGTATCTCAGATCAGCCAAACTGAGTAGTATGTCTCTTATTTCCTTCTCTTCAGAAAGGGCAGTACCAGAATATCACTTGGGAGTCAGAGGGAAAATCACTCATAGGTGAAATCACTCCCATTGTTCAAAAATTAGGATGAAACCAGATATTCTGTGTTCTGTGCAACCAAAAGTTGAAGCTTCCAGACTCATGAGAGAAGATTAAAGATGTTCACAGATCCTGACTCTAAGGTATAGTGGCCAGGGGTAACAAGGTAGACGTGAGGGCTGATCCAGGCACAATTACACAAACCATGTGCTTTTCTGATAGCATTTCTTCCTTTCATGGTTACTCCTAGAAACAAGTGCTCTGAAAATGTCCTGTTCACTGAATAAGGTACATTCCAGATAAGTCAGGCCAAGGTGATCTTCACCAGGCCAACAGATAGGGTATAGGTTACTCTATAGCATTGAGAGCACAGGCAAAGACATCTAACAGGCATTGAAGAGATATTTTGTTGGGTGAATTTTATTCAAATTGAGGAATAAATTCGAACAGGAAAACAGGAAAAGGCACAAACGCATATCTGTTGGGTGCATACTGGTTTTCAACAGTCATTGGAATATGCAGAAAGTTAGTGAGGAGTCGGGATCGTAAGTACTGTGGCTGAGGAGGCAGCTATTCAGGGAAAATGCTGATGAATTTAGACTTTGTGCTGAGGATAGAGGAGAGCCATTGAATGGTATTAAGATGCAGTGTGAAATCATTCTATGTACAGTTTAGAAAGATTGCTCTGGCTACTAGGAAATGAATGAGCCTAGAAGCCGGAGAAATGCTGTAAAACTATTGCAGTGATGAAGGTAAGACCTGAGAAAAAGGAACTAAAAGCAGGAGTAGGTCTTCTGTGATTAGATGGCAACCGATTCTTACAGTAATCTTAGGTTCTTACTCAAAATACTGTTTTTCTGAAAGATTCCATCCCTTTAGCAAATGCAGGGGTGTCTGATCAGTGCCCCAGGCTTGCATCCAGTTTCGTATCACATGTGCCCCATTGATCACCAGTTGGTTAGAGATGGAAATGGATGTTAATTTGGTGACTGTTCCAGAAACTTGGGGGAAAAGAGAGAATGGTAGGTAACTAAGAAATGCCAATGATTAGACTTCCTGTTGAGTCCTTGGCTAAAGGTGAACCTACCTGGCTCTGCTTTACTCACCTCTGTGAGTAGCCCAGTGAAATAGGGTACTCAAAGGAGCTCAGTGGTCAAGTCAGAGTACACTTCATTCGCTAGCATCTCCCATAACCCCAGCAGTGCAGAGGCTCAATCAGCCATGAAGAAGAAATAGAAATGTAATTGCAAATGTCATTTGAATCCTACAACATTGCTACTTTAGCGAAAGCACTGGTTCATAGCAAAATAAATTTCTCTCACCAGCCTGTTCATAGTTCTATAATTAGGACTTCCCTGTTTCTTCTTCTGCCCCTCTTCTCCCTCTGTCCTCCCCCTGGAGATAGCCCACATCTATGTTCTGTTCATTCATCAAGGGCCAGATGGACCCTCATTCCCTCGAAGAAATCTTCTTCCAGACAGCACACATTCTCAGGGGAGGCTTCCTCCTCTGAGTCCCTGCAGCCGATTGGTGCCTCCTGGGCCGGAAATCATGGCCCTCAGGGTCACTTTCTATTGGAGAGATAAATATGGAACCAGATGTGGTGGACGGAAAAATGCCCCTCAGTAAAGATGCTCTTATCCCAATCCCCACAATTTATGAGTAAGTCATGTTACATGGCAAGAGGGAATTGAAGCTGTGGATGGAGTTAGAACTGCTAATAAACTGACCTTAAAAAGAGAGGTTATCTTGGGTTATCCAGATGGGCTCAATGTAATCACAAGTATGCATAAAGTGGAAGAGAGAGGCAGAAGTGGAGGTCAGAATCAGAGAGAGCTTTGAAGGTGCAGTGCCACTGGATTTAGAGGAGATACATGAGCTGATGAGTGAAAACACCATCTAGACACTGAGAAAGTCAAGGAAACTGAGTTTCCTCTAGCCTGAAAGAATGCAGCCCTGCTGACATCTTGATTTTATTCTAGTGAGACCTATTTTGGACTTCTGTCCTTCACATCTGTAAGACAATAATTTGTGGTGGTGTTTTTTTTTATTGAAGTATAGTTGATATGCAATCTTATATTAGTTTCAAGTATACAACACAGTGGTTCGTTACCCACGTTATTAATACCCTCAACTAGAGCAGTTACTATCTGTCAACACAGAAAGATGTTCAAATTTATGTTGTTTTAAGCCATAAAGTACTTTATTTAAGTTTGTGATATTTGTTATAACAGCAATAGGAAACTAATATGCCAGATATCCAGCTTAAGGCCCACCATTTAACTCAATTATTTTTCTATAGTTTCTCTATATTTCTATACAAAATAAAAGGAGAGAGTGTATATTAAGTAAAATTTGTAAAACATTCTTTACATTTAGTATTATCGTGTATAAATATCACTGAATATTCTCAGCCAAAGAGAAATAGAGATGCAGAACACACTACACAATTTTAGACCAATGAACGTTAGCAAATCATGCTGTCTCTGCTCTCAGCCAAAGAGAGCTCTACTTTGGTCTCCCCAGTGAGTTTATTTTGCAGTGTGTTGTTTACTCCACAGAGACTTCTCTTTTTCTCATTTATCTCTTGCAACAGAGAACGTGTTTGACCCATAATGGTCGACATATGTTGTGCAAGTAATGGCACTAAGCCAGCCACAGAAGTATGCCCAGGTACACACACACAGGGAAAATTATCCCACTGGAGACTCTTCAAGCAAGTGCTTTCTAGCAAACAGTCCAGAGAACCGATGCTAAAGAGTAGCAGGTAGAGGATGACACAAGGACATTATAAAATCTATCCAAAATGCATCCATGACCTAGAAGAACTGACCATACATTTAATAGGTAGAAGAAAACATGTCTAAGACACATTATTATTTCAAAGAATTTGAAAAGAAAAAAGCAACAACAAAAAATTGCCTTCATAAAATACTGAGTGTGTTCCTTCAGGATTATGTTGTAAGAACCTATCTAGCTAAGGCACTTAAGAGACTCTTGCTGAAAGACATGTTCAGGGCTGAACGGGGTGTGCATGAGAACCCCACTGGCAGCAGAGCATGATGAGTGTGTGGAAAGCAGAACAGGACATTGTTGGAGCAGAGAGATGGGTTCCTGAGCCAATCTAAAAGGTGAAAGAAGGCTTCCAAAGGAGGAAAGTGTCCAGCTGAGCTTAAAGAGAGGTAGGAATACCAGGCTGAGAGACAGGAGCAGTCAAATAGAGGGAACAGAGCATGCAAAGGTATGGTGATAGGACTTTGAATATGCTCATTTGTACTGCTATTTATATTTATAGTTTCATCTCAATTCTCCTCATCTATATTGTTGTAAAATCCATGTCTTATATCTCCTCCTGAAGTACTTACACACCTTTCAAATAGAAGCATCTGGGAAATTACTAGCTGATGCTGTGACTTGCTCTTTCATGCTCTAACCCTGCCTTTGGTTTGGTAGCATTCGCGGCCATTTCCCACTTCCCGCTTTATGCTCCAGCAATACCACAGGCCAATTACCATTCTCCAGAAATGTCTTACTCTTTGGTGCTTCCGCCTTTACACTTGCCATTTCCTTTCTCAGGAATTTTCATCCTCCTTCCTCCCCTTGTCTGCTGAGTGACTGAGTCCCTGGTGTCCCTTCAAAATGAAGCTCACATACAATGTGATCTGAGCTGCCCTCCCACTGCACCTTCTTTGTTGCTTTAACACACTGCCCTGTGTTCCCTGTTTGCTGCATTGTGATGTATTTCGTATTATGTATACCTGCCTCCTCCTACTAGATCAGGGCTCCTTTAGTTCAATAACTGTGTTTTACTCATTATTGTACCCCCAATACTTGTCATGATCCCTAGCATTTAATTTATTTGTTATTAAGTTCTATTTATTTATATTGTTGTTTTATTTATTTACACTGTGATTATGTATTAACTATTGAATAAATGTTTTTGGATGCCTTACTCTATCCTAGGCACTAATCTAGGATCATGTGAACAAGACAGATAAGGCTGGCTCTTAGATATTAGCTAAGAAAAAACAAAAATAACAAGTAAATTGCCATGATAAATAACAACTTCAGATAATGATGCACACTATAAAGAACAAAACAAGGTAATATGATATATGTTTTTTATATTATATTATTGAATTCATGAGAAGTTTCAACATGTAATTTGGCCCTGAACTTCAAATAAATCAAATTCCAAATATGTATAAACAACCGTTATTCACCTCAAATTATTTAAATTCCAAAGAGAAGTAAAAGGGACAATTTCAAGCTGGAAATATTCATGAATCATTCTTCCTTGTCTATCTGCTTGTCTCTGGTAAGAAGAAAACAAAAAAGTGAAAAGTGAAGATAAATGTGACACCAAAATGTTAAATTACACAAACTAAATAGGCAATCAAGCAAAGAAAAACTCAGGAATTAGTGGGTGAATAGAACAGTCATCAGCAGGTATTTATCTAGTGGGACAACTTAAGTAGCTTTTAAGAAATTACCTTGAAAAAGATCTTGATTTAACAATGTCAAGGGAAATCTAGTCCTACTTCAAATCTCTTCTGAAGCACTTTAATAGGCTAGTAGAGAGAAAAAATAAATAAAACTAAAAGGAAAGCATTAAAAGGAAAGAGAGGAATTCACTGGGAGCCTGTATTTTCAATACAGCCATTATTTATATTTGCAGGAGCCACGCCGTGTAAAGGAAGACACCTCCCCAACATCTTCCATGAGGGTCTCATGAAGGATGTACTGTCTTTTTCTTTCAGGGAAGAAAGCAGTAGGCCAGAAGTCAAGAGATGCCAGTTCTCTTTTACTCCTCTGTCACTAACCAGCAATGTTGCTAGTCACTTCACTTGAGACTTGTGTGCCCTTCAGGTCATCATCTGTAAACTGCAACCAGATAATATTTTTTCCCAACCATCGGGGTCTGTGATTCTAAGCCCTTAAGAACTTCAGGTAGAGTGTTATTTTGGTTGACTCAGGGTGGAGTCAAATTCCCAGACTCTAATTTGCATGTGTCCCATGGGCAAGGGCTCCCAGGTTACTCAAGATGACCAAGTTGTCTTGGACCAATGTTACCATCTCATTTGTGCCAAGTACAAGATCTGATTCAATGTCTCTTTATCTCATGAGAATACAGGCCATCCTCACTTTGCATGGTAGTCCAGGACTATCAGAACAATTGGACAAGCTGATCCTATGCAAAGCAATCTTTGATTTTTAAAAGAGAAAATTGTAACTGTTCTATGAACTTTAAAAATGTTTTGTCAAGATATTAAAAACTTTCCGTTATAAATGTGTAAGGGGATGAAAAATAGTAAAGCTAATATTTACTTATTACACTGTAACTTAGGTATTGAGATTTAAAGCCTTGTTTTTTGTAAAAAAATTATCAAGATCCTTTGAACAAAAAAAATTAACAAGAATTCTTTGAACAGTGCTTTTCTTCTTGTCATTTAACTTACAATATGGAGTGAGCTTCTTTCTCATAGCTTGGCGAATTGTCATATCTCTTTCTAAGTTTGGATCAGCTTCCAACATTTTACCCTTTGCACTTTTAATGTTATGAAGTATCTCCTAGAGCTCCTTTAATTTGCAGATTCATTGGCATCATTTTGAAGTGAAAAAGGATATCTTCATCCTTTTTCATCACAATTGTTTTATGTAAGTTTGCCTTCACTCAGTTTCTCTGGCTGCGTATACAATCTCTCAAACGATCGCCTTGCCAACACTGCCAAGGTCCGCTCTTTGTTCTATGACTCCATTCGTGCTCGATGTGAATGTCTCTTCTAGCATTACCACTTTCCCTTTTTTTACTGCACGTTCTTCTTCACTGGTCATGTCTCTCTTTCGATTACCCTTTTTTGTAAAAAGACAAGTGGATTCCTCACTGGGAGACAAGGAAGCATCACAAATATATGCCCTGCCATCTGTGTGTGGACTAACAGATGTACAGTGACTGATCACTACAGACTTTAAAATAAGTGAATGATTGACCACAGATCATGATGTGCATCTGTATTTACTTAGTGACTTGTGAATCGAAGAAAAGTGAAGTCCTGTGGTAAAAATAAAAATAAGAAAAATGTCTTTGACCTCTAAGCTTCCTGAAGACTCCCCTAAGCTCTTTAGAATTTTTTAAAAGTCTACATCTATTTCCCCATTCAGTTTTCATTAAATTTACTCTTCTCAAAAGACAACAATGAAGATTTTGATATGTTGCAAATATGCAATATTTCAGCTACTCTGTGAATCCAATACACTCATGTGGATAGGCCACAGGACCTCATTGTTATTTATTACATTGTTATAGTCACCAAACATCAAAATTCAAGTTACAAATGAGCTTTCAGAAAACAGCCCATTAGAAAGTGGAGGGCTTCTCTAAAATTTGCAGTAAAATGAGGATGATTTTAGAGCCACATTTATTTTTACTGGTTCTTTAAATTTCAATTTTCCCTTTTTTTCCTCTTTAAAATATTTTTTCTCTCTCTCACTGCAATTTAGCCTAAGATGACAGCCTGTTTCCTCATTCCTACACATACAACCTCCTCTCCCAACTTTAGGAAGACATCATGCATACAGGAAAGTCACTAGAAAGACTTGCAGAATATTCATGGGTCACTTGAAATTTTCATCAAAAGCATGCAATTTTGGGATATGACCTCATGACAGAAGTGTTCTGAGAGAATAATTCAGTTCAAGTTGCCCATTTTATGGTAGCTGAAATATGAACTGAGTGATGGTGATTTCTAAGTCATCCAGCCAACGCATCTGAAATGAAATTTCCAACTGGCTAATGGAGGCTGACTCTAGAAGTCAGCCAGCAAGTCCCCAAGACCTTCAACTTTCTGAATCACTGAGCTCCTACCCAACCTCATAATGTCAATCTGCCCAAATGATGACGAAAGAAAAGAAGAAGTCCCAAACCATCATGAATCTAGAAAAATCCAGGAGAATGAAAGTAGTCTGAGATTCTCACAGAGCACTGAACTTGAGAGAAAGATGAAGAAAGTAAATGTTGTCATGGTTTGTCATAGGTAGAGATGGGACAGTTCTGGCTGAGAGGGCATTATATGAGTTAGAATAAAACTAAATAAGAAGAGTTTAATGAATACTAGTAGGATCTTGATGGGTCTTGATGGCAGGCATGGCCGCCACTCCAGTGCAGAACCAGGACACAAAGAAGCACGCCAGTTTTACAGGCAAGCAGGAACCAGAAACCAGAAGGTTGAAGCAGTGGACAAGCACAACAGGACTTACGATCTTTTCACACTTAGACAGGTTTAGACAACTCTGAGAGTTCAGGATGTGATCCTATCAAAGGAGACCAAAGGTCTCTAGGTAAATACCAGCAGCAGCACAAGTAAAACAGAGATGGAAATCAGAGACCCCTCTTACTGCACAAAGGAAGAGATGTCCTCTGCACTGCTCTAGGTCACCCTATCCGGCCCACATGCTCACTCTCCCCTCCTCCCACCTTTCAGCCCACTCCCAGTCTAGACTGGAACCAGGCCAATTATTCAGGCAAAATAATATTGACTTCTAAGGCAACATGCGAAGATCAAGCTAAATTCTGAACCGTCTACTTATCTCTTTTTCTTAGATTGTTAGTATGCTCACAATATATTCTGAATTTGTACTTTATTTCTCCTGAATTATTCATCACCTTTTTCTAGCGTAACTGGACTGTAACACATCAGAATATATCTTGAATTCTTTCTCCTTAGTTTCCATTTCCTCCAGGGAAAGGTGTTTTCTCTTTAGCCTCTAAGCATACCTGTCAAGGAGCAGCCTCCAGTGATAAGAATAATCGTTAAATATGCTTTTCTAGAGGGAGTCTGCAATTCCCCAGAAAATAAAATTCCACATAAGAAGCTATAGAGCACACAGTGAAATTAGTCTGAAGCACGGCCTAAAGCAAGGAGAAAAACAATGCCTTTACTAACTTTTGTTTCATTCTTTATTTAATATTCATTACCAGATGTTAGTTCAGGGCACTCACTTCCCATCTGGTAGTCACTATGTGAAGTTAGGGCATCTGATGCAGTGAAAACCTCCTTCTCTTCTATCTATGATATGTGTTTAAATGGGTCCCATTTCTGTAGTTGGAGACATGCTCTACTTGTAAGGGCAACAATCACACTCGTAAAATGTTAAGAATGCCCTTTGGTTCTGACCCTCCACACCCCTCTTTTGTATGTATGTATATATCTTATGTTACATGCCATATGTGCAACACACATACACACACATACCTCTGCATGTCTTCCAATAAACACCACTCATCCCCTACATGTGTTTAACAACTAAATATGTCTAATGCTGAACTGCATGTAATGTGGGAAGCATCAAAGAAGGATAAGTGGTTTTTCCCTTTGTGGGTTTTATACCCTAAGTGTGGAGACAAGTAATATTTAAGTGTATAAGACAAAAAAAAACATGCCCTCAGATATTTATTAGTGATAAATTTTTCGGGTCTTAAGGAATTCATCAGCTAGATTTGGGTGGGAGAATAGCATGAGACGTTGCTCTGTTTGCTCTGCTAACAAGAAAATGTGTTAGGAAGACCTGTTTCCCATAAGACCACTTTGATCAAAATAGAAGACTATCAAATTGTGTTTGCCTCCTGTTTCATAGTAGCCTGACCCTCAAAGAATTTCTCTGGCTTAAGGTTTTAAAATACTATGCTGGTCAAACAAATGACAGTTGTCATTTTGTAACCCCTGAACAAATTTCATGGATGATTTTATTTTCTCTCTAAATATAGGTTATTGAGGTTTGAGAATTCCACTGGAATGACTGTAGTATTTAAGTGTCTGGAGCCAAAGCTGAGAGCCACTTGGAGCCTTTATGTGTCACGTTAGCCTCTGATTCACCTGTATGGGACACGGTTCTTCTAATGAACTCTCTAGAACCCTAAGGTATTAAGGAAAATATAAGGAGCTCAAAACAGATCTTATTAGAGACAACTCTCAACTGCCTACCAGCTCTATGTTTTGAGAACCTGTTTCAAGATCAGTAGCCTTCACAAACAGCCCAACTTGCCCAAAATGCATCTCTATGCTTAGTCAGTGAATGCTTAGGGGATTAGTTCGAATGAAAATAAGTTTTATTATTTATTTACACAAAGTTCAACTGGATGACATTGTTAAAGATTTAATAAAGCAATCAGTAAGACACACAAGTGACTTTTGGATAATCTGTGATATTTCTCTGAGAAAGAAACAGAACAGTTATTCTCTAATGAACAAGAAATGAAAGAGGCATTTCAAAGTCACCCCAGTATTTCTTCTGTGGGGACCAAAAGATGGAGACTGGCAGATTCTAGGACAGTAGCCCTCAGCCCTGGCTGTCCATGAAAGTCATCTTAGGAGCTTTTTAAAAATAACCATGCCTTGACTACACCACCAGCAGAGATTTTTATTTAAGTGATCTGGGGTGGAGCCCAGACAGATCACCATTTGTCCAAAGCTCTCCAGGGGACTCTGCTGCTTCTGAGAGAGCATCCATTTTCTCCATACGCCCCTCAAATACCTGTAGGTGCACTTGCTAAGGCCCTTGCCTTCCTGTAGCTAAGTAAGAGTTAATTTTATAGTTGCTTTCCTTCAAGAAAAAAAATTTTTTTGCCCACAATTTCTTACATGTTAGCCCTCTCTTAGTTTAAACCTCAGGAAGGGTTACAGGGCTTGCAAAATCAAGTCATCACTCCCCAAGTGAGGCAACATTTTTTAGGCAAGTGAGTTAATCTAAATAACAATTATTAACCACAAATGTGACACTACTGTAAATAGTGAACTTCCTTTTATCTCTTTTTCAAAGAGATCTTAAGGGAAGAAAATCTGCACTCTTGCTTCTGTAGTACTTAGCAACTAGCAGCCAGTGGCCTGAAACCCCACACAACAGTCTTTTGGGGGTCTCTGTTAACTTTGTTCTAAACTTTACACAGCTAATTAGAAGTGTTCAAAGGCCCTCATTTTGATCCACTTAGTTGATGAGAAATGCATGCTTAATATGCAGCCTCCAAGACAATTTAATGAATCTAGAAGGAAAGCAAAACAAATTGATTATTATGCAATGACTTGCGAGAGCTCCTTGTGACCGGCTTGTAAATAGCAGAGCACAGAGGTAACCAGGACGTGGATGTTGGCAGCACAGATTGTTCATGAGGACACCAATTGTGCTAATGATCAAGGAGCATTTTTAAAAATTAAATCTTTGGGGGCTAGAGGAAAGTAGTCCCGGCTAATATCCTTCAAACAGCACTTTGAAAAATCTTACTTACACCCAGAAGATATCTAAACAACTGTGGAAGGACCGCGGGGCAAGAGTCAGGAGCTACTGGGTTTCCGTGTCTGAACAAGTTGAAAGACGTCTCTGCCCTAAGATCCACAGCCTCCGTGGAAGGCGTTGACCCGATCAGCGGTGGCTGAGCGAAGCTCCATTTGAATCCATGTAGCAAGTTTTTTGTTTCATGAACAATAGTTTGCCTTAGGAATGTGGGGGGAAATAACAAAGTGAATTCCATTTTGATCATTCCTAAGGAAGATAATCCCTTATACGACTTAAATAATCTCAGGATTGTTGGGCTAGAATTCCACCCTTCATAGAATCAGGAGAAGGGAAGTGGATGTAACTTCCACACAGAGGACACAGATTTTGCTTAACTCTTCCCAACCCATACCTTCCTTGACCCCCTTTGGCACCTGCTGTGTGCACACATTTCCACATTCTTACATCAGGAGGGCTTTTAAAGTGCACTGCTGCACCCCAACCCTGCCCCGTTTCTGATCCAGCACATAAGAAGGGAGGTCCAATCATTTCTGTTTCTAACATATTTCCAGGTGACGCTCATGGCTGCTGATCCAGGGACACATTGAGAATCACTGCCTTAGACGTTTGTTTATTCCTGACAAATGGCAAATCAGTACTATTGTCTACAATGCCTCTGCCTCCGGACTGTAGGCCCAGCCCCTCCACAAGCATTAACAAGACAAGGCTCCTGACACTTCCACCTCATTCACAGGCTCCCTCCTAAACCATTCCTTTCAACTCCTCTGACACTCCATTTCGAAACAAGTGCCAAACTTGCTGTCTCACAGTGCTTGGCACCGAGACAATTCCCCAGGTCAGAACTCTGGGCTCTTCTCCTTCATGCCCATCTCTGATTAGACTGCTTTCGGTGCCTGCGGGCAACACCTCACTTGGCCACCCAAGTGTCCTTGTGCCTTTTATTCTGGCACAGACCTTTGGGGCATGTGTGCATATGTGTGTGTGTATGTCTGTGTAAAACGATATGACTTTTTATAGTATATGCTAGAAACCAGGGAAGAACAGAATATCAATCACCATGGGGAAGGATACTAAATTACAAAGATACTATTACAAATTGTAAAGATGTTAAATTTATATATGCATCTGCCAAATTTTTAATTCTTTCTGCAATAAATATAAATCTTGAAAGTAGGTTTTATCAGTTTATAGAATTTAAAAGAGTTCCAATTCCACAGCACATCCCCCCCTCCCTAAGGACAGTCTGGCTGCTGAGGGATTACATACTGAGCTTAGTTTTGACCCATGTGCCCCTTTCCATGTCATGTGAAGTCCCTTCACTATCTTTAGATGAGGTGAGAGATGAAAGCAGTGTAATGTTTCTACCATTGGTCTCTTCAAGAAGAGACTTCATTCTTTTAACTAAAAGGCACCTATTCCTCTTCCCACAGGGCTACCGCACAAGTCATGCTTCAAACATTTACCAACTGCCCTCTACTTGTAACTGCTTTTAGTAGCCCATGTCCAGGCCCTCTAAGGAGAGCCTATGGGAATTCAGCATTTAGTAGTCTGAGAGTAAGGAAACTTGTTTCTTTATAGTTCCAGGACCTTTATAATTCCTGGGAAATTATGAAATTATTCTAAAACGTAGGCACTTTCATACTTACTTTGTTTGGGTCATTTTTATTATTGCTTCAGTAATATAAGACTACCATTCAAAATGGTCCCTTGCCATTTATTTAAAATGTCTCAGTCCAGACATGTGACACAATTATGCCCTAAACTGTCAGGAGCTTTAGAAGTGAGGACTCGCAGTGTGAGCTGAACTCCTGCACTGAAAGGGTGGTGGTCAGCTGCCACTGCAACCCCATGAAGAGCCAGTAAGAATGGCAGGGGACCTGGGGAGGTGAAATTAAAATATTATGCAAATAACAGAAGGGACTTAGGGAAACAACATATCCCTATTGTGTGTGTGTGTGTGTGTGTGTGTGTGTGTGTGTGTGTGTGTGTGTGTGAGAGAGAGAGAGAGAGAGAGAGAGAGAGAGAGAGAGAGATGTGTGTGACTTATTTCAGCTCTTGTTGGCTTTGAACTACAGCTCTTTCCCTTGGCCACCCAGAGCTCCCTATGGCCTCAGGTAGAAGCCTCCTGACTTCTCTCATTGCCATGGTTCAGGGCCCTGCCATCTTTCTTCTGAACTCTTCCAGTGGCCTCCCAGTAAACATTCCTGCCCTGGTGTCCTCTCTCCTCCAGTTTCTCTCTACTCACCTATCTCTCATGCTTCCCCCAGGATGGTCATTCCAAACTAAGAATATTCTGCTTGGAAGCATGTTGCTCGTAAAGACGTTTGCACAAAATTGAAGTCCATTGGCATTTTACACACAGCCCTTCACAGCCCAGAAGTACCTTGCTTTCCAGCCCTATGTCCTGCGTTACCACACTTGCATGAACATCTCATCAGTCGCACTAGGTCTTTGAGCTCCATCTCCCAGTATGGTCCCCCTTACCCTTTAAATGCCTCCAGTGCAAACTGGCTTTCCCACAAGAGGCTTCACAGGACCACATGTGTGGTCTCGCCCATCCACCAGCCCCCTCCAACTTCTCACCTGGTTAATTCCTAACTCCTCTTCATCTTTTAATTATATCTCAATTATTATTTCTCAGGCAAGTTTTGCAGAGGGGAGAAAACAAAATGACCCTTGTTAATTATGATAAATCTGGTTTGGCTAGAGTTCTCCAACCTTTTTTCTTCATTAGCACAAAGGCTTCTGCTTAATTAAAACAAGCTCTTTAGTTACGTGCATTTCCCTTGCTCAGTGCTGGCTGTAAATCCACCCTCCCAGACCTTAAATCCTGATTCAAAAAAGCTTGTGGACAGTTTTACAAGCAATACTCATTAGTGTAGTAAATTCTGATGCATCTTCTTTGGGAGGAACCTCCTTGAGACTTAGGAGTTGTGGCTAAAGATAAGAAAGGTGCATCAAGTTTGATTGTGAGGGTCGGGGGGTCTCCAGTGCCAGATTAAGGATTTTGGATTGGTGGGTAAATTTAAATGGAATAAACATAGCTAATTGTCTTAAAAGAATGCAAGTGTGCAAACCCACAATTTTGTCCAAGGAGAAACATGAGAAACTGATCATAAAACAAGTATTGGTGATCTTTGAGATACGGAAAAATGAGAAGTGTCAATAACCCATAAGTGGGTAATCATGGTCCTGGATTTCATAGTTAGGAAAAGGTCATTTCAGGGACCAGGGGGACAGTTTAATGCAATGGCTGATAATCCCTGCCAGATATCTGCAAAAGAAACAGTTATCACTAGGCACAAAGAACAAACTATGATGAACTAACCCAATCTACCATATAGAAAAAGTCTATACATCAGTAAAAATACCCTGTCATCACAAATGGGTTGCAGGTTGACAGCTCTCATTTGCTCTTGATATCCTCAGGCATGGGTTAGGAAAGCTTTTTTACCAAACTTCAATACAGTTTTTGGTAATTAACATTGGTATTGCAAAAAGCTCAAAACCAATAATGCACCCCTTGTAAATATATGCCAGATTAACTCATTATCACTTAATAATTTACACGATTACTTTATAATGACTTACAAGTCATTATAAGCATCAATTTACAAAATGAATGCATTGGCATGAGAACATGCTTTCCTGCACCTGGGTTTCCAATGCACTGGGATTCTTCCATCAAAACCACATTTTTATGTGCTTAAAATATTCCTTATGGAATATTTGGGGGGTATATGGAAATAACCATATTTCCTAAAGGTGTTGCAAAATTAAGACTGTAAATATGTTCTTAGTAAAAAAGTTCCTCATCAACGCTGGATATTGGTGATGTTTGTCTTCCCTATGGCTAGCTCCCTCCCCTACACAATTCCCTCTCCTTTCATTCCCAGCACCACTAACCACACACTCCCAAATGTCTTCATGATTTCTCCACCTTCTTCTAAACTCAGCTATCTAAATAAGCCTACAGGAAAAATTCTAAAATCAGTGTTTTGTGCTTAGTGAACCTCGCGTTTTGCCAGGTTCTTTGAATATAGTTTCTGCTTTCAAAGAACTTGCAGCCTAGTTTATATCACATTTCATCAAATTCACAGTTTTTCACCTACAGTATCTGTAATATCTATGTACCTCTTATAAAAAATAACATTTTAATTTCCATAAATTATAGTAATATAAGCAATGTGGACAAACAGAGGAGTGATTAATTTTGTCTGGAGGGTATGTGGGGGAAATGGTAGAATGACAAATGTAGAGGAGAGAGCAAAGGAAGATTTCCAAGAAGAATGTGATATCAAAGCTTGATCTTGAATTGGGATGGCAGGGAGGAGGTCATCACTCTTATGAAAGTGTTCCAAACTCCAGCATAGGACTTTGTAATTGATGAAATTTTTCCGTGTTTGCTGAAATCCATTCACTAAAAAAAAATCACATATATGGCAGTATAGCCACCTGAACGTTAACAAGGGAGGGATGATTTGTTGTGGCCCACCTGACCCAATGTTCACACCAAGGAAGCCCAGGCTGCCAGTATGTGAAGCAGAAATTATTAACAAAAATAAAAATTAGTACGAAAGAAAGAGTTATAAGCTAATTTGCATATCAGTATGTATGTTTATTGCCACCATCAATTAATATTTATGATGACTGTGAAGACATACTAGTACCAAGTATTTTATATATATTGTTTCAATGCTCACAACAGTCTTGTAGATATTTTTATCCCCATTTTAAAGATAAGGAAGCAGATTCTCAGACAGGTTCAGTCTCTTACCCAGTATTACACAGCTATGAAGTAAAAAAGTTAGAATTTAATACTTTTATTCAAAATTCTGGCTTGTTTCCTAACACCAAGGTGCCTATCTTCCTCCCCTTACTCAAATATTTTTCAAGGTCCTTTTATTGGAAGTTCAGTAAGGCACTCTGTCCTTAAAGGACAACTCTGAAGGGTATTGCTCTGTCTCTGTAGGGCCATGCTTAACTGAAAGCACCTTCATCATGACCTGAAGTAATGGCCATCTATGATCACTGCTCTGTGGAGTGTAATGTGGCCACCTTCAACATAGTGATTCTTTTCGTTCCAGGCTATTTTTTCCAACTCATTAGTTTCAGTGGAAAATGCCTGTTGATTCACAAATTCACCTCCCTTGCACTGGAGAAATCTGATGAGATCTGGGACTGCTAAATAACCAAGTTTCTACTTCTTACTTTGTCCTACTCAAGATCACTTCCAGAAGCCAAGACTAGGATCAATCATACAAGTTAGTAATATAAAGTGTTATTTAGAGGACCCTTATTCAAAAGCATCTCCCATATTACAAGTCCCCAGGAATTACCAATGATTTCTCATAGTAGAGCGTTTACCATGTTGAACTTCAATTACATCTCCACTTAACCGTCTTCCCATGAGAGAGTTAGCTCCATTAATACAGTGAAGGAGACTTATTTACCTTCATAATCCCCAAGCCTAGAACAATGTCCGACCCCCCATGGATACTCATCACCATGTGTGGAATGAAAGAATGAGTGAGTGGATGAGCGAATTCATTCAGGCTTCAGTCTTGAATGAGCCCCTACAATATGCTATGCAATTGGTCTGACAATGGAGGATACTGAGATATTTGACAAGTTGGGTTCCTGCCTTCTAAGGGCCCACATTTTAGTTGAGTCAATAGTCAATAGTAAGTCAGTAAATAGATAAATAAGTAAATAAAAACCACATATTTCCAGATTATCTTGAAAGCACTCACTACATTCCAACCAAAAACATATTCAGGTTAGCTAAAATCTGAGGCAAATCCTAGCTAACAGGAATTCTGAAGAAGCATGGACTTCAAGCAGCAGAAAAATGATCACAGAAAACCTGAAATAAATACAAGAAGGAATGAAGAGCAAAAATGGTGGTAAACGCAGATAAATCCAAATGATTATTGACATAAATCAATAATGAGAAAATGTTGAGCTGTTCAAAGTCAAGTTGAAAATAAAATACACAACAACGACAAAAAAAGTCATTAGATACTTTTGGAAGGAAGCGTACCAAGTTCTATGTGTCAGATTCATTTCTGCCAAGATGAGAAGTGGGGTGTCGGGAAGGTTCTAGAGATTGGGAGAACAGAAAGGATCAGGACATTGCAAAAAAAAGAAAAAAAAGAAACCTGAGAAATATCACCAAAAGCAACCCTAAAAATCATCTACTTCAACACCGTCATTTTACACAGTGGAAAAGTAAGGGCCAGAGATGGGGGGGAAATAGCTTATCTGCCCTGGAGTGAGGGGTGGGGGGGGTCCCGTGCTCTCAGCCTCTGTCTCACCGATCCCTTCACAATGAGACCCAGGATCAAAGACCCCAAAGTCGATTTGACACCATCAGTTCAATCAAACTTATCTTTATTTTAAAAAATTCAGAGAGGTAAAACCCAAGAGCAGTGCCCTCCCTTTATCTCCTTTCTTCTTCTTGCTTCCAGTCCTCATGTGTACAGGCAGTAGGTGTTAATTCCTGAGAAAGCTGTGGCTCAGAAGATGCTTATTTTCCCTCCTTATTTTACATCTCCAGAATGTCGAACAAGATATTCCACCCTGCAGGGAGCGAACCACAAGAGAAATTACTTAGCTTTCCAAGCGCTCACCTTCACCTCACTCCCACCCCAAAAACTGTCCCACCTTCCCCAAACAATATTAAATAGGCACCAGCCACAGCTCATTATACACTTCATGTAAAACCTGAACCTTGTTCCTTCGCAGATTCCAGCTTTCTAACTATTTCTAAAGAGTATTAAACGTTACATAGCCATATCTGAGGAAGCAACAACTTTAACTTTAGAGGAAGAAATACACTGAATGTTTTCTTAACCTTTAAAACATGTCAAGGGCATAAATCAAAATATACCAAATTGCCTCCCAGTGAAAAGAACACATCTTTAACGCAAATGCCTTGGCAGTTCTCTAGGCAAGAGGTCATTTTCTTCAGAAATGTTCAGAATGTGTATGTTTCCTCTAAAATGTTTTACAAAATGACTTATATTTCTAGCTGGGTGGTTGACAGTTCAAGGTCTGAGAAAAACAACATAACAATGGGATCAGGAAAAAACTGTTTAGGAGAATCCCAACAAGAGTTGCTGAACCTCTTAAGAAAATAAAAGTAACAGTCCATTCCCAGCCCCACTGGGAACATTAAATGTTACTTTGCTCTTAGAATGTAGTTAGATTTTCATTTTCAAGTCCTGAATTTCTAGGCACTTCTGACAATAGCATCTCTAATAGTTATGAAGACCACCTGCCTCTTTCAACACACACTTGGATAAGCCCCATTTTGACCAAGTAATTCCTCTTCCTAAAGTGATTTATCAGAGTCAGAGAAGGTCATAAATGAAAACAGAGATTAACTACATGCAGATCTAATGGCTTCAGTTTGCAGATAAGGAAATTGAAAGATGAAAAGCATTGTCCCAGCTCGCTGAGGGCCCCAAGGCTGGTGCATGGGCTTCTTGAGATTCAGTGTGATGGTCTCTTTGCCATCTGCATCTATTTGGGGCACGGTTTTTTACTTAAACACCAGGGCAATCTCCTTCTGTCTCTGAGACACAACATACTTTTCTTTCTTCTATTTCCTTTTTTAAAAATCTCATTTAGAAAATGATTTATAAAGGCTTCTCTGCTCTCTCAACATCCAGGGATTCTCAAATAGATTTTGCTACAATTTTATTTTGAAACATGAAGGAACAAAGAAAAAGAAAATTACCTTTGAGCAAAAACAACAAAAATGTAAATAAACTAAGAGAATAGGAGAATAGGCTAAGAATGATGGAAAATAAAATGAACATATGTGGCTACAGTTTTGCTGCAATAAAACACTCTAAAAGCCAAATGACAGCTTCTCCATAGCAGTTTTATTATTAAGACACAATCTCATCCCAAATAGCTTTCAGATTCAGCTGTGGAGCAGGGACCTTCTGCCTTAATAAAGGACAGTTGAGGTTGAATATATTTAAGTTGCAGTTACCTCAGACCACAGAAAGTGGTACATTAGGTTCATTAGCTCACAGGGGAAAAAAAAAGTGGTTAAAGCAGTTCCATAAAATAAGACAGTCCAAATGTGAGATAAAAGTGATTAAATGATATCTCCAAGTTAGACACTAAAATATGGTACTGCTATGGGTATTACTTTTAGCAGTTGGCAGTGATGTGTGATAATTCAAGACTGTCCCATGCAATGATTTTTTGTGCCTTTGGACCCTTGTGCAAGGATTTCTAGTTAATTCAGTCACAATTTTATGGGAAACAATTCTCAGGTGGGAAAAGAAAGAGGACATTTTTACCTAGTGTTCCATTTCAAAAGTTATCATTCTTTCAACTGGCTTTAGTGGAAATCTGGAAACATTAAGATTTTATCTACACCTAAGTAAGCCTAAAACCCAAGAGAGTAAAAAATGAATAATTTTTAAATATCTTTCCCTTTAAGTAGGTAACTTAAGCAAGGGTTGTCAGAAGTTAAGTTAGTTAGGCAATTGCTTCCATTTCCTATTTAACTTGGCTGTGTAGACATGTCCTAAGTGTAGTTTGATGGATTGTGCAAATATCTTAGTATTTGAATACTCATATGTGCCCTAACAACACTATTTAAAAAATTCTGAGCACCTTTGATACATTCAAACATACTCTTAACTCATGCAAGGAATTGAGATACTGAGTAAAGAACGCTGTGAGCAGGAATCAATAGCCCTTGTTCTAGTACTAACTCTGTTATCATTAGCTCTGTGACGGTATGAAGCTGTTTTCACTACATTATGCTGCAGAGGCAAATAACCCCCAAATCTCAATGGCTTATACCAACCTTTCATTTCTTCTTGTGTTTTATGTCAGACGAGGATTGACTACATCTCCATTCCATGTCCTCCTCATGCTGAAAAGCAGGCTTAAGGAGCAGTCCCTATCTGGTTATGCAGTTCTTGTGGCAGCAGGAAGAAAGAGCTAGTCACATGACTAAGCCTGACTTGGAAGAAGCAGAATGTATAATTCTTTCACAGTAGAGGAGCAGAAAATTGAGACAGATACACAATATACCACAGATCATTCTCTTGATCATAAATACACACTTCCTACCTGTATATCCCCAAAATACATCCATTCTCCCTTAAAAAAGTGAGAAAGTCATAATTACAGTATAAGAGTCAAATTCTTGGACTTCTTGAAAGTACCTACAGTCTAATATAGATGTGGCCTATCTTGACTGGGAAGGCTATGAACTAAAAAGGCAAGTCATGTGCCCCCTCTTACATCCAACCAGCAATGGCTACAGAGGGGTAGAGTGATCACAATAACCAATCTCATTCAGAAGGCAGATTGGAGACACCCAGAATCACCAGTCTACAGCAATTCTAAAATCCTGCTGGGGAGATGCTGAAAGGGCCTGCTAGCCTAGGACTGGGGAATGATCTTTGATTAGACTTCAGTTTTAGTTCTTGCCTCTATTCTCTGGGAGCCCCTTAATTTCTCATTATCTTTCTTGACCCTGTATGAAGAAATACTGACCCTCCCTTGATGGATAGAAAAGCGTTCTCAGTCTGCTCTCCATTCATAGAATTTTGAATCCCTAAAGATCACATGAAGTCTTTAATATTCACAGAGTACTTTAATCCAAAGTTTGGCCATATAACCCTCTCAAAAATCCCGAGTTAGCTTTTCATCCATTTGAATCCATTCAGCTCCAAGGGAAAAGAGTCACATTCGTAATTACTTTCTAGACTGGTCTCTTGTGTTTCTTAAGGCTTAATTTCGGACAGGAGCTTATGAAGCTTCTGTGAGAGAGCATGTCCTTAGTCTCTTCTCAATAAGCCATTTTGCCCACATGAAAATACTAGGCATCGCATTGATAAACACAGACCTATGACCTCATCCTTGATTCTTCTTTGCCTCTAGTCTGAGTATTAATTGGCTTTTGTTGCTCAAAGCATTTCTCAATATTACCCTTTACTAGTTGATGATGGGAAACAGTTCCATCTTTCAGTACTGATGATGACCAACCACAAAAAAAAAAAAAACTGGGAACATTGTTCAGGTACAATATATTTTTATATATTTTCATTTATAAAATAGATAATGTGTAAAATTCGACAATGAATTTGATGCATTAATTTATACATCATGGAATCACATATACATGGGCAAAATATAATTTATTCTTTATGCAGAATATGCTTGATGAGAACATGGACTCCAGAACATATTTCATTAACCTACAGACTCAAAGAGGCCAATGGTGCACATTTAAGGAAACACAATTCTAATTAATGTTTTCTTCTTGTGCAAGAGTAAACTCTAGACTCAAAGAAAAATAATTTACCCAATATACCACTGTTTAATGGTAGAGCTGGCTCCTGCATCCTAACTACATAGTCTAGTTTTCTTTTCACCCAGCAGACCACATTGAACAATTGTTATATACAAAGAAATTCAAAATGATTATCAAGTGTTATATTGAAACATGAAACATAAAATTGCTAATAGTTGACCATTTTTGTCCTTCAAAAACCTCAGTTGTGTCTAGTTCAACCCAATATGCATTCATTTCTCCCAAGTGTTTTGGAGTTTAGAACTTCTTTCCTCAAGTCATGCTTTCCAACATGTGAGGAGTATCACACATGATTTTGGTGATTCATGTGATTGCTTGTACGGTCTCCATAAATAAAATTCATTAAGATTGAATCATGCAGCAAGTTGAGACACATATTTGAAATTGGGAGCCTTGAGAGAATCAGTATTACAAATGTCATTTATACCTGTTTCCCTGTGGAAGGAGTTCCTGATTTCTTACCTAAAATCAGCAATTAGAGAGTTCTTGTTATTTGTACTGATTTTCCTTGCATTCTTTTGAAGTGCTGTGTTGGTAGACATAGCTGGGCCTACCTCACTCATCCACTTAACACTCACTGCTAATAAGGTAAAATGTAATAATGCCCAGCCCTTACTTTAACTACTATCTCCCATGTTGGTTCATTCTTTAGAAAATAATTAAACTATTTGCTGCAAAGTTAAGGGGAGTGTAACTCTATCTCCCTACCAAGAGATACCAGTGTGGAATATTTTTTAATTGCCATGAGAGATTCAGGAAAGAGCAGGATGGTTGAAGATGTATGAAAGTGTACTAACTCACCAACCATTTAACAAACCAATAAAATAAATGGTCCTGGGGTGGGAATGATTGCAATTATTTTTCAAACTTTCTGATTATGCTAATGAGTTTCAGTTTGATGCTGTTCTGCTTTTCTCATCATTCTACTATTGACTAACACTAACCAAAAAAAAGGCAAGCTTTATCCTAAGAGGTCCTGTAAGCAACAGTTCTTGGTTAGAGCAGAACAATGTCATTTCATTTGTTTTCATAATTACTATCCATCTCTACCAAATAAGATGTATATTCCACTCATATAAATATTTATATTAAATTACACTCATTTAAATTTAAAAAGTCAAATTATGGGAAAGTAATAAGTAAGAGTCCAGGTGGCAGAGAAATCACTGAAGTTTGGGAAACCTTGTTTAGAATACATCTCAAACCCAGTATGGTTCTCAGCAGGAGGGGTTTGCCTTGTAGGGGACAAGCTGAAATTTTTTGTGAATATTTTAATTGTAAGACTACAGGGATTTAGTGAGCATGTTAGAAGCCCTACAATTCATGCATACTACTGCCCCAAACAATGTTCCACTAGACATTCTGATAGGTGAGTCTTCTGTTTTGTTTTGTCTTTATAAATGGTCTTAAAATAAAATTCACACATTTTAATTATATAGCCTAATACAGTTTTACAAATGAATATACCTCTGTAACCACTCCCTGGAACAATATATAGTCCATGACCACTATCCCAGAAATGTCCTTTGTGCACCCCCACCACCAAAAGTGAACCACTATTCTGACTTCTCTCAGCACAGATTAGTTTTTATCTCTTTTAAGCTTCATGTAATCAAAATCATTCATTACACACTCATTCATGATTGGCTTTTTTTGTTTATCATTATGTCTGTGAGATCCCCCCATGTTATTGTTTATAGTGGCAGTTTTTCATTTCCATTGCTATAGCATATTCTATTGTTTAAATATAACATTTATTACCCTTCTGACAGTAATGGGCATGTGGCTTGTTTTCATTTGGGGCTGCTATGAACACTCCTGCACATGTTTTTATGACCATAAACACTGCTTTCTGTTGAGTGTATGCACCTGGGGTAGAGCTATAGGACCGTGGAGTGGGCATATGTTCAGCTTTAGTAAACTCTGCCTCACTGTTTCCCAAAATGATTTTACCAATGTATAATCCCATCAGCAACATGTGAGGATTCTGTTGTCCTATTTCCTCACTTGGTATTGTCAGACTTGAAGTTTTTTAAGCCGTTTTTGTTACTGGATACATTTAATTTTAAGGACCTGAGCCGTGACACTATTTGCTTATAAACAATAATATATTTAGAAGGTTTTAATATTAATTGATTTTTTTCTGGAATTCACCTGTTATATGAATGTACGGAAGATCGTGCTTTTTATTTTAAGGTTTGCTAATGATGTTAATTCTTTCAGAACATCACGCCATTGATGGCAACTTCACTCATGGCCCTTGAGTCTAGAATGAAACCAATAAACTCACATCAGTTTGCATTTGTAGCTGCTACATTCACAATCCTTCCTTGCAGAAAAAAATGACCAGAATATGACTATTTATTATGTGTACTAGTATTTATTCTTAGACATGTCTAAGCATCTATATATTGAAATATGTATTATTTCATCCAGAATTCTTTTCCTTTCATTATTCTTTATATTGTGTGAAGCACATTGTAGTGATCATTTTAATTACTGTGCAGTTAGGTTATTATAAGCACATGCTCATACATATTTATATTTCAGAGTAGTATAGGGGACTTCATAAAGTATTTCTTATAAAAATGGTGTGTTAGTTTGATAAGTTTGAGAACTACTGCTTGAACCAATGAAACTGCCCCTTGGAACTACAAATCGTTTGAGGGTAAAGAAATGAGGAGAAAACTGGGGTATCAAAGGGAATCCTGTGAATCAGTATTTAAAATAAAAACTTCAGTCTATATATTGCTAATACAACACCCAGGCACTTCATCCATTTTCAGGCCTCGGTCATCCTCCGCCACCATCCCATCATCCTCCCCCATCTATCCCACAGAACACTGGGCACGTATGCACAGGAGTTTTAGTAGCTTATCTGCAACTAGGCGTAATTGTCACCTTGACCCACTCACCAATCTGACTTGAAACACCTTTTTGAATATGCATTTTTATGCTGCCAAATGGATCTCTTTAGAAACAGCATTGTGTAAAAGCAGGAACTCACTCTGCTCTAACCACAGGACTTGTCCCAAGAGATCAGAAAACATTGATAGAAGACCTTTAAACCTCCTACATGGCTCTTCACCAGTCATAACTTTGCCAAACAGTCTCTTTTTCTTTAAAAAAAAATGCATGCTAAATATTCGTAACTCATTTTAAATGACTGCATAAGTGGAAAGTCAGCCCAGTGTAACCGACAGTATAGACTACAGGTAAACCCGTTAAAATGGCCAATGAGCTGAAGCCTCGGGGAAGATCGCATTAATTTGATCATCATGACTGGATAATGCTCATGCAACTGTATATCCATTTCTAAGTGGACAGTGGAAAGAAGAAAACCTAGCCTGGAAATTTCCAACTAGAAAGAAAGAGAGGTCAGAACTGGTATTAGAGCCTCACAAGTAGATTAATCACCAGGGGTCATGTTATTTTCTTAATACATAAAATCTCAGTTTGTACAGAATGAAATTAACCCCCCAAACCTCCAATTGACCGGGAACTTTTCCATGTTTTATTTTAGAGAAAAAGAGTTGAATTTCTCACAAAGTAAATAAAAAGGAACAATTAGCAGACAGTTTTTCTGCCAGTGACAAAACTGAGGAAATCAGGAGGAATGTTCATTAAATTCATACATAATACAAAACTAGGAACAAGAACTAAAACACTATAAAACAGAATTGGGATTCTGAGTGGTCCTGAGAAACCGAAGCTCTGGCCCAGTGGTTCTCGACTCTGGCTGCATGTTATCAGCAGTTGGGGACCTTTAAAAGGCCAAACATGCCTAGGATCTACCCACAGACATTCTAATTGCATTAGTCTGGGTCAAAGCACAGGCATCGAATAGTTTTTAAATGCTCCCCTGGCAATTCTAAAGCATAGTCAAGGTTGATACCTGTGTCTCAGATGATACCATGATTCACTCTTCTAATAAAGGGTCAAATGCCATGATTGTCAGAGTGGTGGGCAGCTGATTGAGAGAAAAATGACACAATTTAGGCCTGTTATCTTAGAATGGAGAAAAGGAAGACTGAAAGAGAGGCATAGCTAAAATCCACTAGTAAGAGTAATGCATAGCATCATTGAATGTTTCTACATGCTAGGTGCTGAGCTGAGGTGCAAAAACAGGAGTATTCTCATATAAGTTCACCATATATAAAAAGAAACATGAATTAATAGAAAGATAGACTGATTGGTTTGATGGATGGATAGATGGTAGATGCATGAACATGCATGGAAATTTGGAGAAAGATCCCCAAGAAAGTAGATGATGGTTACCTCTGGAACATGGAGTTGATGAAAGACATTTTTAT
This sequence comes from Smutsia gigantea, assembly GCA_032199065.1. Lineage (NCBI taxonomy): Eukaryota > Metazoa > Chordata > Mammalia > Pholidota > Manidae > Smutsia > Smutsia gigantea. Next base: position 72,219 of record JAVSCE010019458.1, read on the forward strand.
TATATAACTCTTGCTCATTTGAACTTTTTAAAATTTTTGCTACATGCATATGTTATTGTCATTATGATTTTTAAAATATTATTTAAATGATAGCAACTTTTGATCTTGATGAGGACCGTTGTTTTTTTTCCCACTATATCCCCCAGCTCAAGCCATCTGTTGCTTCTCTTTGTGATAAAAATAATCAGGATTATTTTTGGATAATCCCCTTGTTCATGGCTCATTCATTACACACACCTAAACTGAGTTCTGCTAATTAGCAATAGACCCCAATACTTTTCCTGACACTGGGATTGGGATTTGCTAAAGGTAAACCAGTCCTGATCAATTGGCAACATTTTGTTATAGAAAATAGCAGAGAGGGAAGGCACTGCGGGGTATAGCTATGGATACACTTAGGGCTTTTCAGTTATACTATGCATGTGGAAGCATTGGTTAGTGGATGGCTAGAAAGAAGCCTGTGACTGCTGTCACAGGAAACATGATAAGGTAAAATCGGATCTGCATTAACTCACAAATCCTCTTTTTTTGCATCTCCTTTGGGTTGCCAAAACTCTACAGAACTTTCAGCTCTCCATTCTATTGATCAGGTTCACCTTTGATGTTCTCTTTAAACATACATCCCTGGAGCAGAAACACGGGGGTTGTTGGGGGTGAGGGAAGAGGAGATGGTCTGGAGTCTCCCCTCCACCCTACACACTTCCTCCTCCGTTAGGAAGCATCCTTGCTCCACCACCTTCCAGAAGGAAGGCACTTTTCAGAGGGAAAAGCTCCTTCCCTTTTGAAATATGAACACCTGGGGCCTACTGCTAATTTTAGTGCTCAGTTTTCTAAACATAGATCACCTACCCCATCTATGGAAGGAGGGTGCTTGGAAGGACGAATCCCAAACTTTCAGCTATGTTCTACATCTTTGGATGGTTTTATATGTAGTAAAACAGCCTATATGATACTAGTAACTTATCTTCAGTCTTCTTGAAAGCAGTGGCCTATAAAATCTAGACCCAGAAGGTGAAATAATGTAGATCGCAATGTAATCCAGGCACCAAATACCATCATACAAAATGGCTTTCAGTATGTATCAACCAGACAATCAATTCCTCTTCTCAGTTGTCCACTTGGCCTGGAGAGTTAGAAACCCAACCATTACGTGTCCTCATTGCCGCAATAAAATTTGGTGTTTTATTAAAAATATTGAATTTTCTTGCTACACATAACTAGAGGGTTTTATAGGTGCATGCTCAGAGTTATCTGCGTGCAAGAAGTGTAATGAATAACACTGCATAAATATGGAAGCTGGCTTAGGATACTCACTTCATGCTCTTTTAGTGAAGTATAAAGGAGAAACCAAGTCCCTGCTTCTGAACAAGAAATCTTAATCTTTTTGAAGTTTTCTTCCCAAAATGACAGTTTATATTGTAAATTCAAAAGTATCTGAGATGGAATGATTTTAATGACTTTGACTAGAAGAGTGACAGTTTATTGAAGACATGATTAATATGGGAAAATCAATTTTATTCTTGAGAAAACAAGTATCAATGAATCCCTATTCATGCATTTTAATAAACTTGTATGTTAAGCTTTCTACAAGAGAGATCATGACCAATCAAATGGATTTTAGTTCCCAACATTTTATCAGAAGTTAGCATGATTTTTTCATCCATGCCCTGATCCAAAGGAGAAAGAAAAAGCTAAAATAGGATCAAAGGAAAAAATCACATCTTGATTTACAACTTATATTTTCTGATCAGACTTACAAATCCAGCTAAAGTGCTTAATCAATAGAAAGCACTTAAAAATGATGTCAGTTATAGATGCTTTCACCTGAAGGTAGTGCTTAAGCTAATCTTTTGTTAAAAAAAAAAAGTAAAATTTTAAAAAAGCTTGTTTCTCTTCAGCATTTATTTCTCTGAATTAAATTGAATGCTCAAACTTAACTGCCTCTCCAGCTCTTATTGAAGAGACTGCATAAAATACAGAATAAATATTCAAAAATACCTACCTAAGTATTAACAGGAAGATTTGTGGGACTTTGAATGGACAGTTCAAGGACCTCTGTCCTTGCACCGAGAAGAGTATATTTCACTTGAACTTATCGGAGGTAACCAACAGCTGCTGGGAATATCTCAGTCAGTTTCCAGGTACAAGGCACTGAATCAGAAGTGTCCACTTTTCTGTGTTGATATTTAAAAATTACACCTCTTTATTTTGGAAATAGAAAACTGAGAAGGTATTTGGTCCGAGTCAATAAAATCATGAAGAGTACAAATGGAGTAAAACTGAACTGAGTCATTAACCTTGAACTATTAGCTGTAAGGTCACCCTTTGAAGTTGAGAGATGTCAGGATGGCTACAAGGAATCACAATTTGAAGAGTTAATAGCATCTATACTAATATGATGGGCCTAATAAGAAAAAATTATAAATAGTTTATACAAGTATTTAGATTAATTTATGGATGATTCAGCCTAAGTACTTATTAGGGAAAGTTGGTGATATTTTTAGATCAACAGCAGTAGTTATGCCAGGTGCTTGACATGTGAGGTTTTCATTTAGTCCTCCAAAAACTCTGTGAGCAGGTACTCATAGCTTTAGTTTATAGATTACAAGGAGAAGATCAAAAGGTTAAGTAGATTGTACTAGGTCACACTATGAGTGATGGAGCTGGCATTTGAACCCAATTTGATCTGATTCCAGAGCCCATGAGCTTTCTTTTAAGCCAGGCTATTTCTAAAAGAGACATCTCTGACACACAGATTCTTTCTGGGATCCTTTCAGATACATAATTGCTTATTGCCATGATAAAGCTGCAGTAGCTAAAACTTTTAAATGTTGTTGGTACAGAATAATAAACATTTATTGTTGTACATGAACCTATAAGTCAGCTAAGAAGATCTGCTGATCTTAGCTGAGTTTGGCCAATCTAACCTAGTCTTGCTTATATGTCTGTGGTCAATGAACCAGTCAGCTGGAGACGGGCTCGTCTGGAATGTTCTTGGCTAGGATTTGTCTCTCTTCCACAGACATATAAGCCTCCAGTAACCTAGTGTGGGCTTGCTTTCATAACAAAGAAAGTTCTCAGAAAGAGAATGGAAGCAGCCAAGGCCTCTGGACACCCAGATCGAGAGCTGGCACACCAATGCTTTCATGATATTTTATTGGCCAATGCAAATCAAAAAGCCAATCCAGACTCAATGGATGAAGAAATAGATTCCTCCAATTGATAGAAAAAGCTGCAAAATTACATTGCAAAGGAATGTGCAGGAAGGGGTGAAGAATTAGAACCATTTTTGCAATCAGTCTACAACAACAATTCAGAGACAAAAAGAACAAGCAGCCTAGACCAGGACTGATGTCTGTATGACTTGATCTCTCCCATGATTCAGGGACCTTAAAGGTACTGAGAATTCCAGGGATGAATAAAAGAAATAAAAACTCCTCTCCAAAGGAAACTTATATTCTAATGAGAAAAGATAGGTAGTATACAAAGTAAATAATTTAAATAATTAGTATGTGTGTGTGTGTGTATTACTATACTAGGGCTGCAATTAACATTTCAAAGAAATGTATTTTCTCACAATTCTGGAGGCTGGAAGTCCAAGATCGAGGTGTTAGCACATTTGGTTTCTCTTCAGGTCTTCCTTGCTGGATTTTAGATGGCTGTCTAGTGATTTGTTCATGTGGCCTTTTCGTGGTGTGCATGCCTCCCTGCTACCTCTCCCTTGATTCTCATAAGGATTCCAGTTATATGGATTGAATGAGGTCCCCACGCTCATGACCTCACTCCAAATGCAGTCATGTTTGGAATTAGGTCTTCAACATATGACACACTTAAGTCCATAACAGCATATTACAAAAAATAAAAAGAGCAAAGTAAAAAAAAGAAGAAAAATCAGGAAGTAAGATAACAAACTGTTGGGTGGAGGTAAAATTTTATATAGAATAGGCAGGGTAGCCCTCACTGAGAATGTGACTTGCCTAGGGGAGTCACTCATGTGAATATCAGGGAAACTACATTTCAGGTAGAGAGAACAATAATTTAAAGAGCCTAAAAGAGCCCAAGGACAACACCTACCCGGTTTGTAGAGAGACGTGGCTAGAGAGCTCTGACAATGGAGAGAACACTAGAATGTGGAGGTGAAAAGGAAAAGTGATCCCAATAGGAGAGACCGTAGTGAGGACTTTGGCTTTTACTCAGAGGTGCCATGAGAAGTTATTGAAGGCACATAAACAGAAGACTTACATAATATGATTCACACTTTTAAGTAGATTTTCTGACTGCTTTAACAATACTGTGGAGCAAAATGTAGGTGATCAGTTAGGAAGTTCAGTTAGCTGGTAGCATGAACCGGAATGGTCCCAGTGAGGTTGGTGAAAACTGAATTCTAATTTTATTTATAATTAAGAGCCTACAGGATAGGCTGACAGATCAAGCAGGGGCTGTGGTAGAATGAGAGATGTCAAAGACGAAGATGATGCTAAGATTTTTTGCCTGGGTCACTTGGAAGAATGGAATTGCCATTAACAGAGAAAGGGAAGACTATTAGAGCCACAGGAGAAAACACTTTTATTTGCTTGTATATTTGTTTATTTTTATTTGATTGACTGATAAGAATTTCTGACATTTTTATTTTGCTGGTGAAAAAAATGTTTAATAAATCAAAATGAAAGCTATACTGAAACAGAACATGGCAGAAAATCTGTTTTCTGTAATAATTCACAGAAACTGTAAGTGTGCACATTACTGAGATTTTCTTTTTCTTTTTTTTTTTTGCTTTTATTTTTATTTATTTTTTTATCATTAATCTACAATTACATGTGCAATATTATGGTTATTAAACTACCCCTTCATCAGGTCCCCCCCACCAACCCCATTACAGTCACTGTCCATCAACGTAGTGAGATGCTATAGAATCACTACTTGTCTTCTCTGAGTTGTACAGCGCTCCCCACCCCCCCACCCCCCACATTACATCTGCTAATCGTAATGCCCTTTTTTTCCCTCTTATCCCTCCCCTCCCACCCATCTTCCCCAGTCCCTTTCCCGTTGGTAACTATTAGTCCGTTCTTGGGTTCTGTGAGTCGGCTGATGTTTTGTTACTTCAGTTTTTTCTTTGTTCTTATACTCCACATATGAGTGAAATCATTTGATACTTGTCTTTTTCGGCTTGGCTTATTTCACTGAGCATAATACCCTCTAGCTCTATCCATGTTGTTGCAAATGGTAGGATTTGTTTTCTTCTTATGGCTGAATAATATTCCATTGTGTATATATACCACATCTTCTTTATCCATTCATCTACTGATGGGACACTTAGGCTGCTTCCATTTCTTGGCTATTGTAAATAGTGCTGCGATAAACATAGGGGTGCATATGTCTTTTTCAAACTGGCCTGCTGCATTCTTAGGGTAAATTCCTAGGAGTGGAATTCCTGGGTCAAATGGTATTTCTATTTTGAATTTTTTGAGCAACCTACATACTGCTTTCCACAATGGTTGAACTGATTTGCATTCCCACCAGCAATGTAGGAGGGTTCCCTTTTCTCCACAACCTCGCCAACATTTGTTGTTATTTGTGTTTTGGATGTTGGCCATCCTCACCGGTGTGAAGTGCTATCTCATTGTGGTTTTAATCTGCATTTCTCTGATGATTAGCGATGTGGAGCATCGTCATGTGCCTGTTGGCCATCTGAATTTCTTCTTTAGAGAAGTGTCTATTCATGTCCTCTGCCCATTTCTTAATTGGATTATTTGCTTTTTGTTTGTTAAGGTGCGTGAGTTCTTTATATATTTTGGATGTCAACCCCTTATCGGATACGTCATTTATGAATATATTCTCCCATACTGTAGGATGTCTTTTTGTTCTACTGATGGTGTCCTTTGCTGTACAGAAGCTTTTCAGCTTGATATAGTCCCACTTGTTCATTTTTGCTTTTGTTTCCCTTGCCCGGGGAGATATGTTCATGAAGAAGTTGCTCATGTTTATGTCCAAGAGATTTTTGCCTATGTTTTTTTCTAAGAGTTTTATGGTTTCATGACTTACATTCAGGTCTTTGATCCAACTTGAGCTTACCTTTGTGTATGGGGCTAGACAGTAGTCCAGTTTCATTCTCTTACATGTAGCTGTCCAGCTTTTTCCAACACCAGCTGCTGAAGAGGCTGTCACCTCCCCATTGTATATATAAGGCTCCTTTATCAAATATTAATTGACTGTATATGTTTGGGTTAATGTTTGGATTTTCTATTCTGTTCCACTGGTCTGACATTTAATTTTAAGATGGATGTGTAAGGGACCCCTAAAACCATTCCTAGCTTCAAAGACTCACAGGAAGAACTCACAGGATGCAGCATATGGTTGTACTCATGGCTATGATTTATCACAGCAAAGGATACAAAGCAAATTCAGCAAAAGGAAAAAGCCCATGGCGTAAACCAGGTGCAAGTTTCAAGAGTCCTCTCTGAATGGAAACAGGAAGAACAAGCTTAATTCACCCAGCAACAAGTTGTGGCAATACATGCAGAATGTGTATGAGGAAATTTCATTAGAGACTCAAGGTCTAACATTTTTACTGGAAGTTGGTCACATAGTCATCCTCTGACTGCTACTCACCAAAATCCCTGCCTTCCAGAAGGAAGGTACATGTTCAACATAAACCATTTTGTTTGCACAGTTTACACAATGAGCCACTCTTACCAGTTAACAGTTGACTGGGAACCCTCTGAGGGTCAAGTTCCCAGATGCCTGCCAATAGCCAACTATAGCTCTTGGGGGAAGAGTGTTCTTGGCCCGGATCAGTAACGTATGAAACTGGTGAAACCAAAATAAGTCAAAGGAAAGGGTAGGTTGAGATAAACCATTTATTATTGCTCACAACTTTCTCTAATTCACTAGCTAGGTCCTGTCTGTGTCCTCAAGTCATCCCTCAAACTCTGCCTCCTCTGCATGCTCTTTACTTCCTGCCCACCCCTTCCGGGAAGAACTCCATTGGTGGGTCCTTGGTGACTGGCAGATGCCAGACCAATTACGAACCAGGAATGGAGGAGAGGGGAGAATGGCGATTATCTCTTCACCCTTTTCCCAGGAGGCTGTTTGGGAGGCTACAGCAATAAACACCTGTGGATATATAAATAGCTACGGCCAGGTGGGAGATTCTTGAAATTCTGCCATTTACCCACACCAACCTTGCAAGCAAACATTTCTACAGAGAGCAGTCTTAGGCTTGCTGGGGTAACTCCATTGTCAGACCTCTTTTCTGCACAGTGCCCTTTGGATATCTTAGTGTAAATGTCAGGAAGCACAGGTCTGTATGGATCTTGACTTCAGAGGAAAATCCTGGACTGAAGATACAAATTTAGAAATCATCAGCCTAAAAATGGTATTTAAAGTAATGACACTAAATAAGGTCCCATAGGGAATGAGACAATAGAGGTCCATGAACTGAGCTCTGGGGCTCCCTCACAGGTCAGGGAGATAAAAAGAAATGAGTGGGAAAAAGGGAAGAAAGAAAGAAAAGGAAACAAAACACTGAGAAGGAGTAGGTAGAAGTAGAAAGATAAGAGGAGAAGCCGGAGCCTAAGCCATCCTGAGAGTAACATGAAGAAAGTTATAAACTACTATTCAGGTAAGATGAGGAATAAGAAATTAACCCTGATCACTGGGTTATGGTTCGATGTTTACAGATAATCTACACTATTTATTCAGAAATATTTTGGACATACTTACCCCATACCCCCATCTTTCTATTTCCCTACAGGGCCCTATATGAAGCCTCAAAGATGATAGATGGTCCATGAAAATAGAGAACAGGCAAAATCTCCATACCACTCACTCTGTCCCTGTCAACTAGCACTTAGCAAAGACAGAGAAGCACATCTTCAGAGCAAGCAGGACCAAGGGGGCAGAGAGCTGTCTGAATGTGAGGGAAGAAGTCCAGCCAGGCGGAGAAGGAAGAAACAAGATACAAGCTTTTAAATGACCTAATGCATGTAATTGCTTAGACTACTGTTTATCATCATCAACGACAACAAAAACACCAGCATTATCCAGGCCTAGTTACAGCAAATCTCGATATGATTTAGACTTTCAAGATTTTCAAGAATCAGACAGGGCCTTCTTATTCCAAACCAAATTCCAGTATAATATTCTGCCCCTAAATGCCCTACACTTACGCAAATGCCTCTGAAATCACTTATAATGTATCCTTTTACAGAAATTGAATTCCATTTTTTATCCTGATTCTTGCCCGTTCATACAGTCCCAGCTCTATTTGTACATTGGACTGATCAGCATTGGTCCTTTGGGCAATCTAAAACAACATGAGAGCTTCCTTAAATATTTCACCATAGTCACCTCACTCACTTCATTCTAATCTCAATCTCTACTGGGACTCCACTAATGCTCAATTAGTGCTCAATTAAGGGCACATATTAGGATGATAAATGAAAGAACCACATAAAGAATTGGGACCACCCCCTGGAATTGTTTTCTTCCTTCCTTCTCTATCTACCTCTCCTCCCATTTCTCTCTCCTTCCCTCTCTCTTCCTTCTTTTGTTAATCCAGCAATCACATCAACCAAGAATCACTATAAACACTGACATATTTTAGAACAATTATTTTGAAACTGTAGATTGCAAATCATTTGTGGATTGTAACAAATTTTCATGATTTATTAATAGAATAGAATGGAATAGTTTACACTTGGCTAATCTAGAAGGGAAAGGAAAACATTAAAAAATTAAAATATCACTGTGTATTTTTATGTAGTAAGAGTGAAAATTGTTTCTTAAAGCTCTGTGTGTGTGTGTGTGTGTATGTGTGTGTATGTATGTGTTTATGTATGCATGTACCAGGTAGCGAAGAATAATGTATTATCAGGCTTGGTGATGGTCTAAAACATTTGAGGAACCCCTCTGGAGAAATTGCAACAAATGATCATTTTGTAATGCATGAGTCCATTGTCTTTATAACCAGCCTAAACTGAAGTCCTAAAGAAATAATAAACATACAGAACAAATGTACCTTCTGTGATTTCAACACAGAAAGCTTTCTTCCAGAAGCTGCAGAAAGCCCCACTGTTTGAGGTCTCACCCACCTGAGGCTATAATGCAGGACTGTGCACAAACTTTCAAAATGCATAATTGGTTCATTTTATTATCTAGATTGGGGATGGTGAATATTTCCAATCCATAACAACAGGTTCAGCATTTTTATTCAAACCTCAGTGGATCCTTGAAATTTTTAGAAGCATTTGAGGACATCTTGGGCATAATTATTTGTCTGGCTGGAAACATCATTTGAGGTTTGGAAGGAGACATATGTCAAATCGAATTCTCTAACAGGAGGCCCACTGAACATAAATTTTGCAAATTAGACTTTGTACAGTATCAAGCAGACACAAGTATTCCTAGGAAGTCAGAAGCTGGTTATAGTATCTGGAAAAGAACACAGAATTCCAGATCAAATGTTCAGGATTTTCTCCAAAGCATTTCTTCCTAGATGTGCCTGAGATTCTTCTAGCTTCAAAGTTTACAAACTGAAGTCCAGGTCCGATGAGGACAGCTGTCAGGTTTTACGTGGATGACACCATGTTTTATAAATTGAGAACAGTATTTCAAAATTGGGTGATTTAACACAGAATCTGTATGCCCAGCTTCTCTTGAAAACACATCAGCATATATGGCAACTGAGCTGACATTCCCTTACAGCCGTGACTAGCCGGGCTTCTGTAGCAGTGCCTTCTTGGGACATACAGGCAGGCAAACCTTTTCTCCAGTTGCTCTACACCTACATCTGCTTCAGACACTTGTTTTACCTGCCAGGTCCCAAGAACATTTTAATTTGCTATCCATAATCTGGCAACATGCATCTAACTAGAGCAGATCATTTGGAAACAGAGGTGGGCACTGTCAGAGCAGGGAAGCCTGGGAGCTAATTTAGTCAACGGCTTTTATATTTACCCTGTCTCTTATCCTAAGCACATCCTTTCCTGTCCATTACAGTTTCTCAGTAAATGATCATTAATGACTGTTTTACAGAAAAACAGTGAGTATTGCACCACAATGAAAATAAAAAAGCCAAATGTTCTGGACAAGAGGAGTCTTGACAAATACCATAATAATATCAGATATCATTAACTCTTCCCACACAAATATTTCTATCACCTATGAATTTAAATTTTCACCACACTTCTCTGTAAACTGAAAAAAGTCCAGATGGTTAAAATTTAGGTGGTATAATTCAAAGCTACTCAAGGAACCCAAGTTACAATGTTTGCATAATGCCTTCATTGCCAAAGTCCCCCAAAAGCCCCATTAGTCTTTCCTGAGCTGGGAGCTTTTATTCATGCTCTGGAGCCTAAAAGTTACTTCCTTTATTCCCACATTCAGTTCAAATTCCATGTCACTCACATCCCTCCCTATTCCTGAAGCCTCTGCTGAATCTCTCTTCTCTGGATTATGGTAGGTCTTCCTGCCTTTTCCACTTTTATGGAGAGAGGGAGCAATTACTATAAATTCCCTTTCTTGGTTGTTCTTATTTGAGTTGATTCATCAAATACATATTAATTTGACATTTGCCAGTTACTGTCTATCCATGATCACTGGGTACCCCCACCGGCCTCCCCTCCCCCAGAGTTTTTGATTCAATATTTCTGACGTGAGACCTGATAATTGCATTTATACCAAATTCCTAGGTGAGGCTGATGCTGGTAGCTGGAGGACCACACTTGAAAACTGCTTTTCTCTAACATAATGCCCCCCCTTGATAGCTAGTATTTGTTGACCTACAAGACAAAGCAAAAATTACCAAAGTAAATTGCAGCCCAATAAAATTAAAAGATTCCTTAGGGTTAAACGTGTCCAATACTAGAAAGATATAGCTTTCCTACAGTGGGAGCCTCCCAGCACCTGGAGACAAGGTGGCCACCACTTAGTTCTAAAAATGGAAAATCAAATTAAAACATGCTAAAGTTTTCGCATCTCTAGCTGCTACAAAATTTTAAACGAATGAATGAAGGAGAATCAGAAAACATATACTTTATGTGCTTTATGCAGTAAGCTTTTAATCTAGTTCATACTTCCCCTTAATTAACTTGAATTTGATCTTTTTACAGTTGTTGTTTGTAATGTACTTCAAAAACTGAGCCTCTGTGTGCTTCACATTCACAGATTTAAAATGAGAGAGCAAGGAAACTATGCTAGGAAGAAGCTTGCTTTTATCCATCTATCGCACACTTCAAATAAGCAGGGATTTTTAAAAGGTCTTCACTCCCTCTAGTCTGTATCCTGACCAACAGAGAATAAAAAATTTAAATGAGAGGAAATCAATTATCGATCAGCATTCTTTTTTCACAGACACTTTGGTGCAATTACACTATGCTAGCATTTGCTTGGATTGCAACAGTATCCACTGTACCAATTGATTTTGGTTTATTGAAATAAAGTAAATTTACTAGATCTACTTTAACCCTTTACCTTTCATGAAATGTTGTTTATGCCAAGAAAAGAGCCATATTTGAAATATTTCTTCCTGTTGTGTTTGAAGAAGAAAAATAAGCCTTTGCAAGAAAGCCTTTCATGAGATGTCTCTAGCAAGGAGGGACTTCTACATATTTTTAAATATCTATGTTACAGATCCGATAAACTTATCTTGAGGGCCCTCTGTCTGGTTAAAGCATTCACTAATTGATTTTTTTCACTAGTTTGTTCACCAAATACTCATTGTTTCACCCCTTGTATATTTTAAGGGAAGAGAGAAGCTTTGATGTAGTGAAGCCATGAAATAATGCAGTGATAAGAAAAAGCAGTGGAAAAGAAACTTTCAAAAAGCTGCTTCTGGACCTAGATTTGAGATTTCATATAATATGTATATGCATATATATATGTATGACTATATATATATATCCATATGTATGTATTATATTAACCAAAACATTTCAAAGCAATTTACATAGATCACTACACATTACCCCTAAACAGGTCAACATCCTTTTCCAAAAACTAAAAATTTGCTACCTAACTAGAATATTATTATCACACCTAATAGAATTAATAACAATTACCAATATCATCTGATATCCTGTCGCCCAACTGTCAGATGATTTTACATTTGACTTTTAATAGCAGAAGCCCTATCAATAAGTGATACAGAGAATATTTCCTTAAAGTTTATTTAACAAATTTAGTTAAAAAATTGGGTATAATGAAAAATGTTCAGTCTGTCCTGAGCCATTTTTAACTCAATTCTCCAATTTTAAATTGTATTTTAAAGTATATTTATAAAAAACAAAGGTGGTAACTGGATATTTTTGGCCAATCACGTGTCGTTTTTTCATGTGTTAGATTTTTATAAATATAAAGAGTTATATATTTTATATTTTGCTGATGGTGATAACATGGCATTACCAAGCCTTTGTAATCAACAATCTTGGATAAATTCCCTCATCTTGAATGAATATACCTGGGGATAGGGATAACATTGATAAAGAGAAAAAGGCAGAAAGGCAGAAAGACAGATAAAGGAAATAATAGGGAACATCTGCAATGACAATGAAAATATAAAGGAATCAACCTCATGACTACTAAAACTTGAAGATGTAGGAAAATAATGAAAATTCAGGAAGTAATCAATTCAAAAAGAAATGTACAAATTATATTTCTGAGTTATTTAAAATAAGTTAGCTGCATAATTAGTCACAAAGAAAATCTGATAACTAGCAAACAACTTCACTAAGAAGTTCTACAGTTTTTCTTTTTTCTATTCTCCACACAAAATATCATTGTCAATTCTTTTTCAATGTGTTCATGTGTTCTACAGACAACACAAGATTTGAGACCATCTTTAATATCATTGTCCACTGTGCCTCACACAATCTAGCAGCATACTGCCTTTCACACAGGAGGGACCCAATAAATATTTGTTGTCTTTCTGGCTGGTAAGGATAGAAAACCTAATTTCTTTTAATGACGATACCAAATCTACGCTACTAATAAGATATCCCAGGAGTCCTTGGAAGCATTAACTTTTTTTTTTGAGGATTTCTGAGCTGTAAAAGCAAATGAGCTCCTTATCTTTAAGGAGTGGGGAATAAATGGAAAATGCATGCTCACAGTATTGCATGGAGTGTCCCTGGCTCTAAACAATGACAAAAAGTACATTAACCACAAGATCAAGATGCCTAATCAATTTGCAAGCACATGGAAAGGCTCAGAATGATGGGTAATAACCAATATGACTTTGTGACCAACAAATCATGTGAGACCAATTCAATTGCTTCCTCTGACAGAGTGGCAGACCTTGTATGCAGGGAGGAAGGGACAAACATAATATATTTTGACTTCTGACTCTGTTCCACATGACATGCTCATCAACAAGGTAGGAAAATATGGCTTGCTGTCAGAGATGTATTAAATTGATTAGAGAGGTGCTAATTGGGAAGAGAAGGAAAGTCATAGACTGTATGAAAACACAAATGCCAAGCCAAGTATGCTTCTGGTTTGGGTGTGGATAAATTCAAGGGCAAATAAATATAACAAGCAGAGTAGAATACAGGTAGATGGCAGAACCTTTCCAATAAACAGAATAGCTTACGACTTTTAATAACAGCTATTCCCACTCTTTAGACCTTAGCAAGTATATGAATGAATGGACAATATGTTACTGTCCTCATAGGAAAATTATTATTTTAAATATTTGTGTCTCCAAAATATACTATTAAAATGCAAAAGATAGCTAGATATAATCATTTTCCATTATGCTACTGAATCTCCATTAAAGATGAATTTGACAGATCTCCCCAGGTAGGAAAAATTAAATGAGAATAGGAAAATAAGATGGCTGATTTCCAAGAGGAAGAAATAGGAGATAAAGTCTGGAGGATGTTTGATAGCTAAAGGCAGAAGCAATAGGAGCTTCTATTCATCCTAACTATAGTCAAATTTGACCTGAAATCGACTTACTCTACCTACCATTTTGTTTAATGCCTGACCCTAAATTCAGTATTCAAAGCCTGTCAATCAATATTTTGAACTACTCAGATTAACTGGAAAAATTACCACAGAAATTTGGTCAGGAATTGAATCATTTATTACAAAAAATCAGCTAATAAGTATGTCCTAACTAAACACTAATTATGTGTCCAACTCTACTAGGCACAGCCTTCTCCCTTAAAGATCTGGGGCACAAAAGGAAAAGATAATGCCTAAGATAAAACATATGTATTCTTATCTCTCTTCTTTCCAACATCTACGATTTCTTTTTCACAACTTAAGCTTTTATTCCTTTAAATGTAACCTAGTCTCCTTTCTCTAAAAAATTTCACCTGATTTTATCATGTGTGATGATATTAAAAGATGTCTAAAATTCTCTGAAAACCCTCCTATGAAAAAGTGGAGCCTGATTCCCTTTGCCTTAATTGTGGATTGCACGTAGGGACTCCTTCTATTAATACTTCAAAAATGCTTGTGTGTCACTTTGGAGAACAGGCCATAAAAGCCACAAAAAATATTATTCATAAGGAAAAATATTTATATAGTTGACAACAATAAGATTAAGAATTTCTATTTATTAAAACATACCATAAAGTAAAAAAAACAAGCCACAGAATGTGAGAAGTTACTTTTAACCATATTAAAGGAAAAGAATCCAGAATACACAAGGAACTATAAACTGCTAAGAAAAATACTGACAAGTCAATAAGGTAGGTTGAAATATAACTGGATATTTTATAATAGGGAAAATCCAAATGGCCAATAAACAAACAAAATAAGGTCAATTTATTTGATAATCAGGAAAATATAAATGAAAACTATGGCAAACTACAACTTCACACCAATCATATTGCATAAAACAAAAATCTAAGAAAGCTGCACTTACCAGTAGTCCTGCAGCAGTCATGGCCCTGCAGTAAGGCTCATGCAGCCAACATGGGGTCACCCCTGAAGCACAGAGCCCTGGCAGATGGGGACTGCCCTTCTGATCCCAACAGGACATCAACATAAGGCCACTTTTCAGGACTAGGAGATGTAGCTAAACACCTAACACAGAGAAACAAATACAGAGAGTTAGACAAAATGAGTAGATGAAGGAATAGACAAAAAGAACAAGACAAAACCTTAGAAAAGGAATTAACAAAATGGATAAGTGAAGAGTTCAAAATAATGGTGATAAAGATGATTACCAAACTCAGGAGAAGAATGGGTGCACACAGTGAGATCATCAATAAAAATTTTGAAAAAGTAAGAAAATATCAATTACAGTGAAGACTAAATAGAAATGAAAAATACACAAGAGGGAATATATAGCATATCACATGACAAAAAAAATCAGTGTTCTTGAAACAGGATAGTGAAATCATCCAAACTGAACAGCAAAAAGAGAAAGAATTTTTTTAAATGAGAATAGTTTAAGGGATCACGAGGACATCAAGCATACCAACATTCACAGAAGTCTCAGAAGAAGAAAAGAGATATAAAGGAGCAGAAAACTTACTGAATAATGTGAAAACTTCCCTAACCTAGGGAAGGAAAACAGTTATCTAGGTCCAGAAGCACAGAAAGTCCCTAACAAGATGAACCCAAAGAGATCCACACCAAGGTATACTATACTTAAAATGTCAAAAATTAAAGATAAAGAGACAGTCCTAATAGAAGCACCAGAAAAGCAATTAGTTATGTGTAAGGAACCCCTACACACATCATAAGACTATCAACTGATTTTTCAGCATATTTTGCAGGCCAGAAGGGAGTGGCAAGAAATATTGAAAGTGCTGAAAGGAAAGCAAGCTTACCATTCAAATTGAAGAGGAGATACAGTTTTCCAGACAAATAAGAGCTAAAGTTCATCACCACTGATTCAGCTTTATAAGAAATTTTCAAAGGACTTACTTAAGTGGAAAAGAAAAAGCCATAATTAGAAATAAGAAAATACATGAAAGAAATAAATGTCACTGTTAAAGGCAAATATTTGGTAAAGGTAGTGGATCAACTACATAATAAAGCTAGTATGAATAAAGCTAGTATTAAATGATAAAAGTAGCAAAATCAACTATATCTACAATAATTAGCTAAGGGATACACAAAACAAAAAGATGTAAATTCTGATCCAGAAACATAAAACATGATGCAGGGGAGAATAAAAATGTTGTGCTTTTAGAATGTGTTTGAACTTGAGTGACCATCAACTTAAAATAGACTGTTATATACATATCCTGCTGTATATGAGCCTTATGGAAACCACAAGTCAAAAACTTATAATGGGTACACAAAAAATAATGAGAACATAATCTAAACATAATACCAAAAGTAGCCATCAAATCACAAGTGGAGAGTAAAGTAAGAAGAAAGGAACAGAGAATAACTACAAAAACAGGAAGTAATTAACAAAATGGCAATAAATACATACCTATTGATAATCACTTTAATGTAAATGGACTAAGAACTCCAATCAAAAATATATAGGATAACTGAATGGATAAAAAATCAAGACCCATCTTTATGCTGCCTATAAGAGATTCACTTTAGATCTAAAGACATCATAGACTGAACGTGAAAGGATGGAAAAAGATATTCCATGCAAATGGAAATAAAAATAGAGCTGGGGTAGCAATACTTACCAAACAACATAGACTTTGAAACAACTGTTTAAAAAAGAGGCAAAGATGGGCATTACATGATGATAATGGGATCAAACCAACAAGAAGATATAACACTTGTAAATATTTATGTACCCAACATAGGAGTACCTAAATCTATAAAACAAATATTAACAGACACAAAGGGAGAAACTGACAATAATATAATAATAATTGGGGAATTTAACCCCCACCTACATCAATGGATAAATCATCCAGACAGAAAATTAATAAGAAATCATTGTCCTTATATGACACATTACCAAATGGACTTAATAGATACATACAGAACATGCCATCCAGAAAAAGAAGAATACACATTCTTCTCAACTGCCCATGGAATATTCTCCAGGGTAGGTCACATGTTAGGCCACAAAGCAAGTCTTAATAAATTTAAGATTTAAATCACATCAAGCATCTTTCTGACCACACAGTACAAAACTAGAAATCAGTTACAAGAAGAAAACTAGGGGGAAAAATCACAAACATGTGTAGACTGAATAACAACTTACTAAACAGTAACAGAACAATGAATAAGTTGAAGAGGAAATTTTTAAAATCTTAAGACAAATGTAAGTGAAAACACAACATACCCAAATCTATGGGACACAGGAAAAGAGCTCTAAGAGGACAGTTCATAGCAATCCATGCCTTCCACAAAGAACAAGAAAAAATTTCATATAAACATTCTAACATTACACATAAAGGAACTAGGAAAGGAAGAACAAAGAAAGCCCAAAGTTAATAGAAGGAAAGAAACAATAAGCATCAGAGCAGAAATAAATGAAATGAAGATAAAAAAATAAAACAGGAAAAAATGATGAAACTAAAAACTTGGTCTTTGAAAAATAAACAAAATCAATAAACCTCTAACTGAACTCATCAAGAGTAAAAAGAGAGGGTCTAGGTAAATAAAATCAGATATGAAAGAGAAGCTACAACCAATTCCACAGAAATGCAAAGGATCATAAAAGATTACAACAAACAATTACAGCCAACAAATTGGATAAACTAGAAAAAAATCAATACATTCCTAAAAACCTATCATCATCCAAGACTGAATCAATAGAAAGAAAATCAGAACATATTGATTATTACTTGTGAAATTGAATCAGTAATAAAAAAACCTCCCAAGAAACAAAAGTCTAGGACCAGACAGCTTCACATGTGAATTCTATCAAACACTGCAAGAACAGTTAATAGCTATCTTTCTCAAACTATTCTAAAAAGTTAAAAGAAAGGAAGACTTCCAAATCCATTTCACAAGGCAAGCATTAGCCTGATACCTAAACTGAATAAATACACTACAAAAAAAGAAAATTATAGGCCAATATTCCTAATGAACATTGAAGAAAAAATCCTCAACAAAACATTAGAGAATCAAATTCAACAATACGTTTTTTAAATGATCATAAACATGACCAAATGGGATTTATTCCAGGACTGCAACATTGGCTCAATACCTGCAAATCAACAATGTAATACACCACATTAACAAAATGAAGGATAAAAACCATATGATCATCTCAATAGTGGCAGAAAAAGCATTTTAAAAATTCAACATCCATTTATAATAAAAACTCTCATCAAAGTGGGTATAGGGGCAACATATCTCAACATAATAAAGTCCGTATATGACAACCCCAAAACTAACATCATACTCACAGGTGAAAAGCTTAAAACATTTACTCAAAGATCAAGAACAACACAAGAATGCTCATTATCTCCACTTTTATTCAATATGGTATTTATTGGAAGTCCTAGACACACATTTAGGCAAGAAATAGAAATAAAAGTCATCAAAATTCAAAAGAAAGAAGTGAAAGTGTTAGTATTTACAGATGACATGATACTATATATAAATTGCCCTAAAGCCTCAACTAAAAATCTACTAGAACTAATAAAAGAATTCATAAAGTTGCAGGATACAAAACCAATACACAGAAATCTGCTCTGTTTCTGTATAGTAATAATGAACTATAGAAAGAAAAATTAAGAAAACAACCTCATTTACAATTGTATCAAAAAGAATAAAACACCTAGAAATAAATTTAACCAAGAAGGTGAAAGACCTTTACTCTGAAAACTGTAAGACATTAATGAAAGAAACTGAAGACAACACAAATGAATGGAAAGATATACAATGCCCTTGGATTGGAAGAATTAGTGTTGTTAAAATTCCCATACTACCCAAAGCAGTGAAATTCTTATCAAAATACCAATGGCATTTTTCACAGAATTTGAACAAATAATCCTGAAATTTGTATGGAACCACAATGACCCTGAAAGCCAAAGCAATCTTGAGAAAGAAGAACAAAGCTGGAGATACAATGGTCTGGATTTCAAACTCTATTACAAAGCTATAGTGATCATAAGAGTAATCAAAACATGGTATAGGCATAAAAAC
Organism: Smutsia gigantea; assembly: GCA_032199065.1. Lineage (NCBI taxonomy): Eukaryota > Metazoa > Chordata > Mammalia > Pholidota > Manidae > Smutsia > Smutsia gigantea. Next base: position 91,254 of record JAVSCE010019458.1, read on the forward strand.
AGACAAATAGATCAATGGAACAGAATAGAGAGTCCAGAAATAGACCTACACTTACATAGTCATATTCTAATCTATGACAAAGGAAGCAAGAATATACAATGGGGAAAAGACAGTCTTTTCAATAAATTATGTTGGGAAAACTGGACAGCTACATGCGAAAGAAGAAAACTGGACCATATACAAAGATAAACACAAAATGGATTAAAGACTTATATGTAAGGCTTGAAACCATAAAACTCCTAGGTGAAAACATAGGAAATAAATTCTTTGACATCAGCTATAGAAATATATTTTGGATCTGTCTTCTCAGGCAAGGACAATAAAAGTAAAAAATAAACAAATGGGACTAAATCAAACTAAAAACCTTTTGCATCAAGAAGGAAACCATCAACAAAGCAAAATGGCAACCTCCTGAGTGGGAGAAGATATTCACAGATTATATATCCAATAAGGGGTTAACACTCAAAATATATAGAGAACTCATACAACTCAATAGCAGAAAAGCAAACAATCCAAATAAAAAATGGGCCAAAGGCCTTAATAGACATTTGCCCAAAGGAGATATGCAGGTGGCCAACAGGTACACAAGAAGATGCTCAACATGACTAACCGTAAGGAGTTCAGCAAATCAAAACTACCTCACACCTGTCTGAATGGCTAGAATCAAAATGACAAGAAATAACAAGTGTTGGCAAGGATGTGGAGAAAAGGGAATCCCTATGCACTGCTGGTGGGAATGGAAATTGCTGCAGCCTCTAAAGAAAACAGTTTGGAGTTTCCTAAATAAAGTAAAGATAGGTCCACTATATGATCCAGAAATTACATCTCTAGGTATTTATCCGAAGAAAATGAAAATACTAATTCAAAAAGATATAGGCACCCCTACATTCATTGCAGCATTATTTACAACAGCCAAGATATGGAAGCAACCTAAGTGTCCATAAAAAAAGAATGAAATCTTGCCATTTGCAACAGCATGGATGTACCTGGAGGGTATTATACTAAATGAAACAAGTCAGACAGAGACAAGACAAATACCATATTTCACTTACATATAGAATCTAAAAATAGAACAAATTAACAACAAAAAAAAAGACCAAACAAAAAAACTTTCTTTTTCATTAAAAAAATGTTATATTTTAAACCTTCCAGTTGTAAAATATAAGACACAAAGATGTCATGTACAGCATAGGGAATATAGTCAATAATATTGTAACAATTTTGTATGGTAAAAGATGGTAACTAAACTTACTGTGATGACCATTTCATAATGTCTGAAACTAATGCAATATTGTATGTCAATTATTCAATTAAAAAAAATTTAGTAAATATGTCTCTAAGAACCTAAATGAAAACTGCATGAAGATTAGTAAAAAAAAAAATCTGAGAAAGCCAAGTATTAATGATGATGAAAAGTATTATCTGCTAGTTAAAAACAGGCATGTTCTATGACTCAGCAATTCCACTCCTTGTTTAAATTTATTTCTAGGGAATCTGTTTATCTCCTAGGGAAATGGACCATAAGAACCTGGACACAGAGGCACCAAGATACATGTACAATAACTTCACTGGCAGCATAGATTTAACTCAGGGAAAATTTATTTCAGCAGCAGAATATGCCATATTTATAAAATACAGCAATGAAAACAAACTGAAGCAATGTGTATCAACTTGGATGAATCATATAATGTTTAGTGAAAAAAGCATAACATAAAATAATATATATAGTATGATATAACATTGTTTATTTGTATCAAGTTCACAAAATACAAGCTAAACAGGAGTGTCAAGGGATGCATAAATTGCAAGGAAGTGGTTACTATAAAATTCAGCATTAGGGTTACCTCTGGCTAGAATAAAGAAGTGAAGATATTCCAGAATGAACATACAAGGAGCTTCTGGAATGCTGGCAATGTTTTATTTCTTGACCTGCATGGTAGTTAACAGATTTCACTTCATGATTCATGCTATTATGCTATATTTGTGTTTTATGTACTTTCCCTCTGTGTTATATTTAAAAATAAAAGATTTACAGAACAATAACAGCAAATATACTACAGCCCCACAAACCACCTTCAATTCCCACAATTCTAAATTATTCCTCCCTAGGTTTCTTCCCAAGAATCCCATAAAATGGTTGAAAAGACTTTCATACTTTGATTTTCCCTCTTTATTCAGTTGTAAATATTTATTAAACAAATATTATTTGGATTATTATCCAAAAAATAATGATTATTATTAAATTATTATATTTATATTGTTATTAAAGTGTTATTATACTTACTGTTATTATTAAATTATTATTGCCTACTATGTGACAGACACTGTTCTACATGTTTGGAATTACACCAGCAAAAAAAAAAAAAACTAAAATAAAAATCACAGCCCTCACTTACATTCAAGTTTAAGTTTAAAACAAAGAATTGTCTTAGCAATTACAAGAATAAAGTGGCTGTAGCTTCAGGAAAGTTTGCAGCCAGGGATTCAAAGAGCATGGAGATTCTCAGTCTCCACTTCTCTGTCTGTCACTTGGCTTGAAGTTGTGTTTTAGACTTATTTCCTCAGACACTTCCATAAGTGAGGACTCATGATCATAATTACCTTTGCAGTAACATTCGTTCAGTATCTCTCTATCATCTATCGCTCTATATTCATCTATCACCTAAATCCTAGGGAAGATTCCTGACTGGCTACTTCATGATAATTTTATCCATGAGCTAATCACTAAGGCCAAGATAATGGTGTACTATGACTGGCCAAGCCGCGTTCTTACGCCCAATCCCGTGAGCAGAGAAACCTGACAATGTAACTGTAGTCCCACTGGAATGGCAGGGAGTAGGTGAGGGGAATTTCCAAATGAAATAGTGCTGAAATGAGCACTGAGTAAGTAGTGCTAAGTCAATTAAAACAGATGATATATTCCTTAACAACTAGACATAACACACATCAGACAATGATAAGGCAATCATATTTTAAAAAGAGAAAAACATAAATAAATCACTGCAGAATCACAGAGCAAGGAACAGTTATTTCTGAGCTTCACAGGCCTGCACCCACCCTCCCTCACCTCACAAAGACAGATATCAAAGCTACCCCTGGGGGAGCCCTGCTGACCATTTTATTCAGAATTAAAGAAACACAGATCAGAGAGGGGCGTCAAGGTCATGCTGGCTGTCCTAGCCCAGTTTCAACAGAATGAGTGACATTAGAATCTGTAATACTAGTACGATGTTCCAGGAAGGCAGCCCCATGACCTGTCTCAGGGAGCAGGCCTGGGGTTTAAGCAACCTTATCTGTTCTGACAGGATCAAAGACTGCTTTCCTTAACCAAACTGGGGTAATGTGAGTTTATAAAACAGTCAATAAAGAACAATGATGCAACCAGAGAGAGAAAATGGGAGAGCAGAGAAGTGCTCTGAGTTTAAGTTCTCTGCACTTAGATCAACATTTCAGAAAGTCCTCCTTCCTTCTTACAAATGGCTGAATGGATTCTAACAATGAAGTTCTGCTCTCCCCCCCAATGGGCTTCCCTGACATTTGGAGGCATGGTTACTGGAATTTTGGCTTATAATATTAAGGAACCATCACAAAATGTGGTTGCCTTGTTCAGACCCTGTGTTTGAACTTTTATTCATTTACTATAATCTAGAATCATACCCCAATTATGAGAATCAATTTAAAATAGGCCCCTCTCCTCACACTCCCTCTACGATCAATTGCACTGCTGTGACGAACCTTTAAAATGTCCTGACACCAGCCCTCTCCTCAGACACCCTTAAAGGTGGCTAATTCCACACCCAACCCACCCTCTCCATGACTTTGCATTAAGTGTACACATATCTCTCTCTCCAACTCCACAGCTGGATTGAAATCCCTTTGGAGTAATGAACTATGTTTCCCTAACATAATCTGGGACTTTTGATAGTTAACTGATAATTTTCAAAATTTTACATTAAAAGGTAAGTGATTCTACCATCACTAAACTTTCCAATATCTGTGAATCAGAGAAAACCCTGACAGACATAGTGATAACTACATTGTGGTCTCAGGTGACCAGACTTGGGACCTAAAAGACACTGGGGCTACTTATGGCAAGACAGGTGCATAACAATTAAAAGCATGGAATCCAGTGCTAGACATCTCTGAATTCAAATCTTAGCAAGCTCTTGGAGCTTTTTGACCCTTCGTTTCCTATTGATGAGATGGGTATAACCTTTTCTTAGGGTTATTATGGGAATTAAGAGAAATGATATATGTAAAAAACAATACACTTGCATGTAAATAAGTCTTCATAAACAGTGATGTGTGTGTGTGAATTATATTTTGAGCTCCCAGTCCCCCTCTCTGGTGCAAGCTCCATGTCAACTAGTTTGAGAACTCTGTATTTCCATAGGGTTGCCTCTAATTGGATACACCATTGATGCAGTTCCAAAGTGTGCAATTGGGTAGGGGCCTCTGTTTCATGGGTGTACATTGAAATGGCCAGGCCTTGGTCTAAAGGCAATTATTGACACATGCTGGTTCCCATCTTCAAAGCAACTTAATTCCACAGGCTCTCTGATAGTTCTGGGCCCTCTGAGAAAGAACCCTGTGTGAGACTGTATATGGCCCTCTCTGCCATGCCTAGCAGTCATTCTCTTTGTGGAGTATTGTTACCTAAATAAAATGCACAGTCTCTCCAATTGAGAGCTTTGCCCCTTTCCAAATTCCTGTCAGAGGAACAGTAAGCAAGGCCCTCTCTCTGGGACCCCCAAACTCTGCTCTCAGTATCTCTCCTGCTCTTACCCTCTCCTCAATTTAAGAAAATTTCACTACATATGGAAAGAGTCCTACTCTTCTCAAAGCCCATTTCTCCAAAATATATTGTCTTCATGTGGAGTCCTCTCAGATTCCATAAGGGCACCTGACATTGAAAACTAAAACCAGGAAAACGGCATTTTTTTCTTCTTTACTCTTTGCTCTTCCCTCCTGGGCTTTGTGAGGTTGGAGAAGGGAAAGAGGGAAAGAGGTAGAATAAAAGCACGGGGACTGGAAAGAAAAATCCATCTAGCAAGTGGCATTATTATTACTGGTTCAACAGCAGAGGGGGACAGACAAGCATTTCAGATACTTTAATCCTTTAACTGTTTTCTGGATATTTTCCCCATATTCTATAAAGCAGCATGTTCCAAATTGGAACCCCTGTTTTTACAAGATCATTGCCGACTAAAAATCACAACTGTGACACAGTTGTAGAACACGGAACATTCCAGAAGGGAGGAAGTAGGGTAGACTGTAAGCAGAGTTTGCCTTTCGAGCACTCCTACCTCCCTTTTATTTTGTATTCTTCTTTCTCCTATCTTGGAAACATTTCTTCCATTCAGGCATTTGTTTTCTCTGCCCTTCATAGAGATCCATACAGATCTTCCCTCCTCAGACTGTACATGCCACATGCCAATAGGTAGCACCTTTATCATAAATCTCATTCCCTTGTTATTTTATCTCATTCTTACATCCAAACTGAAGTCTTTAGTGACTCAACAATCCAAACAATACTTGCATTTCAAAAGATACTACAGGAAGGAATCAATAGAAGGCACATACAGATAGCCATGTGTTTTGATGGTTGGACACCCTGTTTACAGACTTTCAAATACAGAGGACCTAACAACTGCAGAGTACACATGCTCTTTAAGGACATCATTTACAAAGATAACCAATATTGGACATAAAGAAAGTCTCAACAAACTTTAATGGAATGAAATAATACAGACTATGCTCATAACCATGTTGTAATTAAATCAGATATTAACAAAATATATATATATAACTAGCAAAAAACACTACATATTGTGGAAATTAAGAAAAATACCTCTAGTTATATCCAAATATCAAAGAAGAAATCATAATGAAAAAATATAAATGTTTGTACTGAATAGTAACAAAAACATGACATTGCAAAATTTGTGGGATGAAGATAAAGCAGAAAATAAAGGGAAAGTGATGCATGTATTAGAAAATATTAATGTGTAAAATTAGCAAGCATCCATTTGACCCAGATCCTTCATCAGAAGACTTGCTGCCCAGCTGTGGACAGTGGCAATCAACAATCTTCTTGTGTCAGCTCCTTCTGGTTCCACCTCAGGTAAGGAGAGCTGCCTGCCCTAAGGTCATGTCCACATCCAATAACTGAGTGAAGAAGCAGTTTAACAGCTCAGCCCTATGCTGAAAACCAATGTATGACTATACTCTGACAGACAATATTTGCTCTAGAACTCATCACCCGTTTAGCTCAGGTTTATAGAACCTGCATCAGAGTTCAGCTTCTTGTGCTTAAAATCAGAAATTAGGAAAACAATCCCATTTACAATTGTATCAGAAAAAAAAAACTAGTCATAAACTTCATCAAGGAAGTGTAAGACCTGTACACTGAAAATTATAAGACAGTAGAAGAAATGGGGGATGACGCAAATAAATGGAAAGATATTCTATGCTCATGGATTAGAAAACTGATATTGTTAAAATGTCCAAACTACCCAAAGCATCTACAGACTCAATGAAATTTCTATCTCAATGGCATTCTTCACACAGCTAGAACAAACTATTCAAAAATTTGTACGGAGCCAGAAAAAAACCTGAATAGCCAAAGCAATCTTGAGAAAGAACAAAGCTAGAGGCATCATGCTGCCTGACTTCAAACAACATTACAAAGCTATAACAATTCAAACAGTATGACATTGACAGAAAAATAGACACAGAGATCAATGGAACAGAATAGAGTCCATACTTACGTGGTCAATTCATTTACAACAAAGGAGCTAATAATATACAGTAAGAACACTTTCTTCAATAAATAGTGTTGGGGAAACTGGACAATCACATGCAAAAGAATGGGCCACTGTCTTACCCCATACACAAGAAAGAGCTCAAGGGAGGATTAAAGATGGCGGCATGAGAGGTGAGACAGAGGAGTCCTCCTAAAACCACATTTAATACAAAAATATAATTAATACAACTAATCCTGAAAGAGCAACAGGAAAGAAGCCTGCGCCAGACTGCATACACCTGGAGAAAAGAATAGACCTCATGAAACAGGGTAACCTACCAAAGTCATGATCTGGAGGGACCCAAGCCCTTTCCATACCCCAGCTCACTGGTGGGAGAAAGAGAAGTGGAGCAGGGAGAGAGTGGAGGCCGTGTAGGACTGCTGAACACCTAGCTCTGGAGATCTGCTCTGGGAGCACAACCTACATTGCATGCTGCTCTGGTGATTAGGGGGGTTGGAAAGCTAAGACAGGAAGTATACCAGGAGAGACTGAGATTCCAGCCATTTGTGGAAAACAGGAATCCATATCCAGCTGCTCTGGGGCAAAAGAAAGGTGGGCAGTCTGAGAGACTTCCTAACAGTGAGAGGGCTGCTAAAGGGGCAAGGATTGCACAGAGCTTACTGCTCAGGAGAAAAGACAGAAAGACAAAATTGTCCAGGTGCACTCTGCCTAGCAGATTGGGAACTTTCAAGATCTTCAGGTGCCCCAGCCCGCTGGCTAGCTACGCAGCTACAAGTCCCCCTTCCATGATATACAGCCTGCTGCACCTTCCTCCTGGCCAGCCTGCACCTGGCTCACAAACTGGTAAAGCCTGCCCTGGCTTCAGGCCAGCCAGAAGGAAGCCTGCCTACAGCAGCTACAAACGCAAAGCATAGAGGCTTATACCTGTGTGCTCGGCCCACTAGTTCTGGCAGTGGAGACAGGCATAGCAGCCTGGAAGTAGGAAACAGCTCTTTCCTGCCCCCAGGCACCAACACCAGGCCCTGCAACCCCCGACATTGCTCCAGGGGCTGAGCAGCTCCAGAGACTAGAGCTACTGGGCACTAGAGAGCACCACATACAAATATGAAACGTCAAAGGAACCAGGTTCAAAACAAATTCAGACATTGACAAGAAAAAGAGTCAAATGAAACCGATCTCATGAAACTTTCTGAAAGACATTTCAAAATAAAAATCATAAACATGCTCATGGAGGTTCAGAAAAATATTCAAGAACTTATGAATGAATTTCAGTGGAGATCCAATCATTATGGAACACAGTATTAGAATTGAAACATACAGTGGAAGGTTTTAAAAGCACATTAGATATGATGGAGGAGACGATAAATGAAACAGAAATTAGAGAAGAGGAATACAAAGAAGCTGAGGCACAGAGAGAAAAAAATATCTCTAGGAATGAAAGAATATTGAGAGAACTGTGTGACCAATCCAAACGTAACAATATTCATATTATAGGGGTACCAGAAGAAGAAGAGAGAGAAAAAGGGATAGAAAGTGTCTTTGAGGAGGTAATTGCTGAAAAATTCCCCTGTCTGGGGAAGGAGATAGTCTCTGAGGCCATGGAGGTGCACAGATCTCCCAACATAAGGGACCCAAGGAAGACAACACCAAGACATATAATAATTAAAATGGCAAAGATCAAGGATAAGGACAGACTTTTAAAAGCAACAAGAGACAGAAAAAAGATCACATACGAAGGAAAACCCATCAGGCTATCATCAGACTTCTCAACAGAAACTTACAGGCCAGAAGAGAGTGGCATGATATATTTAATGCAATAAAACAGGGCCATGAACCAAGAATACTCTATCTGGCAAAATTATCATTTAAATTTGAAGGAGGGTTTAAACAATTTTCAGATAAGCAAAAGCTGAGAAAATTTACCTCCCACAAACCACTCTATAGTACATTTTGGAGGGACTGCTGTAGATGGAAGTGTTCCTAAGGCTAAACAGCTATCACCAGGGGAAATAAAACCATAGTAAAAAAAGTAGAATAATTGATTATTAAGCAGATGCAAAATCAAATCAACTACCCCCAAAGTCAATCAAGTGATAGACAAAGAGTACAGAATATGATACCTAATATATAAAGAATGGAGGAGGAAGATAAAGGAGGAAAAAAAACCAAAGAACTTTCAGGTTGTGTTTGCAACAGTATACTGAGTCAAGTGAGTTGAATTAGACTGCTGTATAATAACCTTTGGTAACCATGAATCTAAAGCCTGCAATGGCAATAAATACATACCTATCTATAATCACCCTAAATGTAAATGCTCTGAATGTACCAATCAAAAGACATAGAGTCACTGAATGGATAAAAAAACAATACCCATTTATATGCTGCCTACAAGAGACTCACTTTAAACCCAAAGACACACAGACTGAAAGCAAAGGGATGGAAAAAGATATTTCATGCTACTAATAGGGAGAAAAAAGCAGGGGTTGCATTACTTGTATCAGACAAAATAGACTTCAAAACAAAAAAAGTCACAAGAGACAAAGAAGGACATGACTTAATGATAAAGGGGTCAATCCAACAAGAAGATATAACCATTGTCAATATCTATGCACCCAACACAGAAACACCTACATATATGAAACAAATTCTAACAGAATTTAAATGGGAAATAGAATGCAATGCATTCATTCTAGGAGACTTCAACACTCCACTCACTCCAAAGGAAAAATCAACCAGACAGAAAATAAGTAAGGAGACAGAAGCACTGAACAATACATTAGAACAGATGGACCTAACAGACATCTACAGAACTCTACACCCAAAAGCAGCAGAATACACATTCTTCTCAAGTGCACATGGAACATTTTCAAGAATAGAACATATTCTAGGCCACAAAAAAACCTCAGTAAATTCAAAAAGATTGAAATTGTACCAACCAGCTTCTCAGACCACAAAGGTATGAAACTAGAAATAAATGACTCAAAGAAAATGAAAAATCCCACAAACACATGGAGGCTTCACAACATGCTCCTAAATAACCAATGGATCCAAGACCAAATAGAAACAGAGATCAAGCAATATATGGATACAAATGACAACAATAATTCAACACTGCAAAATCTGTGGAACACAGCGAAGGCTGTGCTAAGAAGGAAGTATATTGCAATACAGGCCTACCTCAGGAAGAACAATCCCATATGAACAGTTTAAACTCACAATTAATGAAACTAGAAAAATAAGAAAAAATGAGGCCTAAAGTCTGTAGAAGGAGGGACATAATAAAGATTAAAACAGAAATAAATAAAATGGAGAAGAATAAAACAATAGTAAGAATCAATGAAAGAAAGAGCTGCTTCTTTGAGAAAATAAATAAAATAGACCTAAAGAATCCACTCCAAAACTACTAAATCTAATATCTGAATTCAACAAAGTTGCAGGATATAAAATTAATACACAGAAATCTGTTGCATTTCTACACACTAATAATGAACTAGCAGGAAGAGAAATCAGGGAAACAATTCTATTCACAATTGCATCAAAAAGAATAAAATACCTAGGAATAAAGGAAGTGATGGACCTATACTTTGAAAATTACAAGGCACTCATGAGAGAAATTAAAGAAGATACCAATAAATGGAAATACATCCCGTGCTCATGGATAGGAAGATTTAATATTGTCAAAATGGCCATCCTGCCTAAAGCAATCTACAGATTCAGTGCAATTCCTACCAAAATACAAACAGCATTCTTCAATGAACTGGAGAAAATCATTCTACAATTCATATGGAACCACAAAAGACTCTGAATAGCCAAAGCAATCCTGAGAAGGAAGAATAAAGTGGGAGGGATTATGCTCCCCAATTTCAAGCTTTACTACAAAGCCACAGTAATCAAGACAATTTGGTACTGGCACAAGAACAGAACAATAGACCAATGGAATAGACTAGAGATCCCAGATATAAACCCAGCTATATATGGCCAATTAATATATGATAAAGGAGCCATGGACATACAGTGGGGAAATGAGAGCCTCTTCAAAAACTCATGTTAGCAAAACTGGACAGCTACATTCAAGAGAATGAAACTGCATTATTGTCTAACCCCATACACAAAAGTAAACTCGAAATGGATCAAAGACCTGAATGTAAGTCATGAAACCATGAAACTCTTAGAAGACAGCATAGGCAAAAATCTCCTGAATATAAGCATGAGCAACTTCTTCCTGACCGTATCTACTCAAGAAAGGGAAACAAAAGCCAAAATAAACACATGGGACTACATCAAACTAAAACGCTTCTATACAGCAAAGGACACCATCAACAGAACAAAAAGGCATCCTACAGTATAGGAGAATATATTTGTAAATGACATATCCGACAAGGGGTTAACATACAAAATATATAAAGAACTCACATGCCTCAACACCCAAAAAGCAAATAACCCAATAAAAAATGGGCAGAGGATATGAAGAGACAGTTCTCCAAAGAAGAAATTCAGATGGCCAACAGACACATGAAAAGATGCTCCACATCACTAATCAACAGGGAAATGAAAATTAAAACCACAATGAGATATCACCTTACACCAGAAAGGATGGCCAGCATTGAAAAGACTAAGAACAACAAATGCTGGTTAGGATGCGGAGAAGGGGGGACCCTCCTGCACTGCTGATGGGAATGTAAGCTAGTTCAACCATTGTGGAAAGCAATATGGAGGTTCCTCAAAAAACTAAAAATAGAAATACCATTTGACCCAGGAATCCCACTCCTTGGAATTTACCCAAAGAGTACAACTCAGAATCAAAAAGACATATGCATCCTTATGTTTACCGCAGCACTATTTACAGTAGCCAAGATATGGAAGCAACCTAAGTGTTCATCAGTAGATGAATGGATAAAGAAGAGGTAGTACATATACACAATGAAATATTATTCAGCCATAAGAAATAAACAAATCCTACCATTTGCAACAACATGGATGGAGCTGGAGGATATTATGCTCAGTGAAATAAGCAAAGCTGAGAAAGACAAGTGCCAAATGATTTCCCTCATTTGTGGAGTATAACAATGAAGCAAAACTGAAGGAACAAAACAGCAGCAGACTCACAGACTCCAAGAAGGGACTAGAGGTTACCAAAGGGGAGGGGTGTGGGAGGGTGAGTGGGGAGGGTGGGAGGAGGGGATTGAGGGGATTATGTTTAGTACACATGGTGTGGGGTGTCACGGGAAGACAGTGTAGCACAGAGAAGGCAAACAGTGAATCTGTGGTATCTTACTACACTGATGGAACAGTGACTGCATTGGTGTATGAGTGGGGACTTGATAATATTGGCAAATGTAGTAACCACTTTGTTTTTCATGTGAAACCTTCATAAGAGTGTATATCAATGATACCTTAATAAAAGAAGAGAAAAAAAAGAATGAGCTCAAAATGAGCTAAAGCTTTGAAATTAAAATCTGCATATACAACTGAAACCTAGAAGAAGACATAGGCAATAAGCTCCTTGACATTGACATTGACAATGACCTTTTTGGGTTTGACATCAACAGTAAAAGCAACAAAAGCAAAAAAACAAGTGGTGTATCAAACTAAAAACCTTCTGTACACAAAGAAAACCATCAACAAAATGTAATATCAACCTATTGAATGGGAGAAAATATTTGCAGATGATATATCTGACCAGGATTAGTATTCAAAATATATAAAGTCGTCATACAATTCAACAGCAAAAATATATATATATGACTTAAAAATGGGCAGAGGATCTGAATAGACTTTTTTCTGAAGAAGACATACGGATGGACAACAGTGAGATTTCAGCTCACACCTGTTAGAATGACTATTATCAAAACAATAAAAGATAACAAATGCTGGGAAAGATGTGGAGAAAAGGGAACCCTTAGGCAATGTTATTGGGAACGTAAGCTGATACAGCTGGTATAGAAAATGGTATGGAGGTTTCTCAAAAAATTAAAAAGAAAGCAGAAAAAAATTAGTATGTTTGATATCCTATCTGAGAGATGGTTACATGAGTGTATACACATGTCAAAGTACATCAAGCTGTACAGTAAGATTTGTGCATTTTAAAAATATTTAGGTCAATATAAATTTCTAATACTATAAAGTATGCTAATATGCATAATAAGTAAAAATAGAACTACCATGTGGTCTAGCAATTCTATTTCTATGTATTTCTCTACAGAAAGCAAAAACACTAACTCAAGATATTCACACCCCCATGTTCATTACAGCATAATTTATAATAGCCAAGATGTGGAAACAACCTAAGTGTCCATTAATAGATGAAAATATTTTTAAATGTGATAAATACATACACACACACACAACGGAATGTTATTCAGCTATAAAAAAGAATAAAATCATGCTATGTGTCCTCAGCATGATTATCTTGAGAACATTATGCTACGTGAAATGAATCAGACAAAGAAGACAATACCATATGATTTCAATTATATGTGGGATTTAAAAATAAAACCAAGCTCATAGATACAGAATATAGATTGGTGGTTGCCAGAAGTTAGGTGCAGGGGTTAGATGAAGTGAGTGACTGAAACCAGAAGATACAAACTTCCAGTTATAAAATAAATAAGTCATGGAGATGTAATATACAGCATGGTGGCTATAGTTAATAACACTGTATTGCATATTTGACATATGCAAAGAGAGTAGATCTTAAAAGTTCTTATCACAAAGAAAAAATTCTTTAACTATGTATGGTGATGGATGTTTACTAGACTTAGTAAGATGATCATTTTGGGATATGCAAATATTGAATCATTTTGTTGCAAACCTGGATTAATACAATGTTAGATGTTAATTGCATCTCAATAAAAAAATTAACAAAAAAATTAAAATCTATCAAAACCTGAAAAGGCCAGGGATAATCATGACACTCTTGAAGAAGAGAAAAGGGTTAGGAGGGCTTCCTCTACTATATATTAGGATTACTTTAAATTTTGGTAATAAACTATTGATAAATAAATAGAACAATGTAATAAAGAGCAGAGAAATAGAGCTATACATAATGGATACTTGATATATGACAAAAGACGCCTTGAAGTGGGAAAATGACAGACATTACAATGAATAGTTCTTAGACAATTGAATTTTCATACAAAAATGAATGAAATTGGATCCTTTCCTCACTTCATACATAACCATCAGGCCCAGGCAGATTCAAAATTATAAATATGTTATAATATGACTCCTCAGAATTTCTGATTAAAAACAGCTTTTTAAATAAGACACAAATGGTACTAACCATAAAGGAAAATACTAATACTTCCCACTGCATTAAAATGAAAAACTTTGTTGATAAAGATAATAAAAAGACAAGTCTATATCAGTAGAAAGTATTTGGAGCAAAAAGAACTTTAAAAAAGTCTATGATATATAAAGAATTTCTATATATTAGTAAAAATTATAAAGTAAGACCATCCAATGGGCAAACAAGTTGAGTAGTCACATATACAAAATAAGTCTAAATAGTCAATATATATGAAAAGTATAGTGTCATGTAAAATCAGTGAAATAGGAATTAAAACTAATATTAAGTACCACTACACACTTACTGTCTGGCAAAGAATAAGACATCGGATACTATCAAATGTTGCGAAGGATGTTGAGAAAAGGAACATACCAGATGTGACTGATGGTATGGACGATGTTTGACATTATCTAGTAAATGAAATATATGACCCACGAGCCAGCCATTCCATTTCCAGGAATATACCCTACAGAAACCCTTACATATATGTAGCAAGATACTTGTGCAAACATGATAATAGAAACATTATTCATAATAGCTCTAAACTGGAAGCAGTCTAAGTGTCCATTTAAAGAAGAATGGATAAGTGAATTGTAGTATATTCATTTACCAGGAAACTATATACTTCAGTGAAAACAAACTACAGCTGCACCAAACATCATGGATGAATCCCATAAACATAATACTGGATAAAAGAATTAAGATATTTAAAAAACACAAATACATACATATCTATACACACATATACAACATGATTCTACTTTTATAAAACTGAAAAAAAGGAAAATTAAACAATATTGTTTAGTCATACATATGTAGATGATCATGATTTTCTGTATATATATTACATTTCACAGCTTTAAAAATCAGTAACAACAAAATGAATGAAAGATAAAGAAATAAAAGCAGTAATCGTAACAACTCTTTAAGATATTTATCTTTAAAAAGGAAGAATATATCAAATTATTACATTGTACACCTTAAACTTACACAATGCTATGTGTCAATTATATCTCAATAAAGCTAAGCACAATGCACCAAAAATAAGTAAATAAATAGCATTAGGAGGATAAAAATACTTATATGGCCACTCAAGATAGTAGGTGCATTTAATAAAAAATAAAGGAAGGGAAAACATTATTAAGTGCAGAAGGTGAAGTCAAAGGAACTATTGTTTCGAAGAGAAATATGTGATAATATTTATATGTTTGTTAGAATAAGCCATTACTAAAACAGACATTAAAGATACAGGAAAGTAAAGGAATAAATAATAGCATGTGATCCTCATGAAAGCAAAAAGTCATGGCATCAGAACTTGAGAAAGAAGAGGAAAGGAATGGATGCAGGAAAAGCATCTCTGTAAATGACATGCCAGGCATCTGATGGCTCCATTTTCTCTGTGAGGTAGCAAGTGAGACTGCGTTCCAAAAACTGGCCTTCTCGACCCAAGGAAGCTGACAGTATTTTCCCACTGTCCTGCTGCAGGTCCTCCGTCTGGCTCCATTTGCTGGGTTGAAGCCTCCTGTTGCCATGAAGGCAACAGCAGCAGCTCTGCAGATGATGCCCAGAACCATGCCGGTGTGTCCACCAGTCAGTCTCACTGGCTTCCTAGCACTGCCAAGAGCTCTGGAGCTGTCCCCTGTAGGTGTCAAAGCTGCATGCCCCAAAGCTAGGGGAGACTGCTGAATTCAAATCCCACGCAGATTTGAACTTCCCCCAGTTGTTTTATCGATCTCATTACAGCCAACCCGTGAAAACAGAGCCAGAGAGTGTGTCCAGAGAATTCGACAATATCCTGTGCATACTTCTGTTCTTCCTTTGGGGTGTATTTGTCATAAGAATCTCCAAGCGCAGTGTTTGCCAAAATGTCATGTGTAGTTTCTGATCCAGTAGAACATAAGGGAACCTGAGGCTCTACATTGTTGACAATCTCCCAGGTGACCTCAATGTGCCAGTCCCCAAACCACACCATGAGTAGCAAGGTCCTGGGAACTCATGGTAAAAGGCCTAGAAGGCTCAATGTATCTATTCATACAATATTTCAAAACATGCATGAATTATAGGTAAACAGAAGTTTGGTTCACACTGGGACACTCTTCAAGAGGATCTCTCCAAGTGAATGATTAATACATTCATCAGTCAAACTAATTAAGCACCCTCTATGTATCCCACTATGTGGGCTGCAGACAGTTAGTGCGTATTGTCTCTGCCTTTGTTGAATTTATTTTTGACTCAGTGAGAGGCAGCAAGATACTCAAAAAGTACCAAGACAAGGTCACTCAGACTAAAATCAGAGTATTCAACTAGACACAGTCCTGTGGAACTATACATGAGTTCTTTTTTTTTTCCACCTACTAACATGTTATCGAACTCTTTGGCATACTTTGAATATATTTCATGGACTAGAAATCACAGCCTTTTCTATATATTGGTTTCTCCTGTGGATAGCTGGCTAAAGGAAAAATTGTCCTGTTAGGAAGCAATGGTAATACCATACAGCTGTGGAGTTTGTAGCCTTCATTGACAGTGTGATTCTTTACCCCTCACAACACTGGAAAACCACGTTCACTTACTCAAACACACTCTATCTTAAAAAAGTAAAAACAAAGCCCTTCCAAGTTGAGAAGATGAACAGCTGGTGGTATTCAATCTGGGATTTGTTCTACCTCGTTTTGGCAAAGCAGAAGGTGCTCACAGAACTTGGAAAAGTAAATGAACAGACGCTTGCTGAGAAAAGTTTCAAATTTCTTATATAGAATGAGAATCATACAAGTATCCAGTGATCAACAGACCACAAATGAACCAAATTCTAGTTGAGCTCAGACTGCCCTTTCACAACATGAAAATAAAACAGTGTAGAGCTTCAGGTGAAAAGCTGTTAACTCAAGATTTCTATATTCATTCAAATTGTCATTTGTATGGAAGAGTCACATGTGTTTATTTTCAGATACATAAGAGTTTAAAAAGTCTAATACCCAAATATCCTTTCTGAGAAAAGTCTTGAAAGATGTAGACCAGCCAGTGGAAAAGTTATTCAAAATGAAACACTCAAGAATGAAGTTTTGATTTTTACTGTGTTTTTAAAAGGACAAGTTATGATCTCTGAAATAAGTTAACCACTGAGTTTACAAGATATAAATATAACAGAATAATAATAAAAATACAAAAAATAATGCAGATCCGAAATTCCAAATTATTTTTAAAAGAAATATGTGAATGAGAGGAGAAAAAGTTTTAAAATCCTTAAAACTTCATTCATTAAATAGATACTTTTTGAGCACCCACTACATACCAATATATTATTAGATGCTTCTCTTACAAATGGTGGTTTATCTTTAAACATCAAAAATTAGAGAAATATAAATGGAGATATGCTTTCTTTTGGCATCCTCTTCTTTTGTTTATAAATCTGTTTTGAAAATTCAGTAGCTTAGTTAATTTTTCTCACCTTTTTTAAAAATGAAGATCTGCAGAAGGGTCAAATCCAAAGTAACACCTCATCACATCAACTCACCCTTACCTCAGGACCCAGGAGTGATTATTTTTAATTATTTCAGGGTTTTTTTTCTAGTTTTTAGTCTACATATTTCAGTGTAAGTGCTTATTCTTTTATTGCTTGATTCTTCAGTATTTGACATTATTTGGAAACTCTATTCTGTGAAAAAGAAGAATTTAGCTCATTCATAGGATCCTCTAATGTCCTGCCCCCTTTTTCTCCAGGCATTAAGCTTTCTTCAATTGTTTTCCACCTCTGTGA
The DNA here is from genome assembly GCA_032199065.1 of Smutsia gigantea. Lineage (NCBI taxonomy): Eukaryota > Metazoa > Chordata > Mammalia > Pholidota > Manidae > Smutsia > Smutsia gigantea. The sequence continues at coordinate 109,066 of JAVSCE010019458.1, forward strand.
ACTGTGCTCACAGATGAGATGGTAGATAGGCTGGCATTCAGCACATACACCTCTGGTTCAGCCAAAACAGCTCCACGGTGAGACAGTGGGAAGTGGGTCATTTGGTCACTGGAGAAAACGTTCCTGGGGAAATGCCAGGAGTGCCTCCACCCTGCATACCAGATATGAATGAGAGATGCCAAGTTTTCAGTTCAGTATAGTGACCTTCAAACTCACAGTTGTCAAACCACATTTCATTTGTCTCTGTCTCCCAAATCTCAAAGCCTGGTACTTGCTTGGAATTCTGCCAGGCAGAAAGACACTTTCCTCTGGGCAAACTCCTCCACTTCATCATCAGACAACACTCTCTTGTTTTCTGTCTTCCAGTAATTTATTAAGCTCTCTCATAAGCAGATGGGCCTCTTTGATCTTCCAGCCCTATGCGTTTCTTGTTCCTTACTATAATTTTAATGGGAGAGGCAGAAGGGAGAGAAGAAAGTTTTGTACTCTTAATACATTATCTTAACCTTGAAGCCTAAGTTTGTTTTTAGAAAAAAAAGTTTAAAGTATACTATAAATTCATATGGGACTTTCCAAATGCTTGGTGGAAAACAAACACAGAAAATATATTCTATGTAGAAAATACAGACAAAAAAAGGACCATGTTCTTTTCCACTTTGCAGATGAACACACATAGGAAGAATGGATTTATCAGACTGGTGTAGCCTGATTTCACTGAGTATTCAAATCAAATAACTCTTATGCATTTTTCTGACTCCAGGCTCAGAAAGCAATCTGCTCATGTGTTCCCTTCCCTTAAAGTGAACAAACCAGGAGACAATGTTTTGCTTAGAACACAGAAGCATCCAGTTCCTCTATATTTATTTCTTTTTTGGAAATCAGTCAACTGGCATTCTGATTTTATACATATGGTTTCTGGAACACTTTATTTAAAACTCTTCCTAGGATAAGGACCCGATTCCAAGGGTGTTGTCTGTAATTTCAAGGCTGGTTTTTTTTTAATGTTTGCTTCTTTTGTCTTTGAATATTTTCCATATCCTCCACAATGAATATGTACAATGTCTATAATTTTAAGAAAAATAATTAATATTATTTTTAAATTGAAGATTCTGAATTAGAATCAAAACACACAAAAATACATGCTACTTATATGATGTTTTTATGTAAGTAATGTCTAGCATAATTGTATGTTTTCTACTAAAAAAACTCTTCAACAAAAATAAGTTTAAAAATACCTCACTAGTACCCAACTTGTATTTCTTATCTCTTTTCTGATACGTTTCTAATAATTTGACAACTTCTAGATTTGATAATCAGATTAGTAAATTAATTTTCAATTATAATATTGGAACAGATAATCTCATCTTGTTAGCAGCAGTAATGGTGATATTTATGTAAAATACATTAAAAACAAAACAGAAACTCACTTTCTAAAAACTCAGAGAGGCTGACAGGAGAAACTGAAAACAGAAGAAAGGGGGGAAATTGGCAGTTAAAAAACTTGAGCAAGCAAACCACAGCCAGGTTTTCACAACTCCCATCACTCACATATACCCAGTTATTTTTTAAAATGTGACTCTCCAAATAAAGCTCCATTCTGATCATTTGTTCTGGTCCTTTGCTGTTGATCTTCAGATTCTAGACAAACTCCTCTGTGGATCTACCCTTAGTCTACCACTACATTTATCAAATATAAGGCTTGTGAGGCCCTCAGCAATCTGACAAGAAGGGAATCAGGTAGAAATGAGGAAAAAAAAAGAATTGCAGGGAAGAGAAATACAATATTTTAGTAAATGGTCCTACCACACTTTTAGTTAGCTCCTACTGTTTGACAAACACTGTATCAAATAAGTCAGCAGCCCAGAAATACCAACAGACCCAGATGAAAAAAGCACCAAAAACCAGAAGTGCTCAGCTAAGTCACAAGATAAAGGACAGTCTATCAAGATAGTAACATTTTAGGCAATAATCACTTTATTTCAGGTAAACACCAGAGGAAAACCTGTGGCCTCACCCACACACATCAGCAAAAGCTGAATGGAGAGCCTACTGACTTCCAAGGCAGTAATAAAGCACTGACACCCCAAGGATTATGACAGCAGGTGTGGACTTTCATCCCCACCACCCAGTATTAAGTCTCCCCATCACAGTGTCAGTGAAGACCTGCGGGGAGCTAGAACTTCTCTCTCCACCCAGGCAGTAATGAGGAGGTCTCAGTAGAGGTCTACAGGATAATTTTGTCCTTCACCATAACCCAGTAGTAACAAGGCTACTCTACCCCATTGACCTGACAGTAGAGACTACATAAAGAGCCAGAACTCCTAGCCCCACCCAACAGAAACAGGGAATCTACCCTACCAGGTGCAAACAGAAACAAGTAGGGAACCTGGACTTCTACCTCCACCTGGCAGTAACAAGGCATCACTATTACCTTCTCCTGACAGAATGTAGGCAAAGAAACCAGCTAAAACAAAGGGTTTAAATAAAATCCTGAGTCTCATAAAAAAATGTGAAGATGTTCGTATTTCAATTAAAAAAAATCACTCATCACACCAAGAACTAGGTTGGTCTATAGATGCTAACATTGAGATGACAGAGATGTTGGAATCATATGTCAAAGTTTTAATGCAGCCATGACTAAAATGCTTCAATGAGCTACTACAAACATGCTTCAAATAACTGAAGAAGATAGGAAACTACGAAATCTCAGTAAAGAAATAGAAAGTCTCCACTCAGAAATAGAAGATATAAAGAAGACTCAAATGGAAATTTTAGATTTGAAAACTACAATAACTGAGTAGAAAACCTAGATAATCATGGATACAGTGATAATTTTTTGGATACAATGCCAAAGGTACAATCCATGAAAGAAAAAATTGATAAGTTGGATATCATTGAAATTAAAAAACTTTTACTATGTAAAAGATAATGTCAAGAGAATGAGAAGTTAGGTCACAGATTGTGAGAAAATATTTACAAAAGACACATCTGATAAAGGCTATAATCCAAAACATACAAAGAACTCTCAACAATAAGAAAACAAACAGCCATGACAATCAGACAAGACAAAGAGATAAAAGGCATCCAAACTGGTAAGGAAGAAGTAAAACTGTCACTATTTTTCAGCTGACATGGTACTATATATAGAGAACACTAAAGACTCCACTAAAAAATCTATTAGAACTAATAACTGGATTCAACAAAGTTTCAGTATACAAAATTAATACACAGAAATATGTTGCATTTCTCTATCCTAACAATGAACTCGAAGAAAGAGAAATCAAGAAAACAATTCCATTTACAATTGCATCAGAAAGAAAAAATACCTAGGAATAAACCTAACCAAGGATGTAAAAGACCTATACTCTGAAAACTATAAGACACTGATGGGAGAAATTAAAGAAGACACAAATAAATGGAATTCTATCCCATGCTCATGGATAGGAAGCATTAATATTGCCAGAATGGTCATCCTGCCCAAAACAATTTACAGATTCAATGCAATCCCTATCAAAATACCAAAGACATTTTTTAATGAACTAAAGCAAATAATCCTAAAATTCATATGAATAAAGACCCAGAATAGCCAAAGCAATCTTGAGAAAGAAGAACAAAGCTGGGGGTAATATGCTCTCTGATTTCAAGCTGTACTACAAAGCTAAAGTAATCAAAACTGTATGATACTGGCACAAGAACAGACCCATTGATCAATGGAACAGAATAGAGAGCCCAGATATAAAGCCATACATGTATGGTCATTTATTACATAATAAAGGAGGCAGGAATATACAATGGGGAAAAGACAGCCTCTTCAATAAGTGGTGTTGGAAAAACTGAACAGCTACATACAAGAGACTGAAACCAGATTATCTAACTCTATACACAAAAGTCATCTCAAAATGAATTAAAAACCTAAATATAAGACATGAAACCATAAAATTCTTAGAAGAAAACATAGGCAAAAATCTCTTGAACATAAGCATGAACAATTTTTTTCTGAACACATTTCCCTGGGCAAGGGAAGCAAAATAAAAAATGAACAAGTAGGACTATATCAAACTAAAAGGCTTCTGAACAGTAAAGGACACAATTAACAGAACAAAAAGGCATCCTACAGTATGGGAGAATATATGATTTATCCAATAAGGGGTTAACATTCAAGGTATATAAAGAACTCATATGCCTTAATACCAACAAAACAAATAACCTGATTGAAAAATGGGCAGAGGACCTGAACAGACATTTTTCCAAAGAAGAAATACAAATGCCAAAAGGCACATGAAAACATGCTCCACATCATTAATCATCAGGGAAATGCAAATCAAAACCACAATGAGATATCATCTCACACCAGTTAGAATGGGCACTACCCAAAAGACAGGAAATAACAAGTGTTGGAGAGGAGGTGGAGCAAAGGGAACACTCCTACCCTGTTAGTAGGAATGTAAATTGGTTCAACCACTATGGAAAGTGGTATGGTTTCCTCAAAAAACTAAACACAGAAATACCATATGACCCAGTAATTCCACTTCTAGGAATTTACCTAAGGAAAACAAAATCTCTGATTCAAAAAGACATATGCACTCCTATGTTTATTGCTGCAATATTTACAATAGCCAAGATATGGAAGCAACCAAAGTGTACATCAATAGATAAATGGATAAAGAAGATAAGGTACATATATATAATGGAACATTATTCAGCCATAAAAAAGGAATAAATTCTGCCATTTGCAGCAACATGGATGGGTCTGAAGGTATTATGTTAAGTGAAATAAGCTAGGGGGAGAAAGACAAATACCAAATGATCATTTATTCATGAAACCTAAAAACAAAACAAAGTGAACAAAATAGTAGATTCACAGACACTGAGAAGTGGCTGGTGGTTACCATGTAGGAGAGGTTGGGTGAGTGGGTGAGGAGAGTGAGGGGGATAAAGGGGCACAAAAATCTCAATCATAATATAAGTTTGTCATGGGGATGGTAGGGCAGCATGGAGAATATAGTCAATGGTTCTGTTACATCTTTCTATGTGGACAGATAGTAACTACAATAGTTGGGGTGAGGATTTAATAATGTGTGTAACTGTTGAACCACTGTGTTGTATACTTGAAGCCAATATAATATTGTCTATAAACTATATTTCAATTTAAAAAATAAAACAAACAATATGATTTAAAAAGAACAGGCAAAATACCTATTAGAATGGCCAAAATCTAGAACAATGGCAACACCAAATGTTGGTGAGGATGTGAAGCAACAGAAACTCTCACACATTGCTAGTAATAATACAAAATGGTACAGCCACTTTGGAAAAGTTGGGCAGTTTCTTCTAAAATTAAACATACCCTTACCACACTCCTTGGTATTTACCCAAAGGAGTTGAAAAATTATGTCCACACAAAACCTTCACACTGGATGTTTATAATAGCCTTATTCATACTTGCCAAAACCTGGAAACAATCAAGATGTCCTTCAGCAGGTAAATGGGTAAATAAACTGATACAACCAGACAATTGAATAGTATCCACTGCTAAAAGGAAAAGAGATATCAAGCCATGAAAATACATGAAAGAAACTTAAATGCAAGTTACTAAGTGAAAGAAGCCAATCTGAAAAGACTATTCTATATGACTTCAGTTATATGACATTCTAGAAAAGGCAAAACTACAGAGAGAAAGTGTTGCCAGAGGCTGAGAGGAAGAAAAGATGAATAGGCAGAGCATAGAGGATTTTTAGGGCCCTGAAACTATTCTGTACAATATACAGTGGTGGATATTTGTCATTATACATTTGTCCAAATCCATAGAATGGACACCACAAAGAATGAACTCTAATGTAACCTAATGGATATTGAGTGATAATAATGTGTCAATGCAGGTTTATCAGTTTTAACAAATGTACCACTGGGGTGTGGGATGTTGCTAGTGGGGGAGATTGTGCATATGTGGGTATATGGAAACCCTATACTTTCCACTCAATTTTTTTGTGAACCTAAAACTTCTGAAAAAGAAAGTTTATTAATAATAAAAGATAAAAATAAATGTATATTTATACACACACAAATAAGTATCAACATATGACTTATACGACTCTAAAACAACAAATTATCAAATGAAACATATGACTTATAAGACTTAAATAACTCTAAAATAAATTATCAAATGAAAAATTTTTTTCATCAAAAATAAATACTGATGTAACTATGATGTAATAAGTAACTGATGGGGGAAAAAAGCTTATCATTTTATAGCATGGAGGAGACAAAGGAATAATCAGTGAACTGGAAGATAGAACAATAGAAATAAGAACAATGGCGAGAATATAACTGAAAAACATTTACAGAGCCTCAGAGACCTGTGGGGCTATAACAAACAATAATAATAATATGAATCTGACATTCATGTCATCTGTGTCCTGGAAGAATAGAAAAAGTGCAGAATTTTAGGACAACTTGAAGAAATAATGACTGAAAATTTAGCAAGATCCATAAACCCACAGGTTCAAGACACCGAGCAAACCCTAAAGAAATTCACACCAAGAAATGTCAAGAGTTAAACTGACAACTAAAAACCAAGGGAAAGAATTCTTGAAAGCAGCTAGAGAGAAGCAACACTTTACTGAAAAAGGAATATCATTTCAGTAAGAGAATTTCTCGTCAGAAACCATGGTGATGGGAAGGAAGTAGCTAAACATTTTTTGGGTGCTACAAGAAAAGAACTATCAAGGCAAGATCCTACCTAATGAAAAGATTATTCAGGAATAAAGGAGAAATGAAGACATTATCAGATCAAGGGAAACTAAGAGAATTTGTTACCAGCAGCCTACTCTAAAAGAATGGCTAAAGGAAGTTTTCTAAATAAAAAGTAAATAATAAAAGAAAGAAACTTAGAATGGAAGATAAAACAGCATGATAGGCAAAAATATGAGTAAATATAAAATTAAAAGGCAACCTACTGAATAGAGAATATAACCAACAATATCTGATATGTTTCCAAAATATAAAAAGAACTCATACAATTCAACACCAAAAAGAAAAGAAAAATCCAATTAAAAAATGGGCAGAGGACCTGAATAGACATTTTTCCAAAGAAATATAGATGGCCAACAGACACATGAAAAGATGCTCGACATCACTATTCATCAGGGAATTGCAAACAAAAACCTCATGAAATATCACTGTATACCTGCCAGACTGGCTAATATAAAAAAGACAAGAACTACAAGAACTAGCAAGTGTTGGTGGGGATGTGGAGCAATGGGAGCCCTTGGGCACTGCTGATGGGCATGTAAATTGGTGCAGCTACTGTGGAAAACAGTATGGAATCTCCTCAAAAATTAAAAGTACAATTACAATGCAACCCATCAATTGCACTTCTGGGTATTTATCTGAAGAAAATGAAAGCTCTGCTTCGGAAAGTTATATGTTCACTTATGTTTATTGCATCATTATTTACAATATCCAAGATATGGAAGCATCCACTGATAGATGAATGCGTAAAGAAGACGCACAATATTATTCAGCCATAAAAGAAAATGAAATCTTGCAATTAGTGATATCACAGATGGACCTAGAGGGTATTATACTAAGTGAAGTAAGTCAGACTGAAAGACAAATACCATATGATTTTACTTATATATGGAATCTAAAAAACAAAACGAATGTCAAATAAAACATAACAGAAACAGACTCAGAAATACAAATAACAAACTGATGGTTGCCAGAGTGGAGGGAGTAGGGGGATGTGCAAAACAGGTGGAGGAGATAAAAACATACAAACTTGCAGTTATAAAATAAATAAGTCACAGGGATGAAAAATCCAGCATAGGGAATATAGTTAATATTGTGATAACTTTTCATGGTGATAGATGGTAACTAGACTTATCATGGTGAGCATTTTGTAATGTATATAAATGCTTAGTCACTATGTTGTATACCTGAAACTAACAGAGGTTTATATTTCAACCATACTTCAATAAAAAATAAAGTGCAAGGCAATATAGACCAATTTAGAAAATACAGCTTGGCCTACCAAAGTCTTGAAAGAGCCAAACCATTGTCAAGGACAGGATGAATGTGAATTACTTAAATAAAAATATTTGTCTAGTCATTTAGCTCAAAAAGATGCTGAGATAACAGCATCTAGATTATGGTTTCCATTTTTCTGTTAATTCTGACTCACATTTCTGATCAGGTTCTGAAGCACACCCAATTCTTCATGTATTTTCATAAAACTTATGTGTTATCCTGACGAGATGAGAGCAAACGGAAATATGTACAAAATAAATCATTCCAGTTCTTGAAAGAAAAACTATAAAACTTTGCAGGAAAATATAGAACATCTTCAGGATCTTCAGGATCTAGAGCTGGTTCTTAGACATTATACCAGAATCCGAATTGATAAAGGGAAGAATTGACAAATTATACTTCAAAAGAAATAAGTAAATAAGTTTTGTTCTATGAAAGATCCTATTAAAAGGATGAAAAGACAAGCTACAGACTGGGAGAAAAATTTGTAAACTACATATCGGAGAAAGGATTAGTATATGTGAAAAACAACTCTCAAAAGTCAACAGAAAAAAAACTGACAGTCCAATTAGAAAAGGGACAAAAGACATGAAGAGATGTCATCACGAAGGATATATATAGATGGAAAATAAACATGAGAAGATGTTCAACACCATTAGTCATTCACTGAATGCAAATTAGAACTAGAATGAGATTTCACCATACACCCATCAGAATGGCTAAAATAAAAAATGGTGACAACACTAAATACTAGTATGGATATGGAGAAATGGGCTTACTCATACATTGAGGGTAGAAATGCAAAATGATGCAACGACTTCCGAAATGAATTTGGTAGTTTCTTTAAAAAAAAGGAAGAAGAAATTAGACAGCTACCATACAACTTGCACTCTTGGGTACTTAACCCAGAGACATGAAGACATATGTTCACATAAAAACTTATACACAATATTCATAGCAGCTGTATTTGTAACACTCCAAACTTGAAACAACTCAGGTGTCTTTCAGTGGGTGAAAAGTTAAGCAAACTGTATACTCACAACATGGAATACATATTCAGCAGTAAAAAATGAATGAAATAATATGCACAATAGTCTGGAAGACTCCCTAAAGAATTACACTGAGTGAAAAGAATCTACTCCAAAAATGTTATATACTTTATTCTTCCTTCTCAGGATTGCTTTAGCTATTCGCGGTCTTTTGTGGTTTCATATGAATTTTAGAACTATTTGCTCTAGTTCACTGAAGAATGCTGTAGGTATTTTGGTAGGGATTTCACTGAATCTGTAGACTGCTTTATGGGAGAATATATTCATAAATGACATATCTGATAAGGGCTTGACATCCAAATTATATAAAGAGTGCATGCACCTCAACAAAGAAAAAGCAAATAAGCCAATTAAAAAATGGGCAGAGGAGCTGAACAGACACTTCTCCAAAGAAGAAATTCAGATGGCCAACAGGCACATGAAAAGATGCTCCACATGGCTAGTCATCAGATAAATGCAAATTAAAACCACAATCAGATATCACCTCACACCGGTTAGGATGGTTGCCATTCAAAAGACAAACAACAACAAATGTTGGAGAGGATGTGGAGAAAGGGGAACCCTCCTACACAACTGGTGGGAATGCAAATTAGTTCAACCATTGTGGAAAGCAGTATGGAGGTTCCTCAAAAAATTCAAAATAGAAATACCATTTGACCCAGGAATTCCACTCCTAGGAATTTACCCTAAGAATGCAGCAGCCCAGTTTGATAAAAATATATGCACCCCTATGTTTATCAGAGCATTATTTACAATAGCCAAGAAATGGAAGCAACCTAAGTGTCCATCAGTAGATGAATGGATAAAGAAGATGTGGTATATATACACAATAGAATATTATTCAGCCATAAAAAGAAAACAAATCCTACCATGTGCAACAATATGGATGGAGCTAGAGAGCATTATGCTCAGTGAAATAAGCCAGGCAGGAAAAGACAAGTATCAAATGATTTCACTCATTCTGTGGAGTATAAGAACAAAGAAAAAACTGAAGGAACACAACAGCAGCAGACTCACAGAACCCAAGAATGGACTAACAGTTACCAAAGGGAAAGGGACTGGGGAAGATAGGTGGGAAGGGAGGGATAAGGGGGAAAAAGGGATATTACAATTAGCACACATTATGTAGTGGGGGGCGGGGCAGGGGATATCGAGAAGGCAGTATAACACAGAGAAGAGAAGTAGTGATTCTATAGCATCTCACTACGCTGATGGACACTGACTGCCATGGAGTATGTGGTGGGGACTTGGGGGTCTAGTAACCATAATGTTGCACATATAATTGTATATTAATAATAGCAAAAGAAAAAAATGTTATATACTGTAAATTTCCATTTATATGATATTTTTAAAACCACAAAATCACACATATAGAAAATAGATGATCGGCTGCCAGGGGTCAAGGAGAGAACTGGAGTAAGAGTGAGTGTTGCTATAATACGGTAGTGGGAGGTCTTTGTGGTAATGGGAATGTTCTGCATTTGGACTGTTACCATGTCAACATTCCGGTTGTGGCATTGTCTGTCACCTGACAAACAACAAAGTTGGTATCAAGTCCTGACACATGTCTTTCCAGGGACCAGGATATTTCTTCTCTCTTATTGTACCTCGTTAGAGGTGAAAACATTTGTATGGACCTTGAGATTTCGGTAGTGCTTGGCTCAGAAAAGAGAAACAGAGGGAGCCTCCCAAAAAGAGAAAGCAGCATCAATAAAACAAGCCTTTTGGGGGAATAAGTAGACCAATTTCACTAAGGAAAAGAGAGAAAAATAGATGAGGAATACTGGGTAGAGGGTGCCAGCAGAATGCAGAGTCTGCAGATGGTGGGCTACTGAGTTAGAATGATTCCACATGAATGGTATTTTAGAAAAAGTAGCCTGGCATGCTGTTCTTTGGTGTCTGTTACCAAAGACCTTTTGACCTTTTTTAAGACCTTCCTGGAGAAACAGTGGACAGAGAATGAATGCTCATCACTCCAGGGTAGCATGAAATGTCAGGAATCAGAGGGTCATAACAAAAATATCTGGAAGCACAGTTATAGCAACTGCCCTCTCTAATCAACCCTCCATAAGACTGCCAAAGGAATATTTCTAAAATAAAAATCTGATCCCATCACCATTACTAACCTATGTAAAACATTGCAATAAGACCACATAAATTATGACAAAATCCAAACTCTTTGTCAGAGCTTAATAAGGCCATAGATAACCTAGCACTTCCCAGCCCTGTCTCTGTTGTTCTGGAACACAAACTCTAGTCTCTGCTCTCTCTCTGGACAGGACTGTCCTCCACCTGCCCTGTGCCTTTACAGCACTAGGGCATGAAAAGCCCTTTAAGGCTGAAAGAAGACTGATGGAGAGGGGGAAGGAACCGTCCCTCTCATTTCTCTGTACCTCCTGTCCTCCAAAGAGGAAGGTTTTTATTCTTGACAGCTTTCTGCATGAAAGCAAAGTTGCAGACAGACCACCGTAAAAGAATTAGCATGTCTTTTTTCTTCCCCAATTCCTCTTTTTGTACCCCTCTTGAGTCCTCATTCCCTCTCTTTCCTTTCTCCTTGCCGTGTGCTCTTCTGTCTTTTCTCCTCCTTCCTTCTGTCCCTGTCTCCTATCACCAGGCTTACTCTCCCTTCTCTTTAATCAATGCTTTATTTCCCTGGACCCACCATGATTCAGTAAACATTCTCCATGCTATGCCTTTTTCTCCCCAGCTCCCCACCATGCCCACATTCTGAAAGCTTATGAGACCACCAAGATTGCCACCACCAAGGTATTAAAAACACAAAACAAACGAAACTTCCAAGCCAATTTCCTAATTTAGATTTATGGAGAACTGGAAGCCAACATTTTCTACTTTATTCTTTCCCTTGAGATGACTTTAGATTTGCAGTTGTAATAAGATTTGACCCTTCCCTCATTTGCTAGTGTGGAACACACAGTCTTTACATTAAATCTTCACATTAAAATTACTTTGCAGTTGTTTCAAATGGGATACTTTCCCTGTCTATATATTTACATGCAAATTCAGGTTTCCTCTTTTGGAAAGATTTTATGATTTTCTACTCAAGTACACATCCATAATTTTAGTGATCACGTGTCAAACCTTGCCACCACTGGGTTGATTACCAATATTTATTGATGTACAAACCATATACAATTTCTGTACTCTTGCTTTCAACAAGAAAAATGTTATCACATGATATACTGTTGTGAGCCCTCATAGAACTACTTCTATCAAACTCTATGCTACTAGCATGCACTGGGAGATGCTGGGAAATTTGCCTCTTTTTGAAAATGTTGGCAATGACAAAATGTTGGCAGTGACAGCGTCCAGTCAGTTCCTCTCCTCAGGAATCATAAGTTGTATGTCTCTGGGATCTTAGAACCAGAAATAGCAGGCTTTTCCTGCCTTTGCTTAGTTTTCATTTTAAGAGCAGTATAATTTTTGCAGCAGATTGTGTTTCCCATTTGTGATGGTTGCTAGTAAATTTACAACCAAATTTGAGGCTTATTTGCAGCAGTTGAATAGTGTCTTATGATATTCATTATGTATTTTCAAACTTTCTCTCTATTTATCCTATTTTCCTGATATCATTTTCCCTCTGCTGCCATTTCCTCACCTTTTCTTTGTGAAATGTATTCCACTGTCTGCATGCAGATAGAAAGACAGAGATAAGCCAGCTCACATCACTTTCTAGGATGATTTGGAGGCATACATAAATCAATAATGCTTTTCATAACAGCATCAAGAGCATTCACTGCAATAATGTGACTTTTCTCATACTTGCTTTAGGGTTTGTAATTGAACCTCTGAAAAACTGCTCAAGGCTCAATCCACTCCATTCTCGGGTTGTTCCATGTAAGATACAGCCTCTGCTCCAAAAGCCTTCCACCCCAATTCAGCAAAAAAAGGTCTTCAGTATTCAAAGACCTAGAAACCTACCTAAGGCTATACGGTCATTTGTCATCTATTTTGCAGTATCATCATAGCATCTATAGACATTAGACAAGACAGAATCAGAGCAGGAGATGGTTTCATGAGATGAGACAGAATGAACCTTGTGGAGCAGCTGGAATTTACATTCTCATGATCCTCTCTCTATTGTCTGTTTTATTTTGTTTCTTCCTTTTTTCAGTCAATTTATAATCCAAAACCCTTTGAGTATGGGGGGTTACAAGTGATAAGAACAGGAAACCGCCATGCAAATCATCAGAGATTAATATAGGACTAAAAGACAATGCCTTGACCTCTTAGGTAAAAAGTCTTAGGTATTTCAGAGGCACCTTTGAATTAAGTGTGGAGGTTTGTTTTTTACGTGAAGATCTGCTCTTACTGGCTCCCTGACATTGTTTTTCAGTCCTTGCCTACAGAGAGAATATTGTCTGCAAGTAAAGCTGCCCCAGAAGAAATGAGGGCACCGAGTCAGAAGGAAGGGACACCAAGACTAGATATGAACCGGGCCTGGGAGAAGAGCTTCAGCAGAATTAGGGAAGTCAGGAAAAGCAGACGTCCATGGCCATGTGCTGTCCATGCTAATAGCAAGTGACACCCAAGCTGGAAAGGAAAGCACAGGGCTTCTAGGGTGAGCCCTTTGCTGGTCCTCCTGCCCTAGATGACAGTTGCTCTCAGGGCCCATGACAGCAGCTTCATCCAGGAATTCCCAAACTGCAATCCATCAAGAACACGCTAAGCCCGCCCACGCCTCCTGGGGAGTTATTGCCCCTGCAGCAGAGTCTGACTCCATGGGTCAGCGGTGAGTTAGCCAGGGAGACAGCTTGGCTGGAGGGGCTGCTGCTGTCCCATCTTGACGCATGTGCATTAATTCCAGCTGACAGCAGGCAGTAGTCCGGTATTAAGATGCCCTTAAGGGCTCCTTATTGGATGGGCAGCAACTGCACTTAAAGAGCATCTGGGAGGAGAATTGGGCTCCATGTGAAGCAAGGCCTTAGCAATCTCAAGGCCTGCAGTGTCAACAAAGGTCAGCAACTACTGAAAAAAAAAGAATCTTTGCAAATAACCATGCGCAGACGCAGGCCATTAAACACGTTCTTTGGATTAATGCTGCCAAACCAAATCCGAAAAACATTATGTGGCTCTGCAGGGAGAAGCATGCTCGGAGGAAATCAAATGAAAAAAAGCAGAGCAGCCTCTGCTTAGTCCAGGGGTTTGTTTCCCCCTGTGGCTGCAAGAGGGTGACTGTTATCACCCCGGCAGAGACAGAAGGTGGCCTGCTGCGTCTCTTCTTTCTCCCACCCCTCTTCTTGATAGCTTCTCTTCCATCCAAGGCTCTTCTTGACCAGGGGAGAGACTCAGCTAGTGGATCAGGGCAGCCAGGGTTAAATTCCCTTACACAGGAAACTGGGCATGAACATAGCTGTTGGAGATAATGTGGGATCAGAACTTACTATGAGTGCCAGGTGTAACCTCGGCCAGCCTGAAAGACGAAGGTATCCTAGGCAGGTCATTCACTCAATAGTCTTTCAAACCAACAGTCTTTATGCACCATTCATTTAGTAAAGGAGGGAAAAAAAATGGTTTTCTATTACACAAATTGTATCACTCATTTAAATTCAGAATATAAATTAGATTCTACCCGGGAAATTTTTCAGAATACAGGAAACAGAAATTTTAAAATCCTCCTTTATTTCATTTCTACCAGAAAACATTTGGCCAAATCTTCCCCGCTTTCTGTTCTCGTTATTTATTTTTTTTATAGATCCTCAAATAATGAAACTATTCATGGTTTAAAATTATGAATTATATAAAGCAATCCCCTAGCCCTAGTAAATGATAGCATGGGGTTTCAGAATTTCAAATACCTTTACCTGACACTGTCTACAGATTTCTGTCAGTTGGCGGGCTACAGATTCCTGGTGCGGCCTGAAATTGAGAATGCGAACCAAGTCACAAAAAGGCTGAATGCAGTTGATGGTGTGCAATTAGACCAAATATTCACATAGAGTCAGGACTGCAGTCGGAACCATGTAAGCCAAGTTATTTGCAAGTTAGATTCATTTGGAAGCAGAGACTGCAAGCTTGAGAGAGAAAGTTGTTCATCAGAGAAAAACTAAGAAAACGGAGCAAATATGTAGGGAAAGCCTGAGCTGGGAGTTCCCAGATGCCCGTGAAAGGTGGGAATGGAAGTCTCAGCTACTGATTTACCACTCCATGTGCCTCTGTAGCTTGTTCTGTTCCTCACCATAGACTAGTTTGAGTAGACTTCAGTTACTTATAACCAGCCAACAGTGTTAATACCAGTTTGGAGTGGACATGTGTGTGTGTGTGAGGGGATCTTGGAGAGGAAGCCCGGGACCAGCTGAAGGAAAAGGGCTGTCAGATGGGTCTCCTAAATCTCTGGAACAAAGCATTAAACAACACAGAGAGAACATTCGTGGTGCGCTACTGGGCGCTGCTGCTCGCTGGCTCTCGGAGAAAGACGCAGCCCCTTCAGGCCCATGGTGCGGAAGCCCTGGCATTCTACCCAACAATACTCAGTCATGAAAGGGAGAGTTTGCCCCCAGTGGTGCTGGGCCTCCTGGAAGACTTTTAGAGAGTAGGGCAGCAAGAGTACGCCATGACCGAAGTGGGAGCCACGTGGGGTGGTATGCCAAGGCTGAGCATAATTTAGAAGGTTCCAAGACAGTGCCCTCAGAAGAGGGAGGGCAGAGGGGGCAGTTCCTTTCCTGGGGTGCTCGGCTTTTCACAGCTGGCTGGTCCATTAAGGGAATGAGTAGCAAAAGCTCCTCAAAACGATTAAGCCCCAAGCCACTGTCCAGTGTTAAAACGCTGCAAATGTCAGATCTAAATCCTACGGCTTCTGGAGCACGGATTGCACTGCCCTCAGGGCCTTAACGTCAAAGTCTATAAGAAAACAGACAAAAAGTCACTGGCAAATACAGAGAATAAATACAGTCAGTGGGGTCAAGGGGAAACGTGCTCTCAGTGGGTGCAAATGAGGCATACTGAACTCATGACTACCAGCCGGTGGAGGGCTCAGAGATTCTTCTGGCGAGAGGTTGGACAGCTATACATGGTACTCTGAGTTCAGCAGGCCTTGGTATTGTGTGAAGTGGAAGGAAAAAACATATGACCTCACTTAGGTAACTAGAAACAGGATCGTGTTTGTCATGTTCAGCCGGTCACCCAAAATACAAACAAAACTTTGCTCGTTGTTCAATGTGAGAAAGTTACTCTGTGTGATCAAATCCTGTGAGAGACCGAAGCTTCAGATTAATCAATAATACAAACTGAATTCTGTCTTAGTGAATTAGGCCCAAGGGCTAGAAATCTTTCCGAAAGTAAAGAGAATGATTGCACTGTCCGAAAGCTGAGGGTGTTTCCACTGAATCTGGCTCTGTTAAGAAACAAGGCACTGATGCTGGAAAAGGTGTTTTCTGTGTCCTGTACCGTTGTTTTCTTTTTGATCCAACTCTATGTTAACTCTTATAAACAAAACTACTTTCCACTTAAATCGGTGAAATGCAACCTTTAATTCATAAATGGATTTTTTCCAGAATGCTTTATAAACCACTAAAAATGGATGCTTATAATGCAAGTCCACTTGTTCTCCAAAAGCGACTTCCACCCGGGTAATTCCCTTCAGACAGCTGTAAGCATTGTTCTCCTCAGCTCCTGTATAATTAATACCAAGATACAAACATATTCCTATCTATTTCAGGGGAACAGAAGCGAGAAAAAGATAAGGGGAGATAGTGTCAAATGAGTTCTCTAATACGTTTCCCCACGAGAGGGAAAGATAAATTAAATGTGCAATAAAATTTTAATAGCAAACAGTGATTGCACTATAGGAACCCTGATAGAAATAAGCATAATTGCATAATAAATCTTCTTGTGTGAGGAATGATTATTTGGAGCTTAAAGCTTTGACAATTCTGGTAAATCTTATCCATTTGTTAGCAATTAATAATATTAAATTGCTTCACATCTCCCTGGATAAACATCAGCAATCTTTCCAATCATTGTTGGACAAGTGCATAATCTAGTGCATGCCACTACAGAATTCTCTGAAATTTCTAAGAGATGTTTAATAGCACTATCCCAAGGAGAAATAAAAGCAGCTTAATCTTTATGGCTGACATAGGCATTAACAAATATTTGTTAAATGCCACTTTGTGCTTAGCAGAGAAAGCCGGCTGTCCATCAGAATCCACTTGCGTCTGTGAAGTGGCTGATCAGCATAGGACTACATCCTATGACTCTGGCAGGACCATATGACTCATCTCTCCAATAACACTGACTGGACATCACATTTATTTGTCAGCCAAGTTTTAGAATGGCCTGTGGCTCCTCTAAGCTCTCTCAGCTTCTGCAGGCTTGATGTAGGAGGCAACAAAATCCTGGGAAGGGAGGAACTAGAACATTAAAAATTGCCAGCCCTGAATTCTCATGTTTATGAACAAGAATACCAGGTTTGGTGAAACAAGTAACAGTAAGATATGATAGATTGCATTTATGCCATTATATATCTGTGGGTCTATTTGCTATAGCATTTTGGCCCAGTCTAATGCAACAGTGTTCCTGTAGATTTTGTGAGACCCATTAAGAAATGAAAACTGTTGTACTTCTTACAAAAGTCACTTTTTGGGAGCTCAAGAGACAATACCTGCAAATAAATAAAATAACCCAAAAGTATATAATGATAATAGTTTAAGAGATGTCAGATGACAGTACAAGAGTAAATTAAAAAATAATTGGCATTGGCACTAAATGTTAAATGTTAAACATAAATATTTAAGATCTATCCATGTAGAAATGGTGTGTTCTGCTGGTGAGATATACTGTTCCAGATATAATGCTGATAATAAAATCATTTATAATGGGATTTGCTCTTCTGGGATATTCTTCACTTGGACAAATGAACCTAAAGCCCCAAATCTGCAACCCTTTTTTGATATGCTGCAGTCTTCATTTTCACTGGCTCCAGGATCTCTTATTTGTCTGTAGTTCTAAACTGAATGTTTCTTGCAATGCCTACTTTTGACCTGACGAGTCCACTTACACTTACTTTGTGTAGTGTCCCTGAAACAACACTTTGTGATCATTTTTTCCCATGATGTAAAAGGATTTCTGCCATTATACAGGAAGCGAGTTTGTAAATTCTATCTAAAAGAGATTCAGTTTAAATTCCAGCCCAAATTAGAAGAGTTCCAGAAATAAGCAAGATGTGTTCATATATTTTAACAACTATTTATTGAAATGTTACTATTTGTTAGACATTGGGGATATATTGATGAGCAAAACACTGCAGCCCATTTTCTTTTTGTACTTAAATTGTAATGAGGCTCCCTGTAAAGGAGGACGACTTCATATCATATACAGAAAAAACTGGATACACAATATTAAGCCTCTAAATCCGGAGGTGACTCAGTTGTAACAAGATAGCTGTCGGCAAAGACTGAAAGGCTCTTCCTGTACAATAAGTTTTAGACTTATTCCACATGGCTTCTGTCCACTAATGTATACCAAGCAATTAGAACTGTGCCTGGCACTTGTTAGGAAACTCAAAAGGTATATTTGGAATGAATGAATGAATATCACTCTGAGCCTTGGAACTTAATTCAACTCAAACCCTTCTCATTTGCAACAGTGAAGAATGGTGGGTAGTTCTGCCACCTACTTGCTGTGAGCCTTTGAAAAATTCAGTTGGCTCTCTGAGAACCAGAGGTGAAAGTTATAGGAAGTTTGTGCAAACACAAACGGTCTTACTTTCCAAAGAGAATTCTTTGCTGGAGATTTTCATGCATAGTAGATTCAATGATAGAGTCTCTGGGAGACATTCAGATGTTGGAGATTGTTAGACAGGGGCTCAAGATAGCATGAGCTTTTCAGTGGGAAATTGAGGTGGTTGGAAATAGGCAGAAAACAACCCTAGGACAGCTAGGAGAGGGGCGAGGGGAAAGATGGGAACCAGGACCCATTAACACTCCACAGGATGGGACACAGGTTAATGAACTTAGCTCTAAGGGAGGGACCTCACTGGAAGCTTTGCCCTGTTGGCTGGGCTACCTAGGGAAGCCACGTGTGTGAGACACACAGATACCAAGGACTCATCCCTGAGTCCTCAGGACGAGGCACATTTGCCCATGAAAACCGAGTGTGTTTGTTTGGGAGGGGAAAACCATGACCCTCAGCAGTCCTGTTTGAACCTTTTGACCCTGAGCCTGGGAGTCTGTCTTACTTCTGTGTCTTATGAGACAGAGGTTGTCAAGTAGGGAAGTGACCTCTCACATGCTTATTAAGTCTGTGACTTTGGGAAAGCAGCTCTCACGTCAGGCTCATCAGTACAATGAGAATAATAGCATGGAGTGGACACTGTTGTTGTGAGAATTAAATGTAAGAATTGGCTCTGAACACAGAGCTTGCTCCTTATCTGTGCTAAGCTGCCTTCTTAATCAATGTGTTTCTCCCCTTTTTCCTTCTAGTTTAAAAATTCTGTAATTCCTTCTCCACCCTGAGAAGCTTCAAAATCTTTTCATTTCCTGGTGGGAAACTTTAATTCATCCTCTGAGGAAATGAAACAGTATTTATAGATCCATGTAACTAGAATGTGTCATTAGCACAAAGTGCATTAGATTAAAGTTCATCTCCTTCAACTGCAATGCAGGCAAAGCCCCCTTCAGGATGGCAGTCACCCAGTTTGGCCATTCTGTAAGCCCATCTGTATTTTACCCTCTGACCGATGACCTTACCCCAAATTAAGATGTAACACATTCCAGAAGTTCTGACATTTGGAAGGTCTTCTCTAAACTACATCTGACACCTAGAGTCAATGTATCATCCTAGAAAGAACAAACACATATTTTTACATTCATTTCAGAGCATGGCAGAAAACCTTGGGCTGCTAAGTGTTCCTTCCTTCATCCAGAAAATCTCTCATTACACTAGCACATTTCTCTCCTGACTAGGACTCACCAGGTTCACATTACACAAAGGTATATTGACATTACACTAATCAAAGCAGAACCAACTGCCCATCAGTCTTTAAGCTCCTTTCGAACCAAACAAAATATGGCTGCAGACACATCTCTCCCAAACAACGCATTCCCACGGGAATGGGAGTAAGAGGTTCTAATGCATTTTCAATTTAGAGTAACTTGCCCTATATTTAGATCAGTCGATTTACATCTGAATCCAAAAGATTCCAGTGGCTCTGACATCTCTCCTCCCTAGCACAAGTTTCTTTTTCAACGAATCTTTGTTCTAAAAAATTCTTACCCTTCTATCAGAAATAGGCTCTTTAGTTGGGATATTTCTAGCCACATAAAGGTTTCTTTATTTTCATACTTGCAAACTGTCTGGTTCATTTTGTACATGGTTTTGCTTTTTCAAGGGCCTATCTTGGATGCATGCAATAAAATCAAGCAATGATGTTTTTACTCAATATAGGAAAAATGGTCATTAATGCTTAAAATAATCTTTTAAGACCACTTAAAATCAAAATCGTACCTTATAATCCCTCCAAGACTATTATATCCGAGCTTTTTATGTTTATCTATTTGGTTTGCTTTGATTTGATAATAATCTCCTAATGTCTAAATAAGTCATTTGTCCAAAATACACTTTAATATCAATTATATATATTTTTTCTTTCTAAGTAGACAGTCACATAAGGATGGGGCAGGGGCAGGCCAGGAACCAAAAGCTGGGAAAATGTCCTGAAATAAGTACAGAGCATCAGAGGTGGATATGGAGCTCAAGATCAGGGTTAAGAAAAAGAAGATGACTGGCAATTTTTTTGAATGTGTTATTTCTCTGCACAGGTGGTCAGAAGTGAACCAAGTCCTAAGCACCACAGAGATTTTTTTTAAGTGGATAACACAATATTCCTGAATTAGAGTTTTGGGGTTTGGTTCTTAGTGAATGGTTAGCTCAGGCTTTCTTTCAGGCAATTTCCACCTGGAAATCAGAGTCATTTTTGAGGTCCTAACAAAATGTAGTCCTTTGTTTCCCAAGAAACAACGGATTAGCTGTAAATATAACAAATGGGAATTGAAAAAGGCAGATTTTTTTGTGTTATCTCGTCAAAGTCAATTCCACGTGCACCTACTTTTTCTGTTTGTACTGCACCTCAAAACTCCTAATGCTGTATTGAAGCCTTTGTTGAAAGGGGATATAAGAATATCAGGGCGGGTATACGGAGCCCTGCCCTGCCCTGCTGGGTCCCTGAGCACAAGTAACCAAGGAAGCAGGGCAAGGAGGCCCCAGGGAGAGTAGGAAAGACCTGCTGAGCTCACCACTGGGGCCGCTGGTGGCAGAGGGACATGCCCTTCTCAAGACTTGTCGGGTGGGGAAATGGAGGCTCAGGGATTTCTAGAAGGAAGAAAATTGAACACAATTGAGGCAGGACTTGAACCCAAGTCATCCTGACTCTAAATGCTCAGTTTCTTCACCAGTGTCATCGTATTTCTGTGTTTCATAACTCAGTTGCCTGACATAAAGCGTTATGGAGATGATGTAACCCATTCGGGCCAAGCTAAAGGACAAGGACTTTCCAGATAGGCTTAGAAGCCCAGACAATATATGCTCATCAAATAGACTAAAAATCTAAATATTGGTAAAGAAAATGGGCATCAAGAAGACAGAGGACAAGGAAATAGAGATTAAATAGATTTGAAGATTCAAGAACTGGCTTGAGAAGAGACTTCTACAGGGCACCAGTATCTTAGGACCGTGCCTTTATAGAGACTTGCAAAACTAGGCAAAGGTGACATTCCAAATGACCATCATTATTTCTATTAGTTTTTCTTGTTACTCCCTCCCTTTTTTGTATCTTGCCTGGCATGACCTGAGGAATATGTGTGCATGGTTGTCACAACTGGTCCATGGGATGGAAGGACACCCCTTCCATTAAAGGATGTGAACATTCTTTATGAGCTAGCATATGAAAACTGATTGGACAGTTGCACTGATAGAGGACAACACAACATGTCCCAGATGGAGAGACATGCACACCAGGTCTGCACGTTTCCTTGGAAGGTACAGGTGTGAAGGTTCCACCAAGTGCAAGGAGCTCACCCTTGCCACTCACATGATGTTGCTGTGGATGTGGGAGAGGGGATTTTTTTACACTCTTCTGTTCAAACCCCAAAGCCCTCTTTCCATATTCCTCTTCTAGAGATTCTTGTTCAGCCGGTCTATTCACCACATGCAAGGAACTGCTACAAAACCATCTGAGCATGTATTGAACAATTCCAAGACCCTTCTCAAACAGTGAGCATCTCCTGAGAGGACCAAGGTTCGGGTTTGTTTTAGGTCCATTCCTGCAGAGGATGTGATGTACACGTTTTTCTAAATAGATGAAGTTAGAGTTTCCAAGCCTAGCTAGTCTGGAAATGGTGATTTGGGGAAACATTTTGTTTGAAGATAATGTTAGACATTTCAACCAACCTTCACTTTGATTTATTTCAGGCTTTGGCTAATTTCTTACACCCCCCACTGATCTAAGCAAGTTGGCAAGTAGAGCCCTAATGACAGCATCTACTCTTGACCCTATAGAGGATACAGTAGCAGACGGAGCTAGGAAAAGGGCCGTAGACAATGGCTCCCAGTCTATTCAGGTTATGAGGATCCATATTTAGCACTTAGAAGAAACTCTGCAGACTGATGATGGAGAAAATATATTATGAAGACACTATGAATTCAATAGTGCTTTTAAATGAACTTCCTGGGCTAAAAAGCATACATGTGCATATTGAGAAATCCTACAAGTGTGAGACATTATTTATTTAATCTGTAGCAATGCTTAGTTGTATATATACTTCTGGGGTCTGTGGCTAAAGTCTAGGAATCATTCTACTTGATTAAGAGTCTGAATATGAGGTTCTAGCCCTGGCACTGATGCTACTAGCAGAGAAGTAAGGTTAGTAGCTTCCTATCTTTGGAGTGACTTCCTTTTCTTCATCTATACATAAAACAAGGCCGTTGGGCTAGGTTATTTGACCAAGTTTTTTCCTGAGGTTTCTCACCTGCCTCACCTGGAATACTTATTGAAAAGAAGCCTTTCTGGACCCATCCCAGACTGGGATTCAGAATCTCTGGGAAAGGGACCCATACTACTTCACTTGCAACAAGTTTCCCAGTGACGCTGAAACATGCATTTGAGAGTCACTCGTTACAGGGAGTTTCTGAGGTACCCTCCATCTTTGACATCACATGAACACGATAATACAGCCACCGTCTCTATCCATGTCCATTAACTATTTGAACTAGATAAATTCAAGCAGTTTGGCCTGAATGAGTTAGGTCACCTTGATAAAGCTTTGTATCAGACAACAGAATCATAAAACATAGAGGTAAAATGACATTGATGGAAGAGCTCAACATTTTAAGTCATAAAGACCCAGATTCAAATCCTGCCTGTATGTTCCAACTCTCTTTGTCCTTCAAATCCCCGAACTTCCATTTCTCCACCTGTCGAATGTGTGTGATGATACCAAGGCCTGTATCTTTAGCAGTGTGATTGCAAAAATGTCCCTAAAAGAGAGCTTCGGAGAGGCAGTCTGGTAGGAGGTGTAGGGTGTGGGGTGGCATACAGGGGATCGTTCCTGAGACTTCATCTGCCAAGCTGAGTCCACTTGAGGTGGGGGCCAGGAAATGATGGAGATCTATGGCCACTACCCATGTGATTACTATGAGGATTAATAAGAAAATATGGACTTTACATAGAAGAGTGTCTGGAATAAAAAAAAAATCAATGAATAACTGTTCTTGTTATTAAATCAAACCATATGAAATTGCTGGCCTCCTCTCTTTTGGACCATCAAAAGGGGCAATTCCATATGGCTGCAATGTGATGTCATTTAATATTGAAATCCCAGTATGATACAATCAGCCCATTGCTCCCAAATTATTCAGGTTCTTTTTAAGTAAGAAAAAGGAAGAGAGGTAGTACTGACAATAAAATGAACTTTTTCTCTTTCATACCAATTTTTTTCTTTTAATGAAAATTCAGAAGGTTTCACCTCAAGTCACACTACCATCATTTTTCTGAGTAATGATATGATAAAAAATGAGGCAGCAGGTGGGAGTTTTGATAGAAAACACCCAGGAGGAAGTTAGATGAGGGATTTTTATGCCTTGTTCTAACTATTATTATAACGGGCTGCCCTTCTTGTAGAGTACACCCTTTTTCAGTGACTTTAATTATGACCTGAAACTCTCCTGATCAGATGTTAATGTGGCTCATAGACTCCTATCGGTGCTTAAAAAGTCACAAATCTCTGGCTCTTGGTAATGGATGGCTCTGTATTTCCTTCCCTTAGAGGCCATCTTACAAACAAGAACTAGTCATATGGGGCATAAAAATAATTAATGGACTTAACTGAGCTATTAATACTATGTTACTATCCAGATGAGATTATCAATCTAATTTAATTTGCTAATTTCACATTCAGGTTTTATCTAATAGCTAAAATGAAGAATAAATTATTTTGACTCTCATGTTCATACTTCACATTTTTAAACTTCGTGGGTGTGTATGTCTTGATTGAAATTTATTTTCTGTAAGTTCTGAGAATATCTGGAGAGCTCCCTAAATGAAACAACGTGAAGGTAAGGTTTCCCAAGCAATAGCCACTAACCTCAAACGTCCCACCCAGCAAACATAACATTTCCTACTACCTGAGTCCAAATACTCAGGATGTCGTGTAAGCATATGAGAACCAAGACAGAGAAATATAAGCCTAGTTTATTAGAACCCCAGAATCACAAAGAATCCAGGTTTGGCTAAATGCATCCATGATAATAACTATTTGTGCATAACAACCCATTAATTCAAGCATTGTAACTCTCAAGTGACAGGGGAAAGCATAGAAGAAAAATAGTATCTTAAAAGTGGATTTGGTGAGGGTTTCCCTGACTATTTCCTGATTAGTTTGTTATAGTTTTGTTTAATTGAAGGAGGATGAGTGACAGAGAAAATTTGTATACCTGAATTATATTCTCCACTTCTGTTCCCGACTTGAACTCTGGCTGAGACCTTGGGAACCCCTATGAGGCTATTTCGGTGTCTTTCAGTGTCTAAAGTAAGTGAGGAAAGATCATTAACCCGAGAACTCAAAACAGTGAACTTGGGACAGTGATTGGAGCTCTTAAATTTCCTATGATGGGTCAGCTGGGCATATCTAAGCAACATGATGGGGTGAAGAGGATGGAGAAGACAAGAGAACAAAAGCACCTCAATTTCAGTGCTGGTTTAGGGTCTGACATGAGACCCAGAGGCTGAGAAAGAACAGACCCTGAGAAGAGGGAAGCACACGCCACCCAGGTGAACCCTGAGCCACGGCCCCCAGGCGATGAGGTGGAAAGGTTGGTACTTTCAGAGCCTAAAAGAAAGATGCCCCGAGGGTGATCTCCCAGAGAGATCAAGCTTGTGCTCAGCACTGGTGGAAAAGCAGCAGAATTCAGGAAGGCGAGGGCCAAATCCAGCCACACACATTTGATGTGTTTTTTTTTTCAGCTCTACTAAGGTATAATTGGCAAGTAAAATTGTAAGATATTTAAAGATATTTAAAAGATATTTGATTTACGTATACATAGTGAAAGGATTCTCTATGTATACGTTAATTCACATAGTCATCAACAAACATATTTACTGTTTTACCCTTTATTGGCGCGGGAACAAGAATGCTTAAGTTCTACTCTTAGCAAAATTCAGTTATACAATGCAGTGTTACCAACTATAGTCACCATGTTATACATTAAGATCCTAAACCCATTTACCAGCCTCTCCCTATTTCCCCCACCCCTGGCCCCTGGCAGCCACCATGCTTTCTGCCTCTGTGGGTTCTACTCTAATTTTTAGGTTCTGCTGTCAGTTCACAGCCAGGTCCTCAGGAGCTTCCTGGGTGAAATCTGAAATCAGCCTCTGTCCACAAAGGGCAGGAGAGACCCAAGAACGAGGCAGACCACTCTAGACATGGAAGGATAGGAAACAGTCAGGAGGACACAAGATAGTTAGCTCTCCACACGGCCCACTAAATCTTCAAAGTTCCTCCAGAGGCCTTTCCTGGGTTCAGCCTTATATACATCCAGATGGTCTCAATGTCACATCACTTTCTCAAGGCTGTGTCCTTGGGGTGACCTCTGGGAGCAGGGAAGGCAAGCAGAACCCACATTCCAAGGACAGGGGAGGCAGTGAGGGGCCACCAATTGCAGGGGTCTGGTCCATGGGTCAGCCAGAGGTCACATCCTCTCAGTGACCTCCCCCAACATCTACACATAAGCAATACCCTGAAGCATTTGTCTTTCTCACTCTGGCTTATTTCACTTAGCATAATGCCCTCAGGTTCATCCACTTGCTGCAAGTTACAGGGTTATTTAAAGCTGAATGATATTCGTGTGTGTGTACCAATCACATTGCTTTTATACATTGATCTGTAGACACTTAGGTTATTTCCATACCCTAGCTGTGTGAATAATGCTGCTATGAACATGGGAGTGCAGATACCTCTTGGAGATAATGATTTGGTTTCATTTGGGTATATACCCAAAAGTGGGATTGCTGGAAAATATGTTCCATTTTTAATTTCTCAAGGACCCTCCATACTGTTTTCTAGAGGCTATACCAGGTTAAATTACCACCAACAGTGCGCAAGCACTCCCTTTTCTCCACATTCTCACCAGCACTTGTTATCTCTTGTCTTTTTGATAAAAGCCACTTAATAGATATGAGATGATATCTCATTGTGTTTTGATTTGCACTTCCCTGACTATCAGTGATATTAAGCGCCATTTCATGTACTTGTCAGTCATTTGTATGTCTTCTCTGGAAAAATGTCTGTTTAAGTCCTCTTTCTATTTTAAAATCAGGTTCCTTTTTTTTCTTTTTTTGCTACTGAGTTGTATGAATTCCTTGTATATTTGGAATATTAACCTCCTATTGAAAATGTGGTTTGCAACTATTTCTCCCATTCCTTAGATTGCCTTGTCAATTTGTTGATGGTCTCCTTTGCTGTACAGAACCTTTTTAGGTTGATGTGGTCCCATTAGTTTAGTTTGCTTTTGATGTCAAATAATCCAAAACACCATTGCCACAATTAATGTTTGACATGTGCTTAACCTTTATTAAAATTTTTTTCTAGAAGTTTTATCATTTCAGGTCTTACATTCAATTTTTAAAATCTATGTTGAGTTGATAAAATAGGGGTCCAGTTTCATTTTTTTGCATGTGGATATTCAGTCTTCCCAACACCATTTATTGAAGAGACTGCCCTTTCCCATTGTATATTCTATTCTTTTTTTTTCCACAACAAACCATATTATTTTGATTACTGTAATCTTGTAGTATGGTTTGAAATCAGGAATTGTGATGCCTCTCATTTTGTTCTTTCTCAAGATTATGCTGGCTATTTTAAGATCTTCTATGGTTCCATACTGATTTTCGGATTACTTTTTCTATTTCTGTGAAAAATGCCATTGATATTTTGATAGGGGTTGCTTTAAATATGTAGATTGCTTTGGGTAATATGAACATTTTAACAGTATTATATCTTCTAATCCACAAACACTGGATAGCTTTCCATTTATTTGTGCCATTTTCAAATTTTTTTACTAATTTTTTTTTTAGTTTTCAGTGCATAGTAATTTGCCTCATTTAAATTTATTCTATTTTATTCTTTTTGATACTGCTGTAAATGAGACTGCTTTCTACATTTCTCTTCCAATAGTTTGTTGGAAGTGTATAATAATGTAACTGATTTTTATATAATGATTTTGTGTCCTTCAACTTTACTGAAATTGTTTATTAGTTCTATCTAATAAACTTTGGTGGATTCTTTACAGTGTTCTCTGTATAATATTATGTCATCTCTAAACAGAAACAATTTTACTTCCTTTATGATTTGTATGTCTTTTATTTCTTTTTCTTACCTAATTTCTCTGGCTAGGATGTCTAGCACCATGTTGAATAAAAGTGGTATTAAGACACTTTCGTACTGGCACAAGAACAGACCCATAGACCAGTGGAACAAAATAGAGAGACCAGATATAAACTCAAGCATATATGATAAAGAAGCCATGGATATACAATGGGGAAATGACAGCCTCTTCAACAGCTGGTGTTGGCAAAACTGGACAGCTACATGCAAGAGAATGAAACTGGATTACTGTCTAACCCCATACACCAAAGTAAACTCAAAATGGATCAAAGACCTGAATGTAAGTCATGAAACCATAAAATTCTTAGAAAAAAATATAGGCAAAAATCTCTTGGATATAAACATGAGCAACTTCTTCATGAACATATCTCTTCGGGCAAGGGAAACAAAAGCAAAAATGAATGAATGGGACTATATCAAACTAAAAAGCTTCTGTACAGCAAGGGATACCATCAGTAGAATAAAAAGACATCCTACAGTATGGGAGAATATATTCATAAATGACATATCCGACAAGGGGTTGACATCCAAATTATATAAAAAGCTCATGCACCTCAACAAACAAAAACCAAATAAGCCAATTAAAAAATGGGCAGAGGAGCTGAACAGACACTTCTCCAAAGAAAATCAGACGGCCAACAGGCACATGAAAAGATGCTCCACATCGCTAATCATCAGAGAAATGCAGATTAAAACCACAATGAGATATCACCTCACACCAGTTAGGATGGCCAACATCCAAGACAAACAACAACAAATGTTGGCGAGGATGTGGAGAAAGGGGAACCCTCCTACACTGCTGGTGGGAATGTAAATTAGTTCAACCATTGTGGAAAGCAGTATGGAGGTTCCTCAAAAAACTCCAAATAGAAATACCATTTGACCCAGGAATTCCACTCCTACGAATTTACCCTAAGAATGCAGCAGCCCAGTTTGAAAAAGACATATGCACCCCTATGTTTATCGGAGCACTATTTACAATAGCCAAGAAATGGAAGCAACCTAAGTGTCCATCAGTAGATGAATGGATAAAGAAGATGTGGTATATATTCACAATGGAACATTATTCAGCCATAAAAAGAAAACAAATCCTACCATTTGCAGCAACATGGATGGAGGTAGAGGGTATTATGCTCAGTGAAATAAGCCAGGCGGAGAAAGACAAGTACCAAATGATTTCACTCATATGTGGAGTATAAGAACAAAGAAAAAACTGAAGGAACATAACAGCAGCAGACTCAAAGAACCCAAGAATGGACTAATAGTTACCAAAGTGAAAGGGACTGGGGAAGATGGGTGGGAAGGGAGGGATAAGGGGGAAAAGGGCTATTACAATTAGCATACATAATTGGGGGTGGGCTATAGGGATACGGGGAAGGCAGTATAACACAGAGAAGACAAGTAGTGATTCTATAACATCCTTCTACGCTGATAAACAGTGACTGCAATGGGGTATGTGGTGGGGACTTGATAATAGGGGGAGTCTAGTAACCATAATGTTGCTCATGTAATTGTATATTAATAATAGCAAAATAAATAAATAAATAAAACCTATAAGGTTCAGATGAGAACAGGAATCAGCTTCAAATGCATCCCAGGCCTAGAGAGCCAACAGCAAGCTCCCAATAGTACCAGGTAAGGAAAACCTTTTCTGAACGATACCATCCCTTCTCCATCCCCATGCTTTACCCTCAAGGGCTCAGAAATCACAGTTAACAAGATGTAGGGAGATGAAAAGAAATCAGGTGAAGAAGAGGACATTTCTCTTCCCCTTCTGCCAGCTTCCACAGGCAACAGGTCACAGTTGGGGAAGAAAGAGAAAACTTAATATTCAGCCAAGTTCAAAGTATCATTTGTTACATGGGACTGGACTTTTAAATTATTGATTGGAGGATCCTGAATTACCTGGATGACCAGAAAATCTGCCTGGCTTTTCATCCAGACTCAAGAGAAGTACTAAGCCTACACGGCAGATTTAAAGGGACAGCGGGAGCCAAAGCATTGGTTCATGATTATATGCATGGTCTTGCTTAGCCAATGTACTGGTTACATAAAGTGCATGCTGAATGCTATTTATCAGGAAAGATATCACAAAAAAAAAGTGGTGAGAGTGGTCATCCTTGTCTTGTTTCTGATCTTAGAAGAAAAGCTTTCACTTTTTCACTATTGCGTATGATGTCAGCTATGGGCTTGTAATATATATGGCATTTTATGTTGAAGTACATTCCTTCAATACCCAGTTTGTTTAAAGGTTTTATTATGAAAGGATGTTGAATTTTAGCAAATGCCTTCTCTGTATCTAGTGATATAATCATGATTTTTACCTCTCAATTTGTTAATGCAGTGTATCACATTTACTGATTTGTGGATGCTGAACCAACACTGCATCCCTGGAACAAATCCCACCTGATCATAATATACTGTAACAGTACTTCAGTGTACTGTTGAATTTGTTGGGCTAATATTTTGTTGAGGACTTTTGCACAAATATTCATCAGGGATATTGGCCTTTAATTTTCTTTTCTTGTAAAGTTCTTGTCCAACTTTGGTATCAAGGTGATCTGGCTTCATGCAATGAGATTGGAAGTGTTCCCTCTTTTTCTGTTAGGTTTTTTTTAAGAGTTTGAGAAGGATTGGTATTAATCCTTTAATGTTGGTAGAATTCACCAGTGAATTCATCTGGTTCTGGAATTTTCTCTGTTGGGAGCTTTTTGATTACTGATTCAATCTCCCTACAAATAATTGTGTCTGTTAAAATTTTCGATATCTTCATGATTCAGTTTTGGTAGATTGTATATTTCTAAGAATTTACCCATTTCTTCTAAATTATCTAATTGGTTGGTTTATAATTGTTCATAATAGTTTCTTACAATTCTTAGTGTTTCTGTATTATCAGTCCTAACGTCTCTTCTTTCATTTCTGATTTTATTTTTTGGAGTCTTCTCTCTTTTTTTTCTAGTCTAGCTTTGTCAATTTTTTTTCCAAAAAACAGCTCTGCTATTGATCTTTTCTATTGTTTTTTTAGCCTCTATTTCATTTATTTCTACTCTGATCTTTATAATTTCCTTCCTCCTGAGCTTAGGCTTAAGTTGTTCTTTTTCTAATTCCCTGAGGGATAAAGTTAGGTTGTCTGTTTGAAACTTTCCTTTTTTCTTGTAAAGTATGCACGTAGATGCCTTTCAAGGAAAGACTAAGGGATGGGCATTTTTGCCTCCTCTCTCTGCACTGAGCCGTGGGGGAAAGCCACATCAAATGCTTGATTGCCAGTAAGAACTGCTGTTTTGTTTGCTAAGGTCATATGGGTCTTGTGTATGCCAGCTTCATTGGCTTCCAGAGCAGTGTTTTGGAGGCCTGTCCCTCAGGTGGCAGCCTTAAAAGTTAAGGCACTAGATGTGAAGTCTAAGCCCCTTATTCCTCAGGAAGGTGGGTGTTAGAAGTTCCCTCCTGATTGTATGGTGCTGTGCTGTGGTTGGGGGTATGGTTAAGAGTGTTCTCAGCCTTTCCTATCCATTCTGATATGGGTATTTTCTCATTTGCCAGATGTGTAGGAATAACACCGCTAGTTTCTGGATTTCTTTCAGAGGGGATTGCTCCATAGGTAACTGTACATTCAATGCATCCATGAAAGGAGAGAAGTTCAGGAACATCCTATGCTATCTTCTTGGCCCCTCCCTCCACACCCATTTGTTTGCATGACATCTATGGCTGCTTTCATGCAGCAGCAGAATTGAATTAAGTAGTTGGAACAGAGAGCATATGGCCCTCAAAGCTGAAATATTTACTATCCAGCCCTTTACAGAAAATGTTTGCTGATGTCTGGTCTACAGTAATAAAAAAGGAAGGGAAGACCGTCACAACCAAAACAGGGAACTATGAAAAATCACAATGCATTAAAGGACAGAGAGGAGAGAATTTTGCTCTTAGCAGGATACCCTAAAAGTAAGGAGTGGGGAAAGGGAAGTGTCAGATTAGAAAGTTCACATTATAACTATAAAATGGCTTGATTCCAGATCAAATAATTTTCACTTCTTTCTGTAAGTAGCTAAAAAAAAGCCATTTGAAACATCTTTCAATGGTATCATGGAGGGTGTTATTTTAACTTAGCAACTGTGCATGACATGAACTAAACTGGAAATCCAAAAAAAAGTCACCTTCAGGATGCATCAGTGAAGATTGCAAATGAACCAACTCAGGTAAAACTAGGATTCCTTATACACCATTCCAGTTCAGAGATTGCTGCTTTGGTATCAAAGTGAAACATTTATCAACAACTTATTTAAAGTAAACCATTTAGATTTTCTTAGGCCAAGCATTTTTCTTTCATTTCTTGATTTTCTACTTTTTCCCCCTTAACTTATTGAGCACAGCTCTACCAGTTGGGATCAATTCTTAAAACTTAAGAAGACATATGTTGCTGAAGCTGGAGTCACTGCTCAGCAAGCAGCCTGTAAGTTAACAATGGGACCTTATCACTGAATAATAACTGTTACTTTCTTCCTAATGTCCCTGAAGCATTATTAAATATGGCACTTACAACCCCTTATATGCAATTTACCTCCGTAAAAGGTCATCTGCAATACAGTACTTAAAAATACGCCACGAGGAGCTGTGAGATTCCATGCCGAACCATTCATTACCCAGCACAAGGCCTATATCAGGTAAGTCCCATTTTAAATTTAGCTACTCTCTCTTAAAAATGGCTCTGAAATCTCCTTTGGTACATGTTTATTCACAGCAGAATGCATTCTGTCTCTCGGTTTTCTGAATGTTTTGAGCATTGCCTGGGCTAAGAATGCTAACAAATTAAATGCTGAAACAGGTGAGGTTTACCTCCGATGAGTTCCCTGCTCTTTTCTGAGACCTGGAAGATCCTGGAATCATCATGCTTCCCTCAGGCTATCCAAACCCCCCTACCCTACCACATCCTAACTTTTTCCTCCCAGTAGAATCCTATGTTCTGGACTATAACCAATTCATCCCCATCCCCCACCCCACCCCACCCCCCAAAAAATCGACAAATCAAGGAAGTTCCAGGTTGAGGTGGATTAAAAACACAAACCTAATTTTATGCCCTCTCGATTAGTCAACTTGGGCTGCTATCACAAAATATAGACTAGGTGTTTTTACAGCAGAAATGTATTTCTCACAGTTCTGGAGGCCAGGAAGTCTAAGATCAAAGTTGTTATAGACTCACTTCTTGGTGAATGTCCTTTTCCTGGCCTGCCATCAGCCACTTGCTTACTGTACATTCACATGGAGGTGAGAAAGGCAGGCCTAGTCTGGTCTTCTGGTGACACTCACCCCTCATTAGGCCTCAGCCTGATGCCCTCATCTAAACCCAATTATCTCCCAAAGCCCCACCATCAAATAGCATCACGTAAAGGATTAGGGCTTCAAAATATGGATTTAAAACTATTCAACCTGTAATATTCTGCCCCTAGTCCCCCCAAATCCATGACCCTGCACACAAAATACATTAATCCCATCCCAACAGCCTCAACTTCTTACCATGCATCAGTTCTAAGGTCTAAAGCCCACAATCTCATCTAAATATCATCTGAATTAGATACGGGTGAGACTCAATGTATGATTTACCCTGAGTCAGAATTTCTTACTAGAATTCCTAGCCTGTGAAACCAGACAAGTCTTGTGCTTCCAAAATACAGTGGTGGGACAAGCATAGAGTAGATGTTCCCTTTCTGAAAGGGAGAAATTGGAAGGAAGAGAGGGGGACGGATGGGTACCAAGCAAGTCCAAAACCTACAAGCAAATACCATTAGATCTTTAGGGTCAGAACAATTCAGTTTGGTACAGTCGTCTGCCTTTCAGACCCTCTGTTGGTCTGCTGAGTGTAAATCACACTTCCAAGGCTCCAGATGACCACTAATTGTCCTGTTAAAATGGAAGTAATTGCCTCCTCCTTTGAAACCAGGTAAGCATTCTTGATCACCTCTGAATTGCCTTTGGGGTCATTCTTCTCTTGTTTTAAAGAACTGGGCGTGCTCACAGGCAAACAGCTCTATGGTCTGGTCCTGTAAGACCTAAGTCTGACAGCCTTAGTTCACCTTGTCCCATCTCCATCCCCTTCTGTTCACACTGACAGTGTTTCTGCTGGTGAGACTGATTAGATCCATGGTTTAGACCCATAATAATCCCCTAATTGAATGGTTCTTGGCCGTACCCTTAGTGTTCTCCTCAAAACAAATTCTCTCATTTTTAAAAATATTGGATAAGCTGAGAATTTTCTGAATCTTTAAGTTCTGATTTCTTTTCATTTAATAATTCCTTCTTCAATTCAGTTCTCTCTTCTTGAGCTTTACTGTAAGTAGTCAGGAAGAACCAAGTCACTCCTACAACACTTTGCTTAGACAGCTCATCTATAGATCCATCCAATCTCATCACTTACAAAGTTTGCCTTCTACAGGACTCTAGAAAACAGGTCAGCCAAGTTATTTGCCACTTTATAGCACTGATCTCTTTTTTCTTTGCTGCCTGATTAACACATTCCTCATTTACCTCTGAGCCCTCACCAGAATTGCCCTTAATATCTGTATTGCTAGTGGTCACTTCAAAATTCCTCTAGCCTCTACCCATTACCTAGTTCCAAAGAGGCTGCCACATTTTTAGGTATTTGTTACAGCAGCATCCTTCTCAGTACCAAAATCTGTACTTGTCAGCTTGGTCTGTATAACAAGATGCCATAGCCTGGGGGTTTACACAACATAAATTTATTGCTCACAGTTTTGGAGGCTGGGAAGTCCAAGATGAAGGTTCTGGCATATTTGGTTCCTGGTGAGCACCTTCTTCCTGGCCTGCAGAGAACGACTGTCTTGCTATGTCTTCACACAGCAAGGGGGGAGGTGCCCTGGTCACTCTTCCTCTTCTTATGAAGAACCTAAAGCCCATGTTGGGGGCCCGTCATTCAAAACCTAAGTATCCCACAAGGTCCAACCCCCACAAAGCATCACATTAAGGTTTAGGGCTTCAACATGAATATAAGGAGGGGAACAAACAGTCCATAACACCTTCCACAAACCTCTGAATTTCAAGTAAAAAGATAAGAAGGTATGAAACTTCAAAGACAATGAGACCAGGAAAAGGGTCAGGAGCAAAAATGTCTGGAATCTGGCAAGTAAACTGATGAAAGACAACAGACACTAAGTTCACACTGAAGAAAGTAAGGAATCAACCTAGTTTATACCAGATAATCCTCAGAAGACCCAGGAACTCGCAGCACCAGATAGCTGTGAAGTTGGGAGTGGAAGAGGGAGTGCTGAAAACAGGGAGGATCTGATAAAATTAACACAAAAATAATCATATTTCTAGACCTCCTACCAAACTCCCTCCACAAACCGAGTAGAAATTTGGAAATTATTTTCACTAGAAAGAGGATAAAAGAAGGTGTGCTTTTTGTGTCAGTTTACCTAAGCCATGGTGCCCAGGTTTTTGGTCAAATACCTGTCTAGATGTTGATATTTCTTAGATGTGATTGACATTGAAATCAGTACACTTTGAGTAAGCATATCGACCTCCATAATGCGATGGGCCTCAGCCAATCATTAAAAGCCTTAAGAGCCAGACTAAGATTTTCTGAGAAGAAATTCTCAAGACTTCAACATGGAAAATGCTGCCTGAGTTTTCAGCCTGTTGCTCTGCAGAATTAAGATTCAAGACTGCAATATCAACTCTTACCTGAGTTTCCAACCTGCCAGTTTATCCTACATATTCACTTCCTTCTCTCTTCTCTCAGTAGACAGGTAAATTATATATTAGATAGATAGATAGATTAGATAGATGATGATGATGATAGATAGATAGATAGATAGATAGATATAGATAGATAGATAATAGAGATAGATAGATGATAGATAGATAGATAGATTGATTGATTGATTGATAGATAGATAGATAGATAATAGATTGATTTGGAGAACTCTAATACAGAGAGTGTCTGTCTTGGGAATTAGGCACTTCCCAGCTTAGAGACACACAGCTATGAAAGTGATAAAAAATACTCCACTGAAAGCATGGGGATTAGGGGAATGCTCACAGGCTGAATGCTGAGTACTGAAACTTCCATCCAGCCAATAGACCCCATTCTACTTTTGAAACACAACAACCAGACCGCAATCCTCTAGACAGGAAATTGAAAGATTCTTCACTGAGAATATTACCAGACCCAAAGGAAAAAAATCTTAAAATATCAGCATTTGGGGTTTCCTTCCAAATAGATAATCCAGATTACCCTGCTGTAAAGCCCCAAGACAACAAGCTTACACTGCGGTCTCAGAGCTTCTGAAGACATTATTTGGACCCTCATCCTTAATCATGAACAGGCAACCCTGGATTACTTGATACTAAAGAAAAGCCTCTAACATAAAAAATAGACACAATGTAATCAAACAGAAAAATATAAAGTAATTAAGAGGAATGGCGAGGAAAGTTACTGAGAGAAAAAAACTTAAAATGATTTTTTAAATGTCAATGGAGTAATAATAGAAGATATTTCATCCATGAAGCAAGAACAGGATATTCTAAAAGAATATTCAGGGAACAAATTAAAGTGATTCTTATAAATTAAAAGTATTCTGGGAATCAAAAGCCCCCAAGAGGAATAAAATCTCCAGAAAATAGAACATAAACTCAGAGATGAAACGAAGAAAGTAAAGATAAGAAAACTTATGGTCCTTTTCGGAGAACAAATTGAAATTATAAGAATTCCTGGAAGCAAAAAGAAAGAGTAGGGACAAAGGGAGAATTGTGAATAAAGTATTTTAAAAACTCCAAAAAACTAAAGAACAATTTTCAGGTTGGAAAGTCCCACAAGAATATATCAAAATGGATAATAATAAGCCAAGGTATGATATTGTGAAATTTCACTTTATTGGTATGTTGTGGGACCTCTACTTGGTGTATTAAATTAAGAATGTGCAAATTATGACCTGCTGAACAAGGAGATGAAAGCCCCCACACAGATGGGCGGGTGGCTCCCTCAGAATCCCGGCCCCAACTTCAGGGAAGTGAAAACCCAGGGGCGTCCTTTTGACTGAAGGTGCAGTGTCAACACACTCACACAAAGGAAGAAAATTCCCAGGATTTGCTACAAATCCCAGAAATGGAGGAGGGGCCTTACTGAGTAGGGGAAGTGTCATCCTCCATCCCAGGTCAGGAGCAAGTAGGAGCCAGCAGGGGTAGCAAGGACCCATCACTTCTAGGATGCCTGGGGCAAAGATCACTAACTTTTTAAGGGCTCAGTTCTACTTATTTTTAAAGGTGCCCTAGGAAAAGCAAGGCAGGAACTTGGGGCAGGAATCCTAAACTCAGGTCCTTATCTAAATGTCCAGATACTGGGTATGGGCAGGGCTGTTACACTGTTAATAACTAGGCAGTGACTCAGAATAGCTGTGTTCTTATTACAAATGGAGACAGTAGAAGATATTTCCCTCTTCCAGTTAGAAAGAAAGGAATCTTCAGATTTCTGAAAAGCAACACTGGAAACTGTATTGATGCCTTCAAAATCCTGAAGAAAGAACAATTTCCAATATAGAATTCAATAACTAGCATTCAACTACCATTCAAGAATAAGAACAAATTGAAAATATTTGCAAATTGGTAAGATCTCAAGCTACTAACCTCCCACAGATTTCTTTTGCAGAAAGCTATTGGAAGATATTCTAACCAAAATGTGGGAGTAAACTAGAATAAAAAAATAGATCAAGGGACATAAGAAACAGGAGATACAACACAAGAGAGAAGCAAAGGGAACCGCCAGGATGATGGTGAAGAGGGTTCCCAAGTATCACTTCTGTGCTCCAATGCAGAGAGTAACCAGTATGGACTGAAACAAGTTCAAATTGTGGCCAGAACAGTTCAGGGCCCCGTATCTACAGCCAGCTTTTCCTCCAGAAAGTGTTTGGCATACTAAAACTCAAGGAGCAAGCACCTTTATTGGTGACATCCATCATGGTGACAGTGTATGGCTAAGACTAAATGACAGGACAATAAAGAAGTATGTCCCTATCAGAAATGTTTACACCAAAGCCTCATGTCTCTGTTTTAATCAGTGTCCTGGCAGAAGCTATCTCTGTCCTATAAACTACAATGCAAAAAAAAATGCATCTGCCTAAACAAAAAGAATTATCCTATATACACACTTGCTTACATATACATGGGGTGTTTCTCAAGGATCCTTTGTAAGCCGGTAGCAGTATTTGTCCCCAGGGAAAGGAATTGCATGGTTAGATGCAAGAAGTTGACTGAAGATGTACTTTTCACAATTTACCCCTTTGATGCTTTTAAAAATTGCAATATGTTCTTCTATTTCCTACTGCGTAAATGACTAAAATAAAATATATTCTCTATAAATTATTATTAAATATATGCTTTTGAATCAGCAAGTTACTTCTAGGGACTTACCCAACAAATAAACCTACATCTGTGCAAGATGACATGGGTAGAAGTTATTCACTGAAACATTGTTTCAATACCAAAAGACTACAATACACATAACCATCAATAGGGCAACAGTGAAATAAATGAAAGCATTATATGAAAGAAATAAAACCAGACATATAAGTAATCTCAATAAATGTTAATTAGACACTGATTTCCAACAAACATATGATGTTCATTGACAGTCATAACTGGGGAAATATTGGGTCAAAGTATCAATGAGAGACTTTTCCATATCCATTAGATTAACAAGGTCTGATAGTACCAACTGTTGGTTATGACATAGGGAAACAGGAACTCTCAAGCCATGATTTGCCAATCTTGTTGGACTCTATATACCCACATATTTCCAACCAAGGTGTCTACTACTTGTCAATGTGGGCTGTCAGAAATGCCCAATGCATGCTCCCCTTTATTCCCTAGAAATCTCAGTGTTCACTCTTCCAAGAAAACTTCCTGGTGGATGCAGGATGCCATTCCCACAATCTGGGCTCTAGGGCTCCACTGTGGTACATCACCAGTTCTGTACCACACTTGCAGGTCAGGATCCTGATCTCTACTGCCCAGTCAGCTATCTTAGTCCTGTGGTGGGGGGCCTGTTAGTTTCTCCTCACCTTATTGATTAGAGAAATCTACTGCATTTTGTCTATGAAGGTTTCAGTTTTTATCTGTCCACCTTCAATGCTTGCTCTCCTATGACTTTGATTATTTAAGTATATATGCTTATTGCATATATACCATAGCAGCAGGATAATAAGGTGAGCAGACGACATGGTTTGTGGAAGATGGAGTGAGAAAGAAAAAGAAGGCAGAGATCTAACATTTATTGACCACTAATTCAATAATGCCTGCAACTGTATAAAACTTAGGGTTTCTTTAATACTTAAAATAACTGAAAGGCAGGCAATGTTATTTTCCTCATTTTGCAGATGAGGGAAGAGGACTTGAATTTTTTGCTTTTTATTTGTGTGTATATATGTTTTAATTATGTGTGGGGAGACTGAGGAAGAGGTCTGTGCAGAGACAACACTTCTCAATCATCATTTTAAAAGACAACACTTTAAAACAAGTAAAACCCTTTTGTGGTTAGATACAATCTTCATACCCTGATCCCACCTCCAGCCTTCTCACCTCCATGGCCTTTTCTCTTCCCAACCTAGATTCAACCAGCAGCCCTGGCCATCTTGGTTTCCTCACACTCCAGACATGCTCCTTTCTCAGGACCTTTGCACTTGCTACATCCCTGCTTGGAGTGCCTTTCCCCCACCAGTAGTAGCTCACTCCCTCACCTCCTTCAGGTCTTTGTTCAAACATCTCCTCAGTGATAACCACTCAACTTAAAATCACAACCCTATCACAGACCTCTCTATCCCTCTTGCCTCTTATTTTACTCTATTGCACTTACCACCACTTGACAGGCTGTATGTCTGGTTTATTTGTGTGCTCTCTGTCTCCCCCACATAGAATGCAAATTCCTCAAGACAAAGACTTTTTTTCTGATTTTTCACTCCCTGTGCCTAGACCATTTCTTCCACATAGTAGATGTTCAATTAATATTTACCAAATGAAATAAAATCAATGAAGAATCAAGTTTAGAAAAAGTTGAGTTAAACACAGTTAACCAGGTTTTTTTAACTGCAGGAGAAAGGGCTTTTAATAATCCAATGGGTATTTTTAATCACCAAGGCTACAATCTAGCACACACAATTTCCCAAGCTTTCCTGAACAAATAACCCTCTGCATGGAGCAGATTGCAGGGAGATGTGCTTAAATGGAAATGGAGTTACTAAGAGGAGGTTTTGATGAGAAGGAAAAGGGGAAGGACACTAGAATCCAATGTGTCTGAAGCAAAGCAATTTCACTCATTGATTCATTTGTTCAGAAAATATCTGCTGAGGGCATCTGATGGGTCACAGACCCTTCCAGACACAGAAGACAAGATAGAGACCACAAGCAGCTGGGGTCCCAGCTGTGACATTGCTCGCATCCTCTACTGACCTCTCTGGCTCTGAGGACTGCTTATAATCCTACACAATGCAGAGAAAGAATGTTTCAAGCTCGTGTTGCTGCTGCTTTCAGACTTTCCTTTCTGTTTAGAGAGATTATGGTTACATATATTTTTTATTATTATGTATTTCATATAATAAATCTCTGGATGAATAAGCCACATGCAAATCTTTAAAGAAACACAAACTCTGGATTCCCCACGTGCTCTGATTTCCCCCTTCAGAATCTACACCATAACCAATGTCTCCCTGTGCAGGAGGAATGGCTGAGGAATCCCAGGTGACGGCCACCAGCAGCATTGTGCTCTTTATTTACCTTTGTAGCAAGGGAGACCCATCACAGCACAGAAGACAGGGGGTTGGCTGGAGCACCAACTGGCAGGAGGTTGCCTTCTCATCCCCAGTGACTAATAAAAATAAACAAATAAATAATTTTTTCTTTGAAAGGATCTTGTCTGGCTGATACACGGAACAGGGCAACAACATAGTGTTCAGTGAGTTATTGTGGCTAAAATCTCACTCTGAAAATTACTTATGGCAACGGGCAAGCGTCACCCCTGAAGCCAGCAGCCCAAAGCAGATAAATTGTTTCAATCACCTAATTTTCACGATGAATGAACCCTGCTAATAGGAAATCCATAGGTGGTTGGCCGTGGTAAATGGTGGCTGTGACATGTTGGAAGGTGGTAGGTTTATATTCCCTTTCAAAATACAGCACAGGATTATAATTTTCTGTAAATATTCACAGAAGTAAAAGAGGAAGAGCAGGAGGAAGAACTCATAAAACTTCTCCTTTTGTGTTAACTTCTGGGATATGCCTTTTCTTTCCAAATTGTCCTTTCTGTCTAGTTCAGATGATGACGCATGTAGGTGTGGACACTGTGTGGTCTCAGTGTGGAGCTGCACCTTCTAGGACCTTGGAGGGGTCACACACATGGCAGTAAATGCCCCCATAACCTCTTGCTCTCAATGGAAAATGCCATGTCACAAAGTAAATTCCACATCAAATGCATGGTAAAATCATGTGTGAGCTCCCTGCCAAACAAGAAATTCAAATACCCTACATTTGAATCACCCCTTTTCTCTGCATCTCCCACAATTTTCTGCCAGTTGTCTCGAGCATGTCTATGGAGGTCAAATGGCTAGCATTAATTTTCTGCCCCACTCAGATAGATGTCCCGATTTTGGTAAAACCAGGAAGGAGGTAGGCACTGGATTGGTGCGTTCTCCTCCTCCAACCTCACTCCTCAAGAGTGTGTGCCTGTCTAACATGGCCTTCCTCTACTTCTTCCCACCTCTCATACCCATACAGAACTGACAGTCCTCTAACTTTATCTCTTTTTCTGCCATCCTAGTTCCCATGCCCCATCCTTGCCAACCTGTTCATATTTTGTCTGTACTTTTTTAGGAAGGACATTTTAAACAAAGATGTCCACCAAGAAACTTGACATTCCCCAACGTGGTGGACTTCATGATGAGCATCTTTGGGTTTTGCTGATAACGACACTGAAATAGTCACACTGTGTGCAGTCAACCTCTCCAACCAAATCTGGTTTTTAGGGAGACTCTCAGTTCTGAAGAAAAGTGCCACCCACCAAGCTTACCCTTTCAACTTAGGGTCTCAATGGCTTCAGAGCTTATCTGTAGTGAAAATTTTCCATTCCCTGCACTGATTTTTTCCCCTAATAATCACATCTCCTTTTCTATGCAGAAGAAAGAAAGAGAGAGAGAGAAAAGAGGGAGAGAAAGAAAAGAGAGAAAGAGAGAGAGAGAGAGAGAAAGGAAGCAAGGAAGGAAGGAAGGAAGGAAGGAAGGAAGGAAGGAAAGAGAGGGAGGGAGGGAAGAAAGGAAGGAAGGAGAGAAGGAAGGAAGGGAGGGAGGGAGGAAGGAAGAAGAATTTGATTTGATTGTAATCTCATTTTTGGTGTTGCTGACACTGATTCAGTTGGTTTGTTTTCAAAACATGCCTAATCCTAAAATGAATGAGGACTTAGGCATTCGGTTATGCATCACTTCCTTATGTTTGGTTGGTACAGTTCAGTTTACAAAGCAAAACTCAGAAATGATTTTATTTTTAATAAATGGGGATAACATACAAGAAAAAGGATTTCCAAAGTCTGTTGTCTGGTGTACACTGTATCTACAGAAAATCTGAAGACATAGTTTTCCCCAAAAAACTAGTGACAGATAAGAGAAGCTATAATCATCAGTGTTTTAAGTTCTGGCCTTGTAAGAATTTCTGTCAGTCTCCTCTTTTCAAGCTTTGTTCAAAGAACATCTGTCTTCAGTTCATAGTTTAAACTCTAATGACCAAACCACTAAACATTCACTTTGTAAACTGACAAAAGGGAAGCCAGAGCAGCCTCAACTTTTCACTAAAATTTTGTTTACAGTGATAGGAAATGCCATCAGATGAACTAACAGGCACAGAACATTTATTAACGAGAGCTTGAGGATTCTTTCATTTTAAAAATTGCAAAAGGTATCAAAGTAGCATGTTTGAATGTTCTGTGTCATTCATTGCCTTTTATGTCATGATGTGTTACAATGATGATGAATTCTTTGCAACAAAATCAGTATATTTGGTGTTGTGGTTACTAACCCTACTATAATATTTGCAAGATACTCATATATAAAATAGTTGGACACTTCTAGAGGATCAGCTTTGAGTAGGAAGTGTGGAGAAATGGACCCTTCAAAAACAACTCAAGTTTTCACAAATCAGGACTAAAGGCTCTGACACCCACATTACAATGTGTTTGGGGTTTTTTTCCTAACACACCCAAGCAATTCTCAAACACCAAGTAGGTTGCCTACAATTCAATTAAATTCTGATACTCTCTACCCAGAGATAGTATTAAATTCCACAGCTTAAGGTCTCACTCCTACAAGGCTGCCTGCATTTCTGATGCTAATCACAAGCCCAGGTAGTTACCTGTGCGTCTGACTGACTGGCTATAAATCAGAGGTTCCCATGACCCCTGCCTTGGATTCAATTAATTTGCAAGAGAAGCTCACAGAACTTAGTCATTTCACTTACTCACTAGGTGACCAATGTATTGTGAAGGATATTAAAGGATACAAATCAACAGCCAGATGAGGAGATACAGAGGGCAAGGTTTGGAACAAAAGATTTCTGACCGTGTGGAATTAGGGGCCCAGCATGGAGACACGTAAAAATGTTCTGGATCTCTATTCCCATGGAAACTTTTCAAACCCCTTCCTTCTGGGCTTTTATGGAGGCTTCATTACATAGGTTTGATTGATTAAATCGTTGGCCATTGGTGATTGATTCAACCTCCATCTCCTTTCCCCAGGGATCAGAGGAGATAGAAATTCCACTCCTTTATTCCTAGTCTGTTCCCTCGGCAACCAGCTCTCATTCTTAGGTGTTTTCCAAAAGTCACCTCATTAACATAAATTCAGTTGTGATGGAAAGGGGCTTCTTAAGAGTAATAAATCCATTTCACCTTTATGGCTTTAAAGCCATTTTAGGAATGAAGACAAGAGATCAAATCTAACAACAAAAATTCTCCTTAACACTCAGGAAATCCTCAGGTTTTGGGGGCTGTGAGCCAGGAGCCACGGACAAAGACCAAATATATATTCATTCAGATGAATATTCAGATGAACAAAATATATTTTTTATAAATCACAATATTGCAAGGACTCTGCACAGGGGATTTCTCTTAACTTCAAGCAACAGTAGTGGTAAGAATAATGTTAGATGAATACACAGTTGCTATATCCATCATACTTCTATTTATACTTTTATTCCTGTGTATCACTTATATTCTTAATTTTCATGACTTTAGGAAATCTGAAAAACCTGAATTCTTGTTATTCACAACCATAATATTTTCAATGCAAATTAATTTATAAGTATTTCTACTTGGACTTTCTACTTTTAGTATGAGCCAAGACAAGAAGCTGAGTGAGGGTGGGGCTGACTCTATATAAAGTGTCACAGCTATTCCTCAGAGGGATCTACCAGATGCTACAGCTTTAAAAATATAAAGATTTTGCAGGGTCCATTTAAAGAGGCTTTGAGCCAGAGCTCAGACCACCGGGTGGGGACAATCAGGTATCAGATTTTGAACAGCTGGTATGAAATCAGGTTCCAAGGGTTCAGGCTTGGATCAAGACAAGAAGCAGGTGCCCAACAGGGAGATGCCCACCCAGGCCAGTGTGGAGGAGCCGGTCACACAAGGACCCAACTAGGCTGTGCCTGCTGGGCCAAGGGCTGCAACCAGGCATCCTATGCAGTGGTTTTAAAAATAAGAGTA
The DNA here is from genome assembly GCA_032199065.1 of Smutsia gigantea. Lineage (NCBI taxonomy): Eukaryota > Metazoa > Chordata > Mammalia > Pholidota > Manidae > Smutsia > Smutsia gigantea. The sequence continues at coordinate 153,780 of JAVSCE010019458.1, forward strand.
CATAAACTTGACAGATTGCATAAGAATCCAGTATTTTATTCATTCAATAAACATTTACAGCATCTCTTAGGTGTCAGGCACTCTGTTAGGGGCTAAGGATACAGTGATGGATAAAACAGATGTGGTTCTTGCTTAATAGTCTATAAACCAGTGAGAAAGCAGATTTTTAAAAAAAATCATCACACATGTAAAATATACCCTAACAAGCAGCCTTAATAGTAAGTACTATGAAATACATGAAACAGTATGAATGTCTGTTTTTATTCTGAAGTCAGGGAAGACTTTCTGTGGAACCAACTTTAAGCTGAGACATGAAGGATTAGTAGAGGATACACAGACAGAGACAGGGAGAGAGAGTTAAGGAAGGAAGAGGTGAGAACACACACGCAGGGGTGTAGAATAGCCGAGAACTCACTGGCTCCGGGGATCTGATACAAGTCCTGATGACTGGAGCCCAGGAAGGAGGAGGAGCAGAGTGATGGACGTGAGGCCAGGGACCTGCAGGGCAGTGTGGGCCATCGTAGGATTTGGGATTTGATGCCAAGTGGGATGGGAAGCCACTGAAAAGTCTGAACCAGAGGAGGGAATTGTCTACATTGGCACTTGTTTAAATAGCTCATTAGCTTCCTAAATTAGAGCAGGGAGAAACTGAAAACAAAGGCCATAGTGAGGGATTTGTGCAGTGGTCAGATGAGAGCAGAGGGCAGCTTGACTGGGGTAAGGTGGTAGGGATAAAGAGAAACAAGAAGTTCTTTTTTTACACCTGCCCTCTGCTCTGGTAGAGAGCTGAAGGCCACCCAACCCCCATGCTCTCCCCCACTTGGGCACCCATTCCAATTGCTGTCACCCAGTTCCAGCTAATGGGTCCAACCATATCAGCAAAAAAACTCAAGACCACCCTCACTGTTACCTGGCTTAGCAATCCTTGGAAAGGTTTCCATAACCAAGATTCACTTGAAAATCCTATTTTGTTAGAGTAAAGTGGTGATCAGAGCAAAAATGTTGCCTGCTGCTAATTCTTCTTGCGTTTGTTTGGCAAATGTCTGAAATACTGCAGCCAAACACAGTAGAACTGACCTAACCACAGGAAAAGCAACCATGCTTAATGGAAGATCTGCAAGAAACTTGTCATTTATTATTAATGTCACCATAGGCGTGGGAGGCTTTGATATGCATGCTGGAGACATCTGCCTGCTTTCAACCAGGCAAGACAATCTCACATTCTCTTTTCCCTGCCCACGAGCATTTAATTCCAGGGGAAGAACCTTTCTCAGCAGTTTTCCCTACAGACCCTCCGCACAACAGTAGAAGTTTTGAGTGCAGAAATCAAATCATCCCAAGGGGATGTGGGATTTTCTCTCTGCACAATTTTTGGAAAACCACAAGGTTAGTAGAAACAAGGCCTGAAAAGGACATGAGAGCTCCCGAGCAGGGCTGCCTGCACAGCACAACCCACATCATTTCAATATGAAATCCATTTTTGTCGCCAAACCTTAAAGTTCCTGATTCCTTACCTTACCTTACCACTGGGTGCCCCGAAAGGCAGAAAACACTTAGGACCTTTATTCCTGTCTCCAGATCGTGGCCAGACACAGAATTATGTACAATTGGGTCACATTAAGTTACTCAGGTGAATGCTGAGAGTCTCCCAGAGGTTCACTGGCAGGGCAGGGTCAGCCTGGGAGGAAGGTGCACAGAGCCACAGAGGACACATCTGGGAAAGCAGGGATACAGCACCCTTCTCATCTTGCCAGCCATCATGCCAATGACTTGGTTTAATAAGGCCTGTTCCTAGTTTGCTAAGTCTTCCCTCTGCCACAGAGAATACTAATTCCCATAAAACAGAGGTCAGATGAACTCCTTCTTTGAATTCCCCATTTGGCTGCATAACATTCATTCATTTATTGTTGATTCAGACTGGATTGCCAGAAGCTGGGTTCCTTAGACAAGTACTTAACCTCTCTGAGCACCAGAGATCTCATTTGTATACTGGAGATCATAATCCCATTGCAAGATGATTTTGACAATTAAACGAAATAATGTTTTTAAAGTACCAAGCACAGTAGTAGCTGCTCCCTATTTTTTTTTCCTTTCCCTTGCTTGCACCTGCACTCCTTCAGTGTGGCCTTTCTTGTTGGTGACCTTATGCCCGTCTCAGAAAAACAGACAGCCACAGAGCCCTTGGAGCTGCCAGGAGAGATTCTATAGCAAATACTCCAGAGACAGCCCTGTGCTCACGGGAGAATAAATAGGAAACTTCAGTTCTTTGTAATCTCAGGACAGGGAATGCCACTGGCCTTGTAACATATCCCCAGGATTGTGGGATACACTTACGTCCCCTTCTCTCTGCTAATGTCATCATGATTTCTAGTGTATGGCCTTTGGAAGGTTAGGTGAATCTTGTCCAAGACTGGGCATTTTCTGTGCTCTTACAGGGAAGAGTTTCTTTGGCTGACCTCTGGATTTCCTGTGAAGGCAAAGAGCACTGTTCTGCTGTGACAGAGGATCTGAAAGGTCTCAGGAGCATCTTGTTATTTGAAAAGGCACTATAAAATATCAAGCAAGGCCAGCCACACAGCAATTGATAAAAATAAAATATTCATCAGAGGACATTACTGGGAAGGAAACAACACAGTTGATTTCATGACAACTCCACCATAATAGAGGAACAAAATTAATCATGCAATACTGTTACGACACCTGAGCCTCATGGCCAACATTAAATAATTGAGGAGAAAATGAAAATAAAACAAATCTATGGCATACATGTAGAGAATTCATGATTGAAAGTTGATTGAAAAGTAACAAATAGCAAGGTTCAAGCAATGCGAATGCTGACTGTAGTCCTCTCATTGACTTAGGAAGGCAAAACTTGTATTTTGCTTATATTAATGCTAACAGTTATATCTTGTTTGAATGTATTTGATGAGAACGTTAATAAAGTAGGCAGAAATGAAACCTAAGATCAAAAAGCTGGCAAAATAAAAATGGGGTTAGTTTTGCTAGCCTCAGTTGAATAATTCTGTATACTCCATAGCCTACATTTTCCCCAATAGTGTGCCTAGTAAGTCTATTTTTAAAAATTCTTTCTCACTGCAGGGATGACTGAGAAAAACACCGCCCTGTAAGTACCTGCATTGCAGAGAGTGGGGCTTCAAAAGAAGTGGCAAAAATTAAAGGAGTACCTACCATTTACTGAGCACTTACACTCTGCTGGGCTCTACACCAGGCATTTTATATATACCACCACCTTTGAGCCACCTGTGTTAATGAATTTGAGGAGCAGCAATGTGAGCAGGCAGGAGGAACTGCCAAAGGGCCGAGGACCTTGTGTCCAAGTTCTACCTCGGTGAAGAATCACCGCATGGTATCAAGCAAGCCATGCAATCTGTCTGCGCCTCAGTTACCCTGTCTACGAAACGGGAGTAACAATCCCATTGTGCCTACGTCAGATGGTTTGTGAGGACACCAAACCAGATAGCAAAGAGAACAAAACAAAGATAACACAGATTTCAAGGGTCTTTTTATTGTTTTGTTTTGTTTTGCTTTTGGAACCCTTTGAACTTAGAACACTGATTGAAGGAATAAATTAATTCTGCAAGCCTATCAAGAAATGGACTCAGCCTATTGCTACAGGTTTTTTACAGGGTCTGGGGATTAAATTTCCCCTGATTTTATGATTGATGTGACCTTGCAGAGCACCCCATTATTCATATCTCACTCTAATTATGATGATACTCCTGAAATGAAGGGGAGGTTAAGCAAGTGGGGTTTTTGTTTTTTTCACCCCCAAGAATCTTGTAATCTCTCCAGTTGCTTAAAGAGATTGGATTTGTGGGATAAACCTCCCATTTATTTCTCAAGCTCCAGCAACACCCATTAATTACACTCACATCTTTCTATTTCAGGAATTGATAGTAGCCAAATTATATTGTTTCTGCATATTCCCTCTTCATTTGCAGTCATGTCTACTTTTCCCTCTTGTTTTAAGCACTCTGTAGAAGTACATCTGTGTGAATCCCTGCATGTATTTATCAAACAGAGATGAGATATCTGAAATCACCATTTGAGTAATTCAGAGTGGATAACATAAATGATATTGTTCCTACCTTTTCACAGAACCTGAGCATTTTAGATTCCTAATAGGCCATACCAATTACCTATATTGACACCCTGCAAGTGTAGATGAAGAAAATTTGGTCCAGGGAGGCTCAAAACTTGCCTGATAACTGGACCTGGAAAGTGTTTCACTTGCCTCTGCTTTATTTTCCTTTCAAAATCAGGAGTCCACTACCTGGGTGCCTAAGAAGCATGGCAAGAGAGACGATTGGCTATGGGCTGCTGAGAAAGGTGGTGGGAGACCCTGGAAACCTAGTGCCACAAATCAAGAAACATGGACATCTACCAGGTATAAAGGATATTTTTTATGTTCCCCAACAGATTCTATGAGAAACAGAAAATGAAATGTATATGACCCAAATGACAAATGTATTTAAGCCCACATAACCAGGCATAAGATCTAAGGCATGTGATCCAGAACACAGAGATTTGGAAAGCATTAGGGAAATTAAGCACGCATTATCAACAGGTGCTGAGAAATGCTGATGTCCAAATATTCAGCCAAAATGGAGATTTACATATTATCCCATATTTAATCTCTAGTATAACTTAATGTTTAAAAAACTGAAGTCTGTGGTAAGAGAAGCATTTTTTTTAAATGTAAGGATTTTGTTTTTGGTAACATTTGATTTATTTTGGATTTTTATATTTAATGAATTATTTTTATCTCATCAAAGTAGTTCACTTACATAATTGCTAAGCCAAATAATACAGAAAAACTTAGGATAAAAAACCAGTCTCCTGCCTGATCTCCGCGCCCCCTTTCCTCTACCTGAAGCAACTACTGTTATCTTCCTTAGCTGTTTGGTTTAAAAAAAAACAACAACAAAAAGTTGTTGTTGTTAGCAATGTTCATATCACTAATAGGCTTAGACCAATATTCTTGATTTATCAATTAACTAATCACTTTTGTAACTAGCTATGTTTTGTGTTTTTGTTGCCATCAGATGAACAATTAGATATTTGATTAAACAAAATTAAACAGGCTTCCTGTCTACAAGGCTCTTTATGACTTATAAGGTCACTAAAGTATCAAAAGTTGTCTTAAAAACACTGTTATCTTTAGGTAGTGGGTAATGGGTCACCTTGTTTATATTTATTTATTTATTTATCTCTGTGTTTTAATGGTTTTTTCCATTTTCTTGTGTATTTTTTTACTGCCAAAATAAAAAAAAAAGTTTTTTAATAAACTTTGAGCAGGGAGGGAAATATCTGGTTTGAAATAGGGAAATAAAGGTATGTCCACTACCAAGCAAAACAACACAATGACACAGGGAGAGAGAAGAGCTGGGGGGCAGGGAGAGTTTGAATCCTATCTCCACTGAAGTTACAAAATATCCGCAAACCATAATATGTTAAATTTTTATCAAATATGTGAAATACTCAAAAGTATAACTTGTACCTTTTTGTCCTCACATGAGAAAAAAAATGTTCTGTAAGGCTTTGAAGGGCCCAAAGTAAAATTCTCTTACTTAGGTTTAGCAAGTTCAGGGGTTTAAAAGGTTATTGACACAGTACCGAATTCTTGCTCCTCAATGATGAAGGGAGAGAGACAAGCGAGGAAAGCAGGAGACATGCATCTTCCCACGGGACCAGGTTCTGGTGTGGCTGGGTAGGTTTTTGGCTGTGGAGCTGCCTCTTAGAGTTAGCTGAAGAAAAACAAATACTTAAAACACTAAAGAAAGAATGAGAGAGAGAGAGAACAGGACTGTTCGGCACAGATTCCCTACTTCCTCACAGGGGTACTAGCAACCTGGCAGATTATATTATTGTTGCAGAGCAGATACACTAGTAAGGCAGAATAGCACCAGAGTTGATGAGAAGGTATTTAGAAATAGTGTGTGGATTTAAACTGTCCTCTGCAAGTTCACTTCCCCAGCCCCTTATCATGTATGTTCTAGATGACAGCTAGTCCCTAGAAACACAATTTATAATTAATTAGGATCCAGTTTAGACAAATAAAGAAATAAATAAAATGAAGGAAAATAATACATTAAATTAGAAGCAAGTAAGAGCTACTTTTCAGAATTATGCCAGGAAGGAGAACATTTATAAGACTGTGATATCAACTAAATTATAGAAAGAATGACTTCTTTGAAACCAGAGTATAAATCAAAAATAAACAAAGAAGCAATATGTAGTAAATTATAATAATATAAATATAAAATATAAAAAGAAATATAAAATGGATATTAAGCTGACAGCTCTCAGTAAGGAAATTGAAGAAATAATAAAACTATCAAGGAAATGAAAAAAAATTACAAAGCATGAAAAGTAGAATTGACTTGCTGAAAACATCCAGGGACATTAGAGACAGGTTTTAGACAACTTAAGTGAGAAATATAAAATTGGAAAAGAATTCATAATAATTAAGGGTAGAATGACATATGCAGAACAGAAGATTCAGTATCCATATGTCTTCTTAGAGTAAACACTGAACAATGGAAAAAAGATATTCCATGTTATAGTTAAAGAAACATTTTTCTAAACTAAAAATAGATCTGAGTATGTATTTTCTTTCAGAAAGTCTTTCTTCTACCATATCTTGCAACAATTTTCTTCCATTGTTGTGTGTGTCTGTGTGTCTGCACATGTGTGCATAAAATGTTCCAGGAAAATGACATAGAATGATTAACAGTGAGATATATATACTTTTAAGATTACCAACTTCAAGGATTAAAGAATATTTCCTCAGGGTTGGAGGAACATGGTCAGAAATCTAGGCCTAAACTCTGTTCATAAGTCAAATTTTTCTTAAAGTATTCCATATTGATGTTCAAAGCTAAAAGAAAGAGAATATATATATAATTAAATACTAAGATATATAAAAATGTATATCTATTTAACTAAAGACATACAAAATTATCTTGAATGCTGATACCATTGGGTTTTTGAAGAATGTAACAGAATTGGGAAGGTAGTCAAGACTTTGATTTTCCATAAAATTTTAATTTTTAAAAGCAGAACATAAAAATAATATTAACAATAATCACAAACAATAATAATGTTGGTGAAGCAACTGGTCCAGTTATCAGGGCAGGACAGCATGACACAAAGTTACATCCAACCAAGTTGCTTTCAAGGAGAAAGGAGCAGACATCATTTCCAAATACACAAGAGCCAAGCAACTTTATGAAATATTTTTGATAAACAGAATGACTAGGGAAACCATGATTTAAAAAAAACTAGCAATAAGCAACAGCCCATTTTAAAATTATTAGGCCACTGTGAAAATTAATATAGAACCAAATGACAGGTAAACTTTGACACTGTGGTAGAGAATAATCAGCTTTTTTCACTGAATTAGACTCAAGGAGATGTTTATTTGGTGAGTTCTTATTTATAAAACATTGACGAATGTGAACAATGTCTGGAAATTTAGGCAAAAGAAAAAATACAGATTTTATTCCTTTCTTAGATTAGGATCTTCCAGAAAGATTGAAGGATTACTCATTGTAAAATAAAGCACAGAATAAGGAAATAGAAAACCATTGTAGGTTCATAGATGATGTGGCAGATTATATTATTGTTGAGAAGTATTCTTCCCCATCCCACCTGTATATATTATCTCATTTCATTAATGCAGAATATGACCATAACTTTCTTTGCTCAATGTAATGTTAGCAAACTTGATATATATGGGGCTTCTAATGAGATTGCATGACTGAGTGTAGTCTCTCTAGGCTCTGTCATTGCTATTAGAAAAATAACAGGTAACTGATCATCCCTCATCTGTAGCCACAGAAGTAAAACAAAAATGGGTGCTTAGAGACTGAAAATATAAGCCAAAGACTGGGAGAAGATATCTGCAAACATGTATCTGAAAAAGGGTTTGTACCCAAAATATGCAAAGAACTCGTAAAACTAAATAATAAAAATATAAACAACCAGTTTTAAAATGAGCAAAATATCTGAGCAAGCACCTCAGGTAGAAAAACAACTGACTTGAGGACTAGGTCAGGAAATACACAGGATGAGCATGGAGCATCTTATAGCTCAGAAAGTATGGAAGGGGTCAAAGGAAAACACACACACACACACACACACACACACAGTGATTGGGGCTTAACAAAGGGGCATGATAGACAAATGAAAGAGCTCCAATAACCAAAGCTGGAGCAATTTAAGCAACAATAAAAATGGCACTTTATTTCTGTGAACTTCCTCCCCAGAATCCACCACCTCAATTTAATCATAAGAAAAACACCAGAAAATTCCAATAGAAGGACATCCCACAATACACCTGACCAGTAGTCCTCAAAACTGTCAAAGTCACTGAAAACAAGGAAAGTCTAAGAAACTGTCACCGCCAAGAGAAGGCTAAAGAGAACTGACAACTAAATGCAATATGGTGTCTCAGATAGGACCCTGGAACAGAAAATGGACACTAGGTCAAAACTAAGGAGATCAGGACAAACTATGGACTTCAGTTAAAAACAATGTATCAGTATTGGTTCATTAATTACAACAAATGTACTATACTAATATAGAATATTATAAATAGGAGGAATTGGTAGGGGGAGTGGTATATGGGAATTCTCAGTACTATTTCTGTAAATCTAAAAACACTCTAAAATATAAAGTCTATTGATTGAAAAAAAATATTTAAAACATGGGACAGACCTGAGCCTGAATGTGAATGAGGAACCAAGCTCAGACAGACCCATGGCAGGAGGCAAAGCCTCCATCCAGCCTGGATCAGCTGACTCACAGATCTGGGAGGGGAATTCTGGAAATTCCTGCAATTCCTAAAATAGAGGACATGCAACCTCAACTTTGCTAAATATTGCCCAACTGCTCCCCAAAATGGTTCTTCTATTTAAACTCCCACCAAGGGCATGAGTTTTTATTTACTCCTATTTTTGCTACCACTTGGCAACACATACTTTAACTTTCACTAATCTAACCAGGGAAATATTTTACATCTCTGAATTTTCATGTCATTGACTCCTAGTAGAGATGGACCTCTTTTATCAAAAATACTCCAGTATACTACAGATAAGAACTTTTTTTTTTAAAGCCCAGCTCCAATAGCATTATCATGAAATTAACAATACATGTTTCCTCTGCTACATTCCTATACAACCTGTCATAGGCTAAAATGATGCAGAGCAAAGAAGCCATTACCATTAATTTACCTAGAACGGTTTTTGAGCATCCCCAGATCCCAAAAATAACCTCTCTTAGGTTTTTCTGAATAAGTAAGTCAAAATAAAGCACAGGTGCCCATAGACCAATTCAAAGCTCCGGCAGCCTGAGGCTGAGATGCGGAGAGTAGGCCCTGGGAAGGAGCTTGGCAGCGCCTCTACCTGAGGGCATACACTGCTTCTGTGATGGCTGGCTGCAAAACAAACTGAATGCTGTTTTCACTTTTTGCCTTTTTTTCATACAAGTGAAAATCCTCTTCAAATTTCTTTCAGGTGGCAAGAACAGGTACTTATGTAGGTCTTTCATAAAAGCTGTGGTGTAACACAAACTTTCGAAAAGCAGGGAATACACATAATTCCTTTATATTATCTTAGTATCTAGTCCAAGTTCAGTATTCCCTTATTATTTAAAACAACTTTTTAAAGAAGATATGTTTGAATTTGCGACTCAAACAAGGTCCACACGTTGCCTTTGGATCATGTGTATTATAAACCTCTCTTAATATTTAGTAATTCTCCTTCTTTCTTGTGCTATTTACTGTTTAAAGAAAATAAACCATTTGTCTTAGAGAGTATCTGTATCTGACCGATTAAATTCTTGTGATGTCATTTAACATGACCTACACCCCCGGTATTTTTTGTAAACTGGGAGTTAGATTTAGAGGCCTGATCAGCTATGGGCATTTCCTTGGTCAACAATACTTTATAATGTTCCTGTATGTCCTGTTGCTTTACATCAAAAGAAAAATAACGTCCTGTTTCCCTTTTAGTGATGCAAAGATTAATTAGTGGATTCAGGTCATGCCACCCTGATCCATCTATTAAAAGTTTCACAACTAATGTTTCTTACTAATGGTTTCAGCTATTGATGACCATCATCTAGATCCATTACGGTTTATAAATGTGGTTTTCTATTTTTATCATCTCTTCTCATTTTTTACCTATGAATCTTTAAAAAAATAACTTTCCTCACCATCATCTTCCTTCTCTGAAATATGATTCATACAAGAAAGATGACTTACTCTCTCATTTGAAACACAAGTTGTCTAAATCTGGAAGCTACTGCCACCAGTTCTTCTGCAAGAAGCTGATTCAGGAAGTATAGCATGGAGATTTCTTCGGTATGCAACTCTTTTCCAATGCACTTAGTTGCACACCAAATGCCTCATGCCAACCTTCCTTACATGCACCCTGAGTCGTCCTATTGAGAGTCTTTGCCAGAGCTTCATCTGGAGAATACCTAGTCACTGTCTCTGCCAAATAGGTGGGTAGAAACCTCTGCAGCAGATGACAGTGACATTGCTGTCTCCTTCAGCATTATTGATTAGCTTTGATTGTCTTCAAAATAGCTTTGTATTTCGAGGGACTAGTGGTAACATGCATTATTAGCCCACCTGGCACATTTTCACTTGGCATGATTTCTTTCTCTGTATCTCTTGGTATATGTGTTAGAAATGATAAACTAGACATGCAACGATCTTTAAAAATCAAACCAAAGCTTTGTTAGTTATTTCTAAATACCTTTAAGATATTTGCTTCTGTGTAATACCAAAAGCAACACAACCAATGGAATCTTTTTGAGTTTGGAAAAGCACAGATTCCTTCATTGTCATTAACAGGAAATACCTTTTATTTGTCAGCCCCTTGCTATATATTACTATTATGCCAAGGGATTTAAAATACATAATTTAATTTTGACTTTACAAAAACCCTCAGTCTTATTCTATAAAATAAGTAAAATGGCCATGAACATGATCCTAATGTTCAGAGCATTGGGTGGAACTAATATTTAATCTAGATAAGTATTAGTCCAAGGTCTGTATTCTTTCCCTTGTCCCACACCACTAGAAACACTTATTGAACACCTTCAATGTCCAAGGCACTGTCCAAGGTCTTGGATAAACAGAGAAATACAGTGGTGTCTGCCACCTGTATCTTTGATACTTGTTATTCAAATTACTCAAACATAGAAAAAAATGAAATCTTGCCATTTGCAACAATATGGATGGACCTATAGGGTATTATTCTAAGTGAGGTAAGTCAGACATAGAAAGACAAATACTATATGATTTCACTTATATATGGAATCTAAAATAATAAAACAAATGGACAAACAAACAAAACAGAAATAGACTCTTAAATACAGAGATCTGGTGGTCCAAACTGGAGGAGGGTAGAGGGACAGATGAAATAGGTGAAGAGAATAAAGAGGTACAAATTTCTAGTTATAAAATAAATGTCATGGGGATGAAAAGTATAGCATAAGGAATTAAACAGTAATATTGTAATATTTTTGTATGTTTACAGACAATAACCACACTTGTGTCATGGTGAGCATTTCATAATATATATAACTTCTGAGTAACTATGTTATACACCTGAACTGATATAATATTGCATATCAACTATACTTCAATAAAATTTAAAGTAATTAAAAACTAAAAATTAAAAAATAACAACTATAATCACAATAAAAAAGTGGTCTGACATCCAGTAGCAACATATCCTGGAAGCTTTATAGCTATGAAGAATCTAGGATTTTACCCCAAACACTGAATCAAAATTTGTATTTTAAGAAGATACCCAGGTGTTTTGCATGTAAATTAACATTCTGTTTGTGGTGCACAAAGAATTTCCAATCTGGTTGTGAACACAGACATTTAAAAAGAAAACTAACCACACAGATTAGCCATGGATGAGAAGACGTGGATCCTGCAAGAAGAATTCAGCACTGTGGAGCTAGAAAGTGTGCAGCCCGGATCCAGGGAACACTGCTTGAAGGTAGAGCTCAAGTTGAATCACACAAAATACTTTGGTAACACAAGGAGATTGTTCTGAGTAGAAAGACTGTGAGAATGAAGATACTGAAGTGAAGGCATTTGGAGAATGCATGAGAAGCAGGGTTGAGGGCCCAGGATGACCCCTGTCTAGGAAAGGGCAGAGGCTGTAGTTTCATCTCAGCTCTCCTAGGATCTTACCCAGCATCTAGCACTTTGTGGGGATTTAATAAATGTTATTGAAAGCCTTTTCTTAAAAGTTATACTTCCTCACTGAATTATTTTGTATGTATTTAATCATCCAAATAGTTGTTGATATTTTCTAAATGAGTGTGTTGTGAATAGTGTGATCTTAAGGAGAGAGGTTCAGCTGCCTTTCCAAACCCTTGGTCAGCGTGTCTGTATAACACAGTGATGGACTTCCAACAAAGTGTACACACAGAATTAATTTCTCTAAGTGCTGTGCAGAGATCAGGAAAGTACATAAACATCTTTTTTCGTGGATGGATATATTACGGCTAGTATTTAGGAATATTTCCTTAGAATAGAGTCATAAAATGGAATTACTTGATGAAAGATGCATAAACATTTTAAAGCTTTGACTCACACAGCCAAATTGATCTTCAAAAATATTTCTTTCAGCAATACATTGATCTAGAAAAAGTACTTAGGAAAAAGAACGTACAGAGAAGTGGGTTAACTGATGAATAGCAAGTAATTGCATCTGTGTTATTATCATCTTCTAGAAAACTGAAGGGTCACTTTATATATTACATCTATAATCCTCACCATAGCTTTTAAAAGATCTAAAAGATATATACTATTATTGCCATTTTAGAGATAAGGAAGCTAAGGCTGAGAAGAACTTAATAGGTATCCCCAAAGTCACAGAGCTATTAAGTGGTGAAGTCAGAATTTGAAACCAAATCTCCAAGTCTCCAAGATCTGTGCTCTTCCACTATACCAAAAGCCCTGTTCTGGCTGTCCATTGCTGAATAACAAATGACCCCCAAATCCAATGGATTAAAGCAGCCACTATGTCTCACAATTTTGTGGGTCAGGAATTTGGGCAGGGCTTGGCTAGGTAATTTGTTTTCTCCACATGGCGTTAGCTGGGGCTGTTTATGGGTGATACAGTATCCACTTCCAAGGTAGCTCTCACACATGAGTGCAAGTTAGTGCTAGCTGTAGGCCGGAAGCTCAGCTAGGGCCATCAATTGAGGGCTTCAGTCCTTGTCTATGTGGGCCTCTGTGCTGGGACGGCTGAGCTTCCTCACGGTATGGCAACTGGGTTCCAAGAGTAAGTATTTCAAGGGACAGGAAGCAGAAGCTTATAATCTCTTAAAATGTGGGTCCTAAAACTGGCATGGAATCTTGTCTACCATATTCAATTGTTGAGAGTAGCCCCAGATCGCACCCGAATGTAAAGGAAAGACGTACACATGTGGACCTCTGCACAGTCACCCAGTGCCCGCCATCTCTCATTTACCACATTTCCTAAAACAGAATGCTGAAAATACATATTTTCAAGTGATGTTCATATATAATTATCCCAGAAGAGTTCACAGATGGTAATACCTCAAAGAAAAATATTGTTTCCCATTGTAGTCTATTTCCTGTAACCATGTACATGAACCACATTAACAAAAATAGACATTTTCTTCAGATTTTCCTTTAAAAGTCTGTTTATTTCAGAAATAGGAAGTGGTCGGGGAGAACTCTGGGTCATGATGTGTCTTTAGCTCTCTTCTTTGCTGTGTGACCTGGCTTGCTGAGTCACCGGCCAGAAGCTGCAACTGGACAAGTGGCGATTCTCTGGATTCCAGGCATGCTTTCCAGGATGATAGTAGATAGATAAACACTGTAGCAGTTTTAACAAACCACTGTGAAACAGTGCACTTCAATCCGTTACTGTTGAAGAGAGCCCCATTTTCCCTATTCTAGTATAAAATTGGCCCGGCTTCATCAGTGTCTTTAGTTAAAATTCAAGTGAGGCTTCCAGTTTGCAAATCCATGCAGACCTCATGCTAAGCCAACACAGGTGTATCTGGCTCACTGGCCACTCTAAGCCTTGTGGGCATACTTCCACTCCAACAAAAACTTAACTTCATCCCACATCTGTGTTAAGACCCCAAACTCATGGTTGGCTGAATGTACTGATTTCAGAAGTCAACCAGCCACCACAAAACCCATTTTCCCAGTTTAAGCAAATATGGAAATTCAACATTCCCATATAGCCACCTAATTTAACACCTACTCTCCTTATCTAAATAAACCTCCCTTGGACACTCTCCTAGAAATCCAGGCTGTCCCATGGCCAGCTAAGTCTCAGAGTAACGGTACAGTCAAAATTTCCTTTCTGAAAGTGTCTCCATACGAATGGCCAACAGTACCGGATGAATGTATGAGGAGGATGCCTGACCCAGCACATCACACAATAGATGCAGATCCATAACTTACATGTTTTCTGCTGCCCAACACTCTCACAGAAAATAAAGTGTTCTCAATAATGTATACCCGTTTGAAAATACACTCATAGAGGGACTGCTAGACCATGTGAAAGATACGGTGGAGTGAACTACATTCAGTGTTGCTAGGAAGCTGCCAGAAGCCACAAACATGGATTTGGATTAATATTGCTGGAGGTGGTACTAAGAACACCAATGTGAGTTGGAAAACCAGAGATTAGCCTCTGTTACCCAGATTTTGAGATACTCTATTCCAGAATCTAACCCTTTCTTCCCTTGCTTACACCCACTCTGCTCTGGGATACTAAATAAGATGAACAACTTCATTCTTTAATTTCTTCTACTCTCTGCACGGAATGATAAAACTTGGGCAAAAGCTAATCAAGTTCTCCATCATGAAGTCGTGAAAGACTATGTCACCAAATATCCTCCCGACAACAACAGAAATGTGACATGTCAAAATAATGCTCTTCTTGAGATACTTCATATTCTCTGAAAGATGACTTCTATGGTGATCAGTAACTTTCACAGTGCAATTCAATGAAGAGTAAAGAATGAATTCTGGTTTTGTTTTATTTAGCTACAAAATTTAAGCACTGGACTCATCATTAAAAGGATTTCATGTAACACTGTACCCGTACTACACAGAGAGAGCTCTTTACCATCTCTGAATGCTCAAAAAGTAATAATATATAATATATGTAATGATAACAACATAATTCTTTTTATGGTGAAAATGTCAACAATTAATGTAAAATGAAAATAAAAATAACTATATGTTTGTAATTGGATATGTCTAATTGAAAAATAAGGTGTTGTATGAAAATGAGCACAAATTGCTTTGACCCAGTCATTGTATTTTTTTAGAATATGTCATTTTCTAAGCCCAAGTTTTCTAGAAAACAAAACTTGAGGCAAAGTATACATACAATGTTATGTCAGGGGTACAATCCCAAGGAAGCTAGAATAGGGAAAAAAGGAAATAAAATGAAGAAAGGGGGAAAGCAAATACAAAGCAGTATATTATGAATTTGGCCACAGTACAGTTTTACCAGAAAGCACACACCCAGCTCCTGAGAGGGCAAACGGAGACACTGCATCCGACATCAGGGCATCAGGCGGAGGAAGGGAGGATAACTCATCCTTCATATCCATAATGCCCCATTTGGCATTGAGCAAGCCTCCCCTCCCGTCTGACGCCTGCAAGGATACAGTTAGCACCAGGCTAACTGGAATGGTGCCATGCAGCTTCCAGCCGAAAACAATCACCGAGCAAATCTGATGAGGAACATAAACTTGGTCCAGCACAATTTTAAGGAAATTCTTGCACATGTGCTTAACAGACATTACTGTAGCATTATTTTATGAAGAAAACTGAAACAAGACTTAAGATTCACAATGAAATGCTTAAACGTATTACGGTATACCTGTATCATGAATGGATTGAAAAGAATGAAGTACATCTACGTCTACTTATTCAAAAACATACATCCCAGCCTTACCAAATGAAAAAAGGAACAAACTATATATAAAGTTTATATTTATATATAACATAAACAGGAAAATGATAAGATACTCATCAAAATTTTACTGTCTACAACTGAAAAGAGGAGTGGGGGTGTGGAGGGCCCTCTAACAGGGGGCTTCACATTTATTCTAATTATTCTCATAGAGTTTAAATTTTTTAATTAATAGATAAGTTAAAGGAAGAAGGAAGGGAGAGAGAGTGGAGAGAGGGGCAGAGGGTAGAACATTGGATGAGGATCCAGATTATATTACATCTGAATGCTGGCAGGGTGACCAGCTGTCTCAGCCAAGCCACATGTTTCCTCTGGAGGTCTGCCTTCTGAGCTCCAGTCCCAACACTACTGTGGTGATTTTTAAAAGCTTTCATTTTTAAAAGTTTGTATGATATGTCTTAATATTAGAATGATATGCATGTGTGATAGAAATCCACTATTAAGATAAAACAGTTTGAATGACTTGTTGAAATTTACATACCAAAAGGACACCCCCACAAATCATCATTTAAAGGAAGTCCTGGAAAGCACAGAAGTGAAGCAGAGAAATAGCACGCCACAGAAGCCAAATCATCTCAGTTGAATGCAGCATCAGGCAGTGAGCGCAGAAAAGGACAAGGTAAGCAAAATGAGCAGAATGAGTTAACGACTCCTGAGAGGGTCAAAGGGTTTGTGGAAGCAACCCAGGTAAAATATGCCTTACAAATGCATCCTAAGTGACCACAAGAAAGCCTACAACCATCCTCCATGCAATAGGCAGTGGAGGAAAGTAACAGCTCCTTCAGTAGTGAGGGACTGGCCTCATTTTTTTCTGTGCCTTTTAATTAGACAAATAAAGGAAATAAATCTCTACAACTGGTAAATAAAAAAATCTTATTCTGAAGTAGCTCAGACTAAATGTGATGATTTAAACCAATACAGTTAGTGATGCCAACATACTCCAAGTCATCTTCAAAGACTTTCCCGTGTCTTCAAAGTCATTTTTTTCAAAGGTCATCGAATTTTAGAGCAGAGGCAGAATGTAAAGAATAACAATCTTACAAGCTGTTATTTTTAAAGTGAAAAGCAAAACACAGGTCTGGACCGTGATAGAATGCACTGTCACTCAACTGGGCAGGTTCAAAGACTTGGGTGTGGTCCTAACCCTCCCTAACGACCTGTGTTACCTTGAGAAAGTTGCTTACCTTCTCTGGAGCTCTGCCACCTCCTTTGGGAAGTGAAATATGCTCTGCCTCTGAACTTTCTGCTGTATCGATACTATTGTAAATTATTTATTTTAAGGAACTAGAACATATTTTCAGCTATAGATAAGCAATCATACCCTTCCATTTTACATATGTGTTAACTGGGACCTAGAAACATTGAACAATTTTTTGTTAACCTCTTGTAGCAAGAATTTGCAGAAAGATATTTGAGAAATTTCATATAGTTTCTTTATCTTTATTTTTTAAATGTTATAATAAGCTTGTTCTTTAAACAAAAATGTAGAAAAAATATTTTTAAAAATTGTATCACCTAGAAATAATACAGTAGAAATCTGAGTGAAAACTCATTCCTAAATAACTCTTTCTCTCTCACTCTGTCTTCAATACTCTCTCTTTCTCATTTGGGGCACAGTTGTCAACCAAAAGTTTAATTATAATTTTTTCTTTATCAAATGTACTACTAGTATCCAGAGTTTGATTATCACTCAGACATGTGAAGAAAAATGCTATAAATGAAGGCTTCTGTAGGGAAAGTTTCAAAGCTTAACACTTTTCATTAATTTGAAAGATACAGAAACTTACTGAGTTGACCCAGTCAACCAACAAAACCACTGCAAAGAAATCCCCATAGTGATAAAGAAAAATAAGAACAAAGGGCACTTCCAGATACTAAGGAAAGGGCCTGTGACTTTCTGGCCTTGGAACTCACCATACCTGGTTTGCAGCCCAAGAGGCTCTGAGGGTCCAGGTTGAGGTGGTGTCCACAGTTGAGTCAGTGGGAATATTTCTCCCTCACTCATCATAGAACCACTTGCGCTTTCTTGAAGGAACCCACTCTGGGGCCAGGAGCAGTGACCAAAACTAGAGACTTGGACATGGTCGTGTCACTCAGAGTTGATGGGAATTACGATGTGCTCCAGCTGTGGATCTGACAATGTCAACAATGCAGAAAAAAGCTGCATCCCCCAAGTCTTTGGCTTGGTAACTGATGACTCTGTCCACAGGAACCAATTGTTAGTGATATTTGTGGTGGTCTCCAGGCTCAAGGGAACCCAGCTGAGAGCTGGTTCCAGCTGTGAACCAAAAGCAATCTGAACTGACCCTATGGGAGTGAAAAGACACCTTGGTAACTTGCTGATATCATCATAGGAGAGGGAGCCCTTGGAAGAAGAAAGAACCTTTGGTTAGAGGCAAACTGGAGACTTGGGCCTCTCCAGCTGAGAATTTTTTGTAAGGAGATAGGACATCTTATTTTGAACTGCAAGCTCATAAAATGGGCCATATTGATTAAATATATATGTATATACCCATACTTTTAAATAAATGGTACCATATTATACGAACCATTGGGCAATCAACCTTATCATTCAGTGTCACACTGTGGCTGTCATTCTATGTCAATTAATGCTGACTGACATCCTTATTAATGGCTACATACTCTTCTAAAATATTAATGGCTAAATACTCTTTGATTCCATCAGTGAGACAAGTAATATGGAATAACAAACTCTGAATCTAGTGGGTGATCGTGAGACCCAATGTGAAGCTTTGAAATCAAAACACATCAGGGATACCCTATTCAGAGGATAATTCCTACCAGGGGAAATTCAGAACACATTTAGAAGAATTCTTAGTTCATCATGTTCCTAAAAATAAACAAACTGTTATCCATCCAACAAAAGTTCTCACATCATCCCTTTTTTATTTTATAATTAGCCACTCTACATTGAATAAAAATATTTCCCACTTAAACATTCAGATCAATGTGTTTGGGAAGAGAGTATATTCTAGTGATGTGAGTTAGGAATGGGTTGCACTGTGTTCAGTTAGAGAAAGAAAAATCCCCAGTTTCCAGGAGAAATTTTAGAGCCATTCATTCATTCATTCATTCATTCACTGAATAAATATTCGTTGAAAACCTACAGAGTGCCAAGCATCCTAGCAACTAGGATTAGCACAGTGAAGAAGATGGGTAAGATCTTGCCACTGCAGAGCTTACCTGAGGCAGGAGATATAAAATACCAGATATTGAAAAGTTCTACAAAGACATGTTCTAAGACAGTGTATGTCAGAGAAGACTTCTGAGAGGAGGTGAGAACTGCACAGAATGCAGAGAGGTGAGGAAGCAGGACCTTCCAAGCTTGAGAAGAGGAGCATTCCAGGTAGAGAGAATAAGGTGGCCAGAATAGCTGGAGAAAATGGGCAGAGAGTGGTAAGGGATGAGGAGGTGGAGGTAGCAGAAGCCAGATCAGGCAGAGCCTTGTAAGAAAATAAAGGACTGGATTAAATGTACTGAAGCAATGAGAAGCCACTGGAGAGTGTGAGCAGGCAAATGGAAGGATTGGATTTAATCTTTAATTGATCACTTTGGCTGTTGCATTCAGAAATTATTCTAGAAGAGAAATGAGATCATTTCTTGCAGTGACTTAGGAGATATATAATAGCTTGGGTTAGACTGTTGGAAGTACAATTGCAGAAGTGGCCAGACTCCGGAAGCAAATTCAACAGACATGCTGATGGATTCGATTTCTAGGTAATTAGGTTCTGGATTTTGGTTTTTAGATGACTCCTTAATCTACCAGAGCCATAACTGGACTTTTTGTTTTTAATCTAAAAATAAAAATTGCATAATTTTTATGTATTTTTTTAATTAAATAAATCCTTTGGCAAGAATATTTTTGCTGGGTTTTTCAGAGAGTTCTTTTATTTCTTCAAGTATATATTTTTCCTTAAGTGCTCAAGTTATCATTTCAGATCATTAATTTCAAGGACAATCCTCATTCCATGTATATTGGTCAGTCTACATAAATTCCCCAGTTTTTAAAATAATGGATAAACTATCAAGAGCCTTTATTTGAAGTGGTATTTTGCCACATACATAGAAGCAGTTTCAATAAACAAATAATCTGCTGTTACCACTGTCATAACAAATATTACAAAACATGTAAAATCCATATCTCTGTCAGGATGTCTCTTAAGAATGCCATGTACATAAGGCATGTCAATTGAACAAAGTAAGAGATCTATTAAAAGATGATGGGTATTTTTACATTTTTAGTTCCATCATAAAACTCTCCTATTGACACACATACACACATGCACACATACATACACACACACACAATGAAAAATTCTATAAACAATAGCTATAATCTAATGGACCACATCAGATACAATGTGACATTAAGGACTATGCAACCCATTTGCAGATTCAGATTTGACATTATTTTTATTGACTTTAGTGAAAATGATAACATATCTAAAGGGAAAATAAATCACTTCTCTCTCTCCAAAGGCTGAAATTAGCAGAGTGTGATTTATCTTAGGGTCCTGTATTTCACATCAATAAGGAAGATCCAATATTATCATTGCATAGAAGCCCCTGCACTAGGCAATAAAGAAGAACCATTTTATTGAGAAAGCACATTCTCCAGGCAGCTGTTGCCTATTTGTGTTTCCTGCCTTAAATAAGCCAGGAGACAAGGCAGAACACAAAAGAAAGCAGGATCACTAAGAGTCAAGGCAAAAAATAAACTTAATTGTACCTCATCCCCATGCTACCCAAAATGCCATATTCTCTGAAGATGGAAATTCTTGACTAGCCTCATGCTTAAAAAAAATTACCCTAATAAATTTATGCCACCGTAAAATCATCTGAGCTCAACTGAAATGGTTTTATGGATATAGTTAGAGGGTATTATTTTAAAGTTATGCTGGAGGCAAAATGACAGTGGCGAAGGCCATGCATACAA
This sequence comes from Smutsia gigantea, assembly GCA_032199065.1. Classification (NCBI taxonomy): domain Eukaryota; kingdom Metazoa; phylum Chordata; class Mammalia; order Pholidota; family Manidae; genus Smutsia; species Smutsia gigantea. The sequence goes on from JAVSCE010019458.1 coordinate 174,768, forward strand.
GAAATTATGTCCTGATCTCTTCACGCTGATACCAGCTCTTGTATCTTTTATTTTTTTAATGATCACATTCAGATACTAAATCCATTTTCAATTATTTCATCAAGAAAAGAACAAAATCTCATTTTATGTATATTTTTTCCTTTGAGTGCTTTACTCCCCAAAAGGCAATAATACTGTAAAATATTTATTCCATTAGTTTTAGGTAATTGAAATGCCAAGAGCTAAGCACTTAATCTCTGCCGGCAGGGAGAGCTGCCGGCTGTCACTTTTTATTAAGTCTTTTTCTCCTGCTTTTTGCATAGTCAATAACAGTGTCTGAACCCAAAAAAAGATATAGAGTAACATTTAAACAGCAGTCTATGATAAGGTAATGTTTACATTCAGGACACTATGAAAATGTCCACTCCAGAGTGGCAGATATTTTTCTCCAGGTTAACTAATTAGAAACTTTATTAGCTGCATTCATTATTCTGACACTCAGGAATTTCTAAACATTACTAACTCCTTAAGCACCATATTCCCAAAGGAGCTTGTGTCTGCTCGACTCTGGACAGGTGGATTTTAGCAGCATTTGGTATTTATCTTCCCATGCCTACAACAGTGCAAAAACAGAATACAGAGCATCCATCCTCAGTACCTTCCAGACACAGAGAGGGCCTCCACTAACTTCCACCATCATTTTTCTCTGGCTGGGTAATGTACAGCCTTCTCAGCTGGGACTCAGATCAGTGACTTACCATCACAGTAACTGGACAGCAAACAAATCTGCCTTTAGTGGCACTGACCAGAAAGGGAAAGGGATATTTCTGCACAAGGGGTGGTGAGCCCACAAGCAGGGCCTAAGGCCTCCTTATTACCCGAGTCACCATGTGGCCAGAGGTGAAGCTCTAGGAAACCTGCATCCTGACTCATGAAACCTGAGGACCCAGTACCTTGATTTGAACTATGTTTAGCTTGTGTTTTCTGCTATAGATGAATGTTTATTTCTCAACATCATCACAACTTGAGCTTAAAATCTATAACCGTACTAATCTTTAAAGTGTTTCACCAATGCACCAAGTATCTGAGTTCAAGACCCATCTTCTCTATACACTAGTCAGATTACTTGACCTCTCTAGGCTTCAATTTTCTTATCTATAAAGTAAGGCTCATATCTCCTTCACAGTTATTAGTGTCAGAACTGAGAGAGATGAGAGGCAGTGTAAACATACGGTTCAACCGTGGACTCAGGCATCAGACCTGGCATTGGTTCTCGGCTCTACCATTCACAAAGGTTATGGCCTTGGACAAGGTACATGACCTGTCTAAGCCCCTATTTTCCCCAGTATAACATATGAATAACCATGGCATCTACTGCACAGCAGGATATATTTACTAAGGCAACAGCTATCTTTTCAGGGACTCCCATGATCTAGGAACTAGTGAGAGCAAGAAATTAAAAAGACAACAACAACCTCTGCCCTCATGGAGCTCACACTCTAGTAGGGAAACACTACCAACAACCAGAAATGAGCAAACTTACATAGCATTACTTGAGAAAGCAATAAGCTCTACAGAGGAAAATAAAACAGGAAAGGAGAAATTAAAAGTAAAGCGTTAAGTCCAGGGCCTGGCACTTGGTAAGCACCAAATATAGGCTATCATTTCCTAGTCCACAGTAAATACCTCCCAAAAATGTTATCATCTCTCCTTTTTCCTTTCCTATATCTGACTTCCCCTAAATTCCTCATATTTCAGGAAGAAGTTGAAGCCAAAATGTACATCAACAGGGAAGGAGTCTGCTCAGAGCCCATTGGCAGGCAGCTATACCCACGGGCCACTTAAAGACATAAGATCAAGAAATCATCTTTCATTTCAATTCATGATGAGGCTTAATGCAAATACCTTGTTGAGGTACCATTCTTAGTAAGACTGAATTGCTATAGAAGAATAAGTTGTAAACACGCACTTAAAGCTCATTAGTTGTTTCCCCTATTTTGAGAGTAGGATGAGAAGATAAATTAACCATAGCAGAGTAGCTCATCTAAGCCTAAAGAGTAAGTCCTTTTAGACACTGACAGACTTTGAGCTCTTCAGGGTCTGTGTGACAGGAACAGTACATGTCCGTCAGAGATTTTGTTCAGGGGAGCAGAAATTGCTGAGAGAAGAGGGAAGAGTTTGTGGAAAGTTTTAATGAAAGACCGGTAGCTTCTGGAATTGAAAGAAATGCTTTCATAAGATATTTTGGGAAATTTGCAAGAGAAAGGCTTCCACAAGGGCTAAGAAAGCAAAGTTGAAGGCTGACACTGTCTTTATTCTGTGGAGAACCCAGCACTGTGGGGGCCAGCTGTAGGACAAAATGGCAAGAACATGCTTAGCTGAGGCACTTTCTCTCTATATCTTTGGAACAGATACATTCCTTTCTGCTCTGGGAGTGGAGAGAGACCTGTCTCGTGCAGTGTTTGGGTGAAAATCTGACTAATTCTAGGCTTTGGTTTTAGGAGTCCATTTGACTTATGCACCAGCACTTCACCTCCCTCTCCTTCCTGGGAGCCTGCCTATCTACGGAGAGCGTACGCTCATAATTACTCTCCTCCAGGCAATAAATCACATGACCAGGCCTTGTCTGGCATTGCAGGAGGCGATGGTTTAAAACTCTAGCTTCTAGACCTTTGAGCAGAGAGCCTAGAAAATGAAAAGAAAGGAACAAAGACAAGTAGATTCTAAAATTATGTCAAAGGGCCTAGAAGAGTCTAAACTATTTTGAAAGAGATGAACTCAAAACTCATATTACTTGATTTCAGTATTTCAATATTTTCTATAAAGCTGCAGTACTCACATGAATATAGTGCTGGCATAACAAAAGACATATAGATCCATGTAACACAATAGCATGTCCAGAAGTAGACCCATGCATATTTTGATTTTGACAGAATTGCATAGTAAGCCATGGAGAAAAAATAGTGTTTTCAACACATGGTACTGGAGTAAGGGAACATCCAAAAGCAAGAAAAGAAAAGAAGAAAAGGAAAGCAGAGGAAGAGAAAAGAAAACCTATAAGAAAAATATACAAGCACTTGTTATCTTGGGTTAGGCAAAGGTTTATTAGGCCACAGAAAGCAGAACTACACACATGCAAAAGTACATTCACCAAAAGTAAAAATGCCTGCAGTTCAAATATTCTCTTAAGAAAATGAAACAAAACACCAAAAAAAAAAAAAAACAAGCCATAGACAAGGAGAAAATATTTGCATTTTCAAAACACATATTTGAAAAAGAACTTGTATCCAAATATATGAAGATGTCAAAATTCAAAAAAGAGAGCAAATAATCCAAGAAAAGATAAGCAAATGATTTGAACAAATATTTCACCAAAGAAGAGAGGTAGATAACAAACAGGCAAATGAAAAGATGCTTAGTATCTGTAACATTAGAGAAATACACCTTCCTTTCAATTTTGTGGTACCCAAAATTGCTCTTAAAAAAATAAAGTAAAAATAATACTTCAAGGAAAAGAAAGGGAGCGCAGGTAAGACTGAGCGATTGGCTATGCCACCACGGCAAGTTTCTAAAATGAATAAACTAGGCGAGGACACAGACTAATAGGGGGATTTCTTCTCCTGGATGTGCCAGGAGAATATTACCCAAATTAACCTGCTTGCAGCTTTTCTCTCAGGTGAGTTTAATTTACAGGTGGTAGGCTCCAGAAAACCGGCATAAATTGAGTGACCTCCTGAGAAAGCTAAAATCCAGACTTCCTTCGTCAATAAAATGGCCATAGAATTTATTTTCAAACAAGCAGATTTGAGAGTGAAAGAGCTTCTATTGCTCATTACTTTGGAATAAGAGATTTACACTGGACTGTCCCACTGTCCCTGTGGTTGCCTGTCTCAGGAACCGCTAAGAGTCTGCACGCACCTGGACAGCACCAAGTCCTATGCCCTGGAAACAAAGCTTTGTCTGGAATCACTGCTGTCAGAGTTGGGGATGGGCTGGCTTTCTAGATGTAGTGGAGGTGAGACTAGTGCCAGTAATCATCAGTGTCCTAATAACTCGCAGTCAGTCTCTTAAAAAGTGAGGCTCATCTGAGATTTGCCATTGGACTAATTCACCCTCTGAGCTTCTGAAGAGATCATAGTCATTTCAGTGAAATCCACCGAAAGAACCTCAGTTCCGCCCAAAAGACTATCTTTAGCTAAAAGTGAACAAAGTAAGAAATGAGGGAGAATTTGATTTCATTAGTCTATTAATTCACAAGAGCAAGCAAGTCTGATTTCTGACTCTAATTTGCACTTGAACTTACAAAGCAATTTAATTTTGGACTAATTTTTCCTCAGGAATTTGATAATGGGAGGGTATTTATATTCAATTTGGGCATTTCGATGTTCTTGACATTTTATTATTGGGAGTACCTTAACGTTGTCATTTAATTTTATAATAGTATCTCTGGTGGGCTATATTGGAAAATATGGCTAGACATAATTTGGAATGGGAAATAGAACTGGGAATGAATGTTCAGCCTTGAGCATAGAGTGGCCTCCGAGTTCATTTAATTAATATACTTTTCCTCTTTTCAGATCCTTCCAGGACAAACTCCCCAGGGCTCATCAGGGATTCCAGGAAGACACTCAGAAGAACAGTGGTTAGGAGTAGGGGAATGACAGAATCTAGCAGCAGACTTTCTTTCAGACAACCACCACCTCCCTGGGGTACCTGTACCCTTGGTCTTTTCCCTTCACAGGAAAAAAACCATGCTGGCATCACACACCTGGTTTCTCTACACTGCCTTCCTCGCTTTTCTTCAGAAGAGGCAGAAAAAGTCACCTGGAATGAGTCTTTTTCTGACGGATCTCAACTGGGAGAACCCAGTCCATCCACACTGCCACGCACGCGAGATGTGGACTCTCTCCTTCCCTCCCTACCCAGGCAGTGGGAGGCAGTGACCTAGGGGACTACAACTACCCTGGCTAACTGTCCCCTGGTTAGAAGTTAGCAGACATGTTGGTTCCTCTGTCTGCTTTCTCTCTTGTCTTACTTCTCAGTTGGCTCAGAAATATAGTCAAGAAAGAATGGCGTTATTCACTGGACCCTCTAAGACCCCCCAGCAAATTGCTCATAGCAAGCACCCAGCAGAACATATTGATGCTCAGTCATTATTTATTGAATGAATCGTGAGAGCTGAGATGTACAAATCACACCAGAGACAGTGGTTCTCAAGTCAGAGCAGTTCTTGACTAAGGATATTAACATATGTAATGAAATGTGTCAAACATAAGGGGGTGGGGTTTAATTCACCAAACAATGTAGATCAAAAGTATGAAAGAGACTGAAAGGTAATTTCTTAACCGAAGCTCCATCCAGGGAGAGAGGGTCAGTCAGCCTGAGGACTTGACAGGGGATTTCACTGTGCAAGAGAGGCCCTCAGGCAATACGTTTCTTAGTTACCTTTTGCACTGATACATGGAATTAATGTTTGTCATAGAATTATTGAAAAACCCAAATAAAAACAAAAAATAAATGGCCTGACATCTGAAAATCCAAAGAGAATCATGAATATTCTACTGAGTATCTTTGTACTTGTTTTTGAAGTTAAATATGTAATGATTATAGAATTTTTACCAAAATATCATAAATCCTATATTGCTTGTTCTTTCATCAGATCTGTTGTGACAATCCTCACATTATCAGTGAATGTATTACTATAGCATACTTTTTAATGAATGTAACTATTACATGATTCAGATGTACGATAATATATTTCATCAGTCCTCTATATGACATATAGTTGTTTCTCATTTTTATCTGTTGAAACCAAGCCACAAAGAAGACACTTTCATGCATACTCTTTATGCATACATATTCAGACAGATGATTAACTTTTCCCAGGATAGATTGCTCCCATGTGCCCATAGAGTTTTGGAATTTTCTCAATAATAATTTTGTGCCAACATTTTATTGAGTATTTTTAAATACATTGTCTCCTTTAACCCTCATAAAATCCCCATGAGCTATTATTTTTTCAGTTTTACAGTGGAAGATGCAAACTAGGTTTAGTTAACTGGTCACGTCACTAATAAGGGGAAGAACAGGAGTTGGCGCTGCTCTGTCTTTTTGCAAAGCTGTACACAAGCACAGAGTAGAGTTCCACTTTGGCTCCAGGACATGTTAAGCTTTTTCCCAGATAATTTGTTCTTTCCCAGGTGCTACTATAAGTGAGATTTGCTTTCCAACTTATTTTCTAGTTAATGATTGTTGATATAGTAAAACAGTTATTGAAATCTTTTGAACTCTTAGTCTTCCAGTAGCTGGTTTCTCAGACAGCAATTCAGCTCTCATTCTATTTCCTACAAATAATAACTTCATCCTCTCCATTTTCCATGCAGCTTTTATTTGCTGTTATTTTCATTTCTATTCACACAAACTAGTATTTCCAAAACTATGCTAAATAGTAAAGATGACATAGGTATTGTTTTATTTCATCTAGCCCCATCTAATCCAGTTGTCTTTGGTAAACTGAAAATGAATGTTGGTTTGAGATCAGTCTCCTACCCACCTCATTTAAGGAAGGATACATCTATTCCTGAAGACTAAGATTTTAGTTTTTAAATCATAATGTTAAATTTTATCAAATGCATGTTTGACTGCTATGAAAAATAATGTGTTCCCCTTTAACCTACTAATATCATGACTTATTAGATTCCTAATACTGTGCTGTACTTGCTGCCCTAAAATAAGTTTTACTTAGTCATGGTGAATTATTCATTGAATAGACTGCTGGATTTGTATTTCTAATATATTATTTAAGATCTTTGCTTCATGTGTAAGTGAAAAATTAGAGTTTTTGCGGGGTTTTTGTTTTGTTTTCTGTGCCACCTCTTTCCAGTTTTGGCTATCAGGCTTTACCCTTTTCATGTAAATATAAATAAAAATTATTGGATGGGTCTTTTTTTTCTGTGCTCTCTAAAGTTTAAATAATATCAGCATTATTTATTTGTTGAAGGACCATAAAACACTGGTGAGATCAAGGCTGACACCTTTCCTGGGGTTAATTCTTCAGAAAATCTTTTATTTTACAGTGATATATTTATATCTTCCTTCTTCATATGTACCAATTTTGCTAATTTGTCAAAAAAATTAAACATTTGAAGTTTAAAAGCCTAGAATTTTACAAAGCATTTTTGTATAATTGATTTAAGTTGCTTATATTTGTCATTGCTAAATTTGCATGTATGTTTTTTTGAATCTAATTATATACTCTTTTGTCTATGTTATTGTTTTTCACAAAATAAGCTCTTGGAATTTAATATACACTGTATCTTCTTCTAACTTACACACTTGTCCTTAACTCTTTAAGTCTTCCCTCCTAGTTCTTTGTGTTTGCTTTGCTGCTCTTCTTTTTTTTTTTTTTGATTAGTTCATTCACCTTCTTTCTTCTTCAAGAATTTTTTTTAATGTGCAGAAGTACTGTAGTCCTGAATTCTTGCATGTCCATGCACACTTTTTGTTCTTTCAAATGAATCACAACTTAGCTATGGAGAGATTTTGGGGGTATAACCTTTCCCACCAAACTGCTGTAATCATTGCCTCATTGTCTTCTGGCTTCCAACACACAATGAAGTCTGAGGGCCATTCAGATTTTCTGTCTCCTTTTTAAATACCTATTTTAATTGTTGGTTTGTTGATTGTTATTATTGTTTTAATGTCATGATGCCTTTAGAATTCCTTTTTTCATCCTTGAAATTCGACACTCTCAGTTTTAATTAAGTTTCCCTTGTACTCATGAACCCTTTCCATAAGCAGTTCATCCATCATTTTCCACCAGGCTGGTCATTGTTATTCCACCCACTCCTGCTGTGGAGACAAAGCTACTTCCTAAACCTTTCTGGGGACTGGGAGTTAGACCATGAGCACTGAAGTTCCCTGGATAAATGTCATTCTGTGGACACCTTAGGTCCTCAACCATCCAGTCAGAATCACATTTTGAGGACACATTTGCCAGAACAATTCTGATATTATGACATTTAATCACATCTACACATCAGTCCTTCTAAAAGACTCAAATAAGGAAGGAAACTAGAAGAAGACAATCATGGGAGAACTCTAGCCTCTGCCTCACAGCTGGATCATGACACGAGATTCTGAGCATCTAAGGGGGACACCATCACATTGTTCTCGTTTCCTTTCCTCATGTTCACATCATCATCAGAGCTTTACAGAACTAGCTGTGTGATTTCTTGGACTCCAAATGAGTTTCATTTTATTCACAGCACTTGCCCTGTATTTTCTTCTTACATGTTATCGGGGGAGAGCAGAGGACAGAGCCTTTATGTGCATGCACCTGAGTGCAAATGAGAAGGGCTAGTGAAGAAAGAAAGCATTTTCCATAGAGGGAAAATGAGTAACCCTTGAATTACAGGAAATAAATAGGTCTTCCTGAAATATCTAATCACCCAAACCAAATCACAGAGGGGGACAAGAGACAATGCGATGTAGGAAATGAAAGAGACAAAAGGGAAACAGTCTTTGGGGTGGTGGAGGGAGTTGCAGGAGAATGGACCATCTGATCTGACTGGAACCAAATCATCCGTCTTTGGTGATGAGAAGTAAGAAAAGATAGTTAAGTCTGATAGCATCAATATTTTCAGGGAGTGGGTATGTAAAACCAGAAATGAAGTAGTAGGGATAGGTGATACCATGTGGAAAAACTACTATTTTCAGGAGTTAATTGATTAACATTCACTCGACTCTTATTGGAAATTGCTTTACATATTCCAATGAGTAAATACTCCCTACTTTGCCTTTTTAATACCTATCCTCATCAATATCACCATTTCCTAGGAGAATGGTTCTAGGTAAAATCAAGATCACATGATTTAGGTAAATGTAGAATAAGGGGATCAGTAATTCTCCAAATATATTTTGTGTTGTGGTATAGCGGTGGAGAAACAGGAAAAATTCTACTGGACACAAAAGGCCATGATGAAGGTCAGGGGACCGAAAAACAAGACCAGTCTTGACTGAGCCATTCCCCTATACTGGCTGGTAATTTCACTCGCTGGTATTTCACATGATATCTCACTGAAACTCCCTATCAATCCTGTAAGTGTGTACTATTATTAGTATTAGCTCTATATTATAGCAGTAGAAACTGGAACTCAGAGAAATTCTATACAAGTACACAATAAAGAGCAGAAGTTTTCTTATCCAAATATGTTGAAAGTACTTTTTTACTTAAACAAAAAGATGATAATCTCAGACTCAACGCATTAATTTTCATAATTACTGGAATTCATATTACAAAATTAAACTATAAGAGTTTATATATATTTAAACTAATATTAATCTATATTTATATTAAATAAAAACATATAAATCTATATATTCATAAATATATTTCTAGATTAAAAACTGGCAATATATTCATTCAATAATTTTTTAAAATCTTTTAAAAACATAACATTCTATAATTCCAGCTAACATCACACACACATAAACACATTCCTACATTATATTGATTTAATCTATATTAAAGTTACAACTCATGATTTAGAGTTTTATAAATATGTAGACTAAGGCTCTCTGATACAACTGACTTTAAGTTCTGGTCTTGTTATCCAATGTGCAGGATTTGCACATAGTTTGTGCTGTCACCTGAGACTACCTCCATCTGAAGGTACTGGAGATGAGATGAAGCTAATACATCCTAACAGGCATATGGTTGAGACTGGAAGTGAATCAATCCTCTGGCCTCTGTCATGCCTCCAGATGACTGTATCTCCAGTAAATATTTTAACTGCAACATTATGAAACCCTGAGCGAGAACCATACCACTAAGCCTCTCCCATATTCTAGCCATGTGTGCTAAATAAATATTTTGGTGTTGCTTAAGCCACTAAGTTTTGAGGTAATTTGTCGCACAAAAAATAGATGTCTAGTAATTTTGGTTAAAAACTGGACATTGTAGATAATACACTGTAACAGTTCTAGATTCTGCCATGTTCTTCTGTAAATTATTGGACTTCGGTTGTTAGGTGATTAAGTTGCCTAGACTGGAACCACAAACATGATCTTCCGCCACAGCATCCAGCTTTTTATACTTATTTCCTGCTCTCAGGCTCCCCCCCCCACTGCTGCTTTTTGGAACCCCTGGGTGCCCCTGCCTATGAAATGTGGCCAAGGATTTGAGTAGAAACAGAATTCACCTCTCTGTAGTTTCCTTGCTTCTAAGGATTTCCTGAATTCCTAGCTGCTCTGTCAGCCTGTGGCTCTTTATCCTGACCCTTTGATACTTCTGCCTCTCAAGCTGGGCATGGTGGGGAAATACACTCAATTAAGAAAAGCCTGAAACTCACATAGATTTATCTGGCTCCACGTAGATTTATCTTTCAAAAGTGGGTCTATCCCTGGTCTCTTTTCTGACATGCCTCCTGGAAGTCTCCCCCAAGACACACTTGTGGCAGCCACAGATATGAGCATTGTATGCTCTAAATTTGGGTCTCATTTCTTCAGTTGTTCCAGGGCTGCCAAGATTTCTCCAGTTTTGTTCCTTTAAGCTTTAAGCATATTTAACTTAATGAAGCTGTGGAGGAGACCCACCCCTCTTTTCCACAGCCATAGATAGCTACAGGGGACGACAGTGCCCTTGGCCAAGGAAGTCAGGAACTCACAATTCTCAGCCCTCCCTATCTATTCTTCCTGTCACACAGCTCTGTTTTTGTTTGTCTTCTTTTTTGAGAGAAAAATTTCTCCTCCAATTTCTCTCTGCTTTTGGATACTCTACAGCATTTCTTTTTTATTTTATCCAGTTTTTATAATCATTATCTGCCAGGGGTTTATACAACCACTTCAATATTCCATTATTAACCGAACTGATCCCAAAAGCCTGGTTTTAAACACTTTCTTTTCATTTTTTCATTTCGAATGTGATGCTTTAGACATTGCAGGAGATTAAAGAACTAAAAATCCTTACTTTTACTGATTAGAAATAGCTAAAGAACACAAAAATCAGTATTTCCCCTGCAAAATGGTAAGGTATACTACAAACCTTCAAGAATTAAAAAGAGACCAGGTTAATAGATAATTTTTATATAAGCCTAATATCTATAAGAATTCATGCTGCTGAAAGCCTCCTTCACTGGGCTTAACATTAAAGTTGGTACTTGCATTAGGTTTCGATTGCTGCTTAACAAATTACCAGAAACTGAACAACTTAAAACAATACCTGTTTACTAGCTTACAGTCCCACAGGTCAGATGTCCAATGTGGCTGGGATTCTCTGCTCAGGGGATTTCAAGGCTGAAATCAAGTTGCTGTCCAGGTCAGGCCCTCACCTGGAGATTCTGGAGAGAAATTGCTTCTAAACTTGTTCAGAGTTTTGGCAGAATTCAGTTCCTTGTAGTTGTAGGATTAAGGTCCTTATTTCCTTTCTGGCTGTCAACCAGAGCATTTTCTCAGATCCTTAATACATGATCCTTCCATCTTCAACCCAGCAATAATGCATGAAACCCACCTCATGCTTCAAATCTGTCTGATGTTTCTCTTCCGCCACCAGAGAAAACTCTCTTTTAAAGGGGTCCATGTGATTAGATCAGGTCCATCCAGATGACCTCCCTGTCTTCAAGCCAAGTGTGCCATGGAACATGACATAATCATGGTACTAATAGCTCATTGTACTCTCAGGCTCTGGAGATTAAACCATGGAATCTTGGGGTCCATTTAAAAAATTATGCCTCCTGCAGTCCCACCATAAAAACATCTCTTTTACTGTACTCAGATGCCACCCAAGCATTTGGGGGTCACTGGTAAAACAGAAAACATCTTCACAAATTACCCACTTTGGGCCTTACCTGTCAAATATAGTGTGCCCTATATAATAATCAACAAACCAAGAGAATACAATGACACTAGAGTTTACCACCAAAAAATTACAGATTCCTGCCTATTTTTAGATGCATCACCCATAGGAAAGGTATAGTATTTGTGGGTAGGTACTCATACATTGCATTTAGGGAACTGAAGGATATAATTTGCATTCCAAACTGCAGAGAGAAGCAGCCAATGTACACATGGAAAACAATTTATGTGCAGTACTCACTACAGCTGCATTTATAATAATGAAAAAAGTGTTTAACATCAATAGAGTGCAAAATAAATTATAGCACATCCACAAGATACAGCCATTTATTCTTTCTTTCAGCCTTTCAACAAATATTTATTGTTTATATGCCATGTTCCAGGTACTGCTAGGTGCTAGGGATATAATAATGATGCAGAAGAGACCTGGTTCCTATTCTTATGGAATTTATATTCTAGTTAGGGAGGAGAGACATTAATCAAATATTCACACAAACTGATGTAAAATTGCAACCTCTGAAGGATGAAACTATGTAAAATGATGGTTTTAATTTAAAAGTTGTCAAAAAAGGACAAACCTGCCTATGATGTAATGTGAAGATAAATAAGAAGGATCTGTAATTATATGCATGGGAAGATACTATTAATATAACATAAACTTTATGAGAAGAAAAGACTGGAAGGAAACAAACCAAATATTAATATGGCTTGTCTTTTTTATATTCCTATGTAGCTCCCAAATTCTATAATTTGCTATGTTACTTTTATAAACATAAAATGTAAACTCTATTACAAAATCAAGAAAGTCATTTTCCTTCCATCTATCCCTCTAATTAGATGCTTAAAAGTTTGTATGATGGGCCAGATTTTCACATCTTCTTTGTTTGAATTTTGTGGTTTAGGTTGAACTAATTGAAAACATAAAAATAAATGTGAGTTACCCAGTTATTACTTGGCAAATTCCTATTCTTTACATGGACTTGCAGATGTTACTTAATATTCCAAAAGCCTTAAAAACTTTGGCACTAATTAATGCTGATAACATATCAACATCACCGCTCTGCTACTTACCCCTTAGCCCTCCCTCCTTGGCCAAGACCAGCATCTTCCCATCCTAACACAGTATCACTGCTTATGGAGGACTCACTGTGCTTCATCTTTAACACATTGCCTTAAATCTCTGCAATTAAGACTGTACACTAGGCATTCATATCCTCATTTGACAGGTGAGGTGTCAGAGCGCTAATATTCCTTATCAGACAGTAAAGGCCAAGGGCAGGAGTGAACCCAGGACTGTCTGACTCCCAGCATCATGCCCTTTGCACTCTTCTGGTCAGCAGGATTCTAAGCCAGATCCCGAGATTGCCACCATTCCCTGATGGGCACATCCTCCATAACCCCCGGCCCTCAGGCATGAGGAAGACCTGTGCAAATAACAGAATATCACTCCTGTGATTATGTTACACCAGAGGGCAAAGGAATTTCACAAATGTAATTATGCTTGTTGTTTAAGTTAATCAAAAAGAAGATGATTCTGGGTGGGTCTAAACCAATCAGCTGATCCCTTTAAAAGAAAGATTGGATCCCTCATGGAGTCTTCAGAGAGACTTGCCCACTAGCCTGGAAGGAACAAGCAACTTGGACTCATATCACCATGAGGGACTGAATTCTGCCAGCAGCCAGCGAGCCTGGAAGTTGATCCTGACCTACAATAATATTACAGGCCCGGCCAAAACCTTGATTTACGTCTGATGAAACCCTGATCAGGGCACCCAGCTAACCCATGCCCAAACTCCTGACACATAGAGACCAAAATAATAAATCTGTGTTACTGTCAGGTGCTACATTTGCATGTTACGTAGCAGTAGAAAACTATTACAACTACCTTGCACTGCTTCCTGCCTCCATCATTCTGTATACAACTCCCATATACTACTCCATATAATGCTTCCTATGGTCCTGAAATCCAAACCTGCTCAGGCCATTCTCTTTTATGAACAGTGAGACTTGATTTCTCCAGGAAAGAATAAAATGTTAAACATAAGCTTGTTTACCTAGGGCTGGAGAGGAAGGAAGGTTGGGCATGATAGAGTAGTTATACCTATAGGCAGCCTAGGAAAATGTTCATAAATTTAATCTCTGACAGTCATTATGCTCACTAGAACTGAATAAGATTCTATACCGTGAGTATCAGGTGAATCAAAGCTGGGTGAAAGTGGAGCTTGCAGAATATTTAGGCATGCCTTCCCTCCACTGAGCACACAGACACAGGTTTGCAAGTACCATGCATTGGGCTAGTTGAAGAATATCCAAAAATAAATGAGAGTTGGAAGTCTAGGGAGGGGAACCAACTACCAGCAATGTCACACTGTGAAGATGCTACAATTATACAAAGTACAGTGTAGGCATAGCGGGGGATGCAAAGTAGTAAACAGTCCCCTTTCCCTGGGGCTCTGGGACAAAAATTCAAACCTCTAGGGTTGTATGTACTAGAATGCAAACCTTTCTCAGAAGAAGCAAAGAGACCATGCCTTACATGCCTCCTGATATATGACTTAGCTCCCAGTTTTTAAGCAGTTAAGCAAAATGTTTTTGATTGATTGGTTGGTTGATGTAAAATCCTTATCAAGGAGGTTGTTAACTCAATCTATAAAAATGTGCAAGTTTAAGTTAAGTATACACAAATGTCATATCCACAAATATTACCAAATGTAATTTCATTGTTGAATCATGACAGAGAGTAAGAAAAGGTAACATTTCAACGAAGCCTTGGCATGCGCGAAGGAAGCAGCTCAGCCCTTCGGGTTATTGGTAATGGGCAGTGGTGAGAAGGCTGCCATGTTCTCAGACTGCAACTTCAAAGGAGAAGCCTTTTACATTTATGGGGATTTAATTATCTAGAGAGACAAGACAGAAACTGGTAAGGGAAATCAAAGAGAAATAAAACTCTCAAGATAGTCTGAGAAATCAGGTTTTTCAGAAAAAGGAGTTCACCAGTTGTTTTCTATTAAAAACAAAATCTTCAAAGCCAATATATTTAAGTTGGCATTACTGAATCATTCATAAGATAAAAACTTAAAAACCAAGGGTCCTGAACTAAACCCTATTCACAAAAGTCTACAGCATTGATTCAAGCCATTGAAGAGTAATTTTACAAATACTTTGTTTGGGGAGAAGTTGTAAACTGATGGTAAGACAATGTAGATCAGATATTTATAATTTTTTAAAATGATGTAAATTCTCAAGTTGTTAATGGTTGAATCAGTTGGAATTACATTTCTACCTCAGGAATTCCAATCCTGGTATCTTAATCATAATGAATAAACCTAAAAATTAACAATGAAACAAATAACAAGATGCTGGGGCAATATTTTTCTTTCCTCTTAACTGATGGAACAATAGCAAATTCCTCTATACTGTGAACAGCATAGCCACACACACCCATACACACACACACACACACACACACAGGTAACACACATGTTCAAATATCCAGAAAGTAAACAGAAGAATGGTTTTGGTCATTCAGTCCACAAACTACTTTAGCCAAAGTGTTCATATAAAGAAAGAAAGAGATTGAGAGTGAGAGCAGGAGCAAGAGACCCTCATAGCTGGAGTGATGGTGATTATTTTGGGATGCTCTGGCTGGCATGAGACTCGGGTTGTAGTCATTTATAGATAGATGCTACCTATGTCAAAGGCTGATTAAAATTGACAGCTGCCCCAGCTACTAATGATGGCCCGGACCTACCTATTTAGAGAAACTGTTCTCCCTTGCCTGGTCGGGAAAATAAACTTTCGAATGACTGTGGCCATTCTTCATTTCATTTTCCCAGCACACACCTTGTTCATAGCTGACCCTATCTATAAATGTGAGTCATCCAGCCTCTAACTCAAGGAAAGAAAGTGGGGAAGCCAATGCATTAGGCAGGTCCAATTCATCACCCAGAGAATAAACAGGGCCCCACTCCTGTAAGGGGGAGAAGAGAATGGCTGGGTTATAACTAAAGGCCCAGCAGTGGGTGCTGAGCAGGACGCAGCCCATAAAGCTTGACCTTGAGGAACAGAGAGTCAGAAGACAGATGATCAGGCCAGAGAGATGTTTTGTTCCCCATGAAATGAGAAGAGATAATGTAATTCCTTGTATTTCTCTAGTTCTCCACTTCAGAAGGCACATTGCCAAGCATATCTCATTTGATCCCCATGACCTTGTTAGTGAGAAAGAGACAGTCCCCAAAGCCCAGAGGACTTGGAAGGATGCTATCAAGCTCTATCACGTTATGATTTCATGAGATTCACACATTCATCTTTGCTCCTGAACCAGTCTGTTTGCAGTATCACCAGCCTCTAGTGAGGCTTGATTATCACAACTCATAGTGCTAACGGGGAAATGTTTTTAAGGAGGGAAGTCCGAGGGTAGCAGCCTCCCGTGCATATAGAGCATGACTTCGTGGTGTTGACAGCTATCGCTTAACTTCTATTGCTAACTAGCAGAGGCCAAATCAGTGCTCCTTTCAATATGGTCTGTACACACTTCATGGTGGCCAATATCCTTGCAGCCTTTTTATTGGATATATGCCCAGCATTAGGTCAAAGGCCTTACAAGAAAATCAAGCTTCTTTCTTTAGACTCACATTTTGTTTTGGATCAGAAGCTTCATGACTAATTACTCAGGTTGTTCACTCAAGTTATTGATGAATCTTGCAGCCATGTGGGTTTGGTTATTTCAAGAAATCTCATCCCTCAGAAAGAAAAGATTTGTCACCCCTGAGGATATTCAAAAGACTATGAGGCTGACTCTAGAGGCAATCCCAAGAGAAACTCCCCCAAGCCCTGCATAGCGGGAAGCTCCCCAAGCAGGAAACGGATGTCTTATTCCTCCTGTATCTCCAAGCCAGGCACAGCGGCTGCCACAGAAGCCCAGACCTGGGGCTGGTCACAGACACACGAGTGGTGCCGGCGCACAGGGCGCCATGCGGAGAAGGACCCTGTGCTCGACTTACTGCTCTGCTACTGCTACCGTGAAATTCTTAACAAGTTAACCAAGGGCCCTGCTTATTCATCTGAACTGGTCCCACAGATGAGGTGACCATTGTTATCATCCGTATTTGTTCAACTGATTTGAACCATTGTGGGTCTGGATTCTGCTTATAGGACATAGGAAATAGAAGAAAGAGCAAAAACCTTGGGTTTGAATGATAGACCCAGTATTCACTAATTTTCTGGTTTGAGGCAAGTTAAATAAACCACTGCACATATAGGTATATATAGTATTGTACATCTTGTAATGTTTGAGGACTCCAAAAATGTCTGTAAAACAAATGGCATTAAGTGGGCCCTCAAAGCTGGGTATTTTTATTATCATTAGTTTTATGGAACTGGATAAGGTTGGAACTGTTAGATATGATATATGAAGAAGAAATATGTGGAGAATGTGCCTCATGACACTCCATAGCAAACAGCAAAGGAAATTAGTTGGCCACAATTTTTAGAGCCTTAGAACTCAGTGTTCCAAAGCACAACATTTTAGTAAAAACATAAGACTGATGTATTTATAACATCCTTAGAGCAGTAGAGGGACATAAAAGTGCTTTAAACCTGAAAAGCATTCAATATATGGAGGTCACAGTAAATAAGTTAATTCATATTTTAACTACTTGTGCATTGTCTTATTTAATAAATGTATACTCTAAAAAGCTTTATGCCATATAATTATTATTTCTTGTATCATATTAATTATACTTGGTGATCATTTCTCTAAAATGGTGACTATCAGACCCTTATTCTAAGGGGAAAAGAAAAAAGCTTTGTATAATAAATGCAATAAAAGAAATGGAACATATTTTCTTAGGGCAGAATTTCACCGTAACAATATACTATTCTGTTGGGTGATTACTTTGAAAAGCTACTAAGTACAAGGTAAAAAGAAACCCCTCTACATTATCTGCTCACCTTCCTGGCAAGAGGCCATGCTTGAGGAGCAATTGAGAGTGGCAGTCCTGCTAACTACCCAGGTTTGGTTTGGCTGAGTGATATAGGTAGGTAAGCTGAGGGTGTGAGCTGCATTTCTTGACCCAAGAAAGCATTTCTTGGGTACTCATGGAAGGAGGGGAGGAGGCTGGGAAGAGGGACTTGAACAGACAGATCTAACATACAATTTTGTTAACTAAGATGTAGTATGAATCTTCTTCCCCATCTTACAGCTGGACCTTCAGTAAAGTGTCTATGTCTCGTTAATTTCTGATTTAAAATGGTTTGGGGAAGATGCTGAGGCAGGCATGAGAGGCCCAGTGTGTCCAGGATGCAGAATATCTGACATGACATAATATTGCCATGGGAAACAGAACGGTTATGACTTTTGAGGCTGATTTTTAAAAGAATGTAATCACATATGAACACAAGAGCTCTCACATTTAAAATAGTAACAATATAACAACAACAGTAATAACAATAATGTCTTCAATAGGTCTTTTTCTATGATATTTCTGTAAAATCTTCTTCATTTTCTGCTATAAAGGAAGACAGAGGAAGGAAACAAGAAAAATAAATATGATAATTGAACGAAGTGTTAACAGTTGGTGCTTAGCAATGAAAACTGCTCCCATCTACGTCTGCCCTAAATCACAAGTACGAGAAGACCCTACTTTCTGGAAGAATGTGGGTGAAATAAAGGCTAAGAATAAGATAAACTCACACAAGCTCTAGAGGGCAAATAGAGGTGGAGGCATTGTTCAGAGGATGCAAGTAGTGTCTGACCTCCAAGGCCCACTTTTTGTCACCTGCTTATATCAGATGGTGGCAGCATTGGCTGTAAAAGAAGCCTCCGTTTTCCTGACTTCCACATCACAGCAACAGTGATGGGCCCCAGATTGCCACTTCTACCACCATCTGAGTAATTTTATAAGTACCTAATCTCCTCTATTAAATCTTGTCCCGCCTGAAGTACCCATTGGTAATGTGTTTCCCAATAATACAAGACATAATAGATCAACCATACGAATAAACCTCTAGATTTAAACAGTCAATAGTTTACATTGTAATCCGCATAATCTCTCTGCAAACAGTTCTGTAGAAGGAAGAAAAGAAACTTTTTTTTTACTATCTTAATTTATTCAATTTTATTAATATTTAGAAAACACTCACTAGGCGATAGGATTACTTATTCAATTTATGAAAAACTTTACCACCAGGGGGATGCAATTCTACATTTTTAAACATTCAATCATCATCAGTAAAACAGAGTAGCAGCCATTAAAACAGTTGAAACAAATAGAACCTCCTTAGAAAGCAACTTAAATAAACTTTGCACTGTGGCCTAAAGGTCAGCATGTGGACATCACAGAAAAGCAGGGGATCCACGTAAATTTCTTCACCCACCTCAAGCAAGGGATGCCTGAGGCACGTTGTTTCTTCTATTCCGTTTTTTGGATCATTTGCCTCTTGTGAAGTTCCCCTTCTGCCCCAGCCACCCACCCACATTTCTAATATCCTTGAGTCCAGATGAAATCCAACCTCCTCCAGGGATTGCCCAGACCCACTTGCTAGGATTTTTCCTTCCTTTGTTGTTTTGTAATTACCAACCCTATTCCATGCCCCATCCCTTCTGATATGGCACTTACGTTCCTTTGACTTTTTTCTGGGTATAGAAACACACTGTAGTTGCTGGAAATCTATCCTGCTGTAAAGTCGAGAGGCTATGAGCTGGATTTTTTGGTTTGGAGTTTGTTTGCTTGTTTCATCATTGCTTTCTCTCCAGCACTGCTTTGTATTTAGTAGGTTCTTGGTAAATGTTTGCAGGACAAATAAATTCTATTATCAACAGATACTGGTCCACCAAATATCCATGCACCCCTGACCATGATGTAGAGTTGTTCATGGGAATAAAGTTTGCAGCTCCCTGGCAGCCTGTGGAGGCCACATGTCTAGTTCTTACCAGCAGAATATAACCAGAAGTGAGGTATGTCCTTTCTGGGCTGGCTAATTAGTAGAAGCAGATCCCTTTCCCTCCTACTGCCTGGAAGCAAAGAGATTCAAGGCCTCTCATGGTTAGTGTGTCACAAGAAGCCAAGATCCACAAGTTACTATGCAGGGAAAAAATGCTGTTTGTCAACTGGGAAAACCCATATTGAACACTTACATAAGTGAGAAATAGAAATTCATTGTATTATCCACACAAAGATCTTTACATGACTGTGCGTAGATGTTTTATTCATAATAGACAAAAACTGGAAGCAATCCAAATGTTCAACTAGTAAATGGATAAATATATTGTGGATAAATATATCCAGTAGAATACTAGTCAGCAATTAAAAGGCATGTACTAATGATGAATGCAACAATGTGAAAGAACCTCAGAAAGCATTAATGATAAGTAAGAGAAAGCAGACCCAAAAAGGCTACATACTAAATGGGTCCATTAGCATATTAATTAGTATAATATTAGCTTTAATATAATATTAACACGGTATATGCACCCCTATGTTTATCGCAGCACTACTTACAATAGCTAAGATATGGAGGCAACTTAAGTGTCCTTCAGTAGATAAATGGATAAAGATGATGTGGTACATATACACAATGGAACACTATTCAGCAATAAGAATAAAACAAATCCTGCCATTTGCAACAACATGGATGGAGCTAGAGGGTATTATGCTCAGTGAAATAAGCCAGGCAGAGAAAGACAAGTACCAAATGATTTCACTCATTTGTGGAGTATAACAATGAAGCAAAACTGAAGGAACAAAACAGCAGCAGACTCATGGACTCCAAGAAGGGACTAGCGGTTACCAAAGGGGAGGGGTGTGGGAAGGTGGGTGGGGAGGGAGGAAGAACGGAATTAAATGGCATTATGATTGGCAACATAATGTAGGGGGGGCACGGGGAAGGCAGTAATACACAGAGAAGACAAGTAGTGACTCCACATAGCATTTTGCTACGCTGATGGGCAGTGACTACAGCGGGTTGGAGGGGGACTTGATAATATGAGTGAATATAAAAACCACAATGTTGTTCTTGTGAAATATTCATAAGATTGTATATAAATGATACTTTAATTTTAAAAAAAGAAAAAAAGCATCTTTTACACACAATAATAATAATAATAATAATAATAATAATAATATTAGCATATTATTTTGGAAAAGACAAAACCATAGGAACAGCTTTCAGATCAGTAGTTGTCAGTTTGTGGGGGTGGAGGGGATTAATCCTTTCAAAGGGTCACAAGGGAACTTTTTGGGGTGATGGAAATGTTCTATATCTTAACTGCAATAGTGAGTGCGTAGTTATAGATACTTGTCAAAACTCATTAAACTGTACACTTAAAAAGGGTGAATTTTACCACTTATAAATTGTTCCTCAATAAGCCTCCTTTTTTAAATCTACTGTGTGAAGACATTAGAATCTTGGAATTTACTTGATACATAACCAAATATGTTGGTGTCACCCTAGCTCATACAAGAAAGAAGTCAAACAGCAGACTGAGGTTGCTTCAGCATGCTCCAAGAAGCCCTACACGTTGCTAAGCTCATAATAAGTACTCAGGAAAAACATGTTGAAGTAAACTTAATTTCTCTCTCCAATTTTTACATTCTGCATTTTACCTAAAATCATTTATATATTCATTCATCTCTTGCCTCCTATCACTGTGCACCAGAAAACAAAAGCTGCCAAGCCCCAAACTCTGCAAATACATTCTTCAAATACTTTCTGTGCAAGCAATCAGGCATTGGCCTGTTTTATTCATAAGATGACTTTTCTTCCTAGCTGCTGGAGCCGCTTAAACATTTAATATCCATAAAACTGCTTTAATTTTTTAAGAATACAAATGGGGATTCCATCGCACAGAATGTGAAATTATTTGGTGTCATAGCAACAAGCCTCATTGTGCCGTTCAGAATTCACTCGCTCAAGGTAGTTCTCAAACACAGTCTGACCTTCTTGGTCACCCTTCCTACTCACAGATCCAGAGCCCTGGGTCTCCAACACCCACTGCCCTTCCACCTTGGAATTACCTCTTCTACCTTGAGAGGGGTTAATACCCCTAACATTTCATTGGAATCTATTTCCCAAAGTTAACCAGAACAAATGGAAGCACCCTAGGGAAAAAAAAAAAGAATTTAAGGAAAGAAGAAGATTCTCTATTTGGCATTCTCCAAAGATTTCTTTGAAGTTTAAAGAAAAGATGATGAAGGGTTTAGAATCAGCCAGATGTGCATTGGAATTCCAACTTATATACTTAACTAGTTCTGGGAAATGGGCATATACTTTAAGCTCTCTGAAAATGTATAAAAATGATGTGAGAAACCACTGACAGGAAGTGGTTAAAGGTTTTATATATAATCCTATTATCCCTCCCACGAGCTTCTGAATCCATAAATAAGGTCAGACAGAGGAAAAAATATAAAGGAGTAAAATATTTTGAGGGAAGATAATCAAGGTGCAAAAAGCATTAGTCTACTATTGCATCTCAGAGTTAAGAATGGTCTAGAAGTTTCAAATTTGAAACAGTTTATTGTGATATAAGGAGAGACATGCATGAAAAACTAGGCATGAGTCCTGTGTGGTCAGGAATGTAATGTTTTTTACCATGGTGGCCCAGCCTGGCACATGGTAAGTAATCAAAGTCACTAATATTGAATGAAAACCTGGATTCTAGACTCACCTCACCTTAATAGTTGCTATCATCCCAAGGAAGCTTAGTTCCCTTGAATATAAAGAGATTATCTGAAATGGCACTTCTCGCTCTTAAGTGCAATCACTTATAGCTCCCGAAAGTGAATGGGACCATAAGGGGTCATCTAGTTTAATCTGTTCTTGCTGTCTCCCTTTTCACCCCTGGCAGGACAGCACTTAAACCTTCCATGATGGATTGCTGGCCATCCTTTTGATGGAATAGGTGTAAAGGACAGTGGGTGATATTTCTGCGTCTCCCCTTACATGCCATCAAACTCCTGCCTTACAAAAAATGTACAGTGCCTACTAACTAAAATGTCAAAAACTACTAAAAAAATGTCAAAATTGACAAGCCGAGATTTCAGTTATTCTAAGAGCAGAATCAAATACCTCCAGAAGAGCAATTTGTATTCTGGGGCCTGCCACAGTCCTCGGGATCCTACACAGGGCCTTGACATTATCAGAGGCGTGTGGAAGTAAAATCTGTCTCTCAAGACATATTTTGACTCTGGCCAGACAATTAATGAGAGAGACTATTAAAGCTAATCTATGGTTGTCAGCACTTGAAAAGAAGCTGGATAAATGGGCTAAGAAAGAAGACATTAAGATAGAGGAACCAAATTTGGTGATGGCGCTTTTCCCCACTTTGGATGGATGATGGACGGATAATGCGAGCAGCTGATGGATGAGTCAGTGATGTGGACGAATGGCAGAGGGAGAGAGCGGTCTCCTGTGACACGATGATGCTCCTGGGGGTGCTTTCACAGGCAACATCCACCAACGGCTTGGTGGATTCATTAAGCAGTCAGTCATTCATAAGACCAGAGAAATATAATTTGCGATTTTTAAAGTTTTTAATGTAATTAAACATAAGGTGCCCTCCTCAAATGCCCCCATAACAAAATGTCTCCCTGAAGTCCTATGAAGAGGGAGTTAATGGAAAGTTAGGTTAACATTGCTAAAATGTGACAACCGAATGATAAAAGGATAGTTACATGATTTAGGTGGGTGAATGGGAGCAGAAGACTGGGAACAGAACAAATAGAACAAGATAGGTATTTTAGCCAGGCTCAGACAGACCGTGCTGAGCGACATATTCTGGAATCACAGGAGAATTTCAGTTTTTATTTTTTTTTCTCCTACAAAAATCTGTTTCAGGACTGAGAGCTTTTCAGGGCATGTGGCCTCTGTGCAGCAACTTCGTGATCCAGTGTGTTTGAAGGGGATGGCCCTGTCATTTCGGCGTGTGGATTCCTCAATCCTCCAGGCAGAAAAGGAGGGCACAGAGAACTAGTCACCGCTGAGCGTCACACCAAAGAACTTTGGAGAGACCAAGACACCCTGGCGCCCAACCCGTCTAATTAAAAAGTTGTCCGCACCCCGGATTCAGCTTTATCACCACATAACGTCTTGCAGCCCGAACTCCTCTTGCAATGCTGAAAATTAGATCAGCCCATATGAAGATTTCATATGTGAACAACTGAATTCAACAGAAGGGAGAAGACCCAGCCCATTCATGGAGCCCAGCATGAGGGCAAGGAGGGAAGGAGCAACTGACATTGGAGTCAGTGTAGGAGGTTTGGGTCAATACATTGATTCCTAGGATGGCTGCGAGCCCTGAAAGACCCCAGTGTCTATTCACCTGGAGTGATTCACCACAGAGGCCACCTGCTGCCCCGACATGTGCTCCTTTCCCCTAGCCAGGTGTCCTTAGGCCCTACATGAGACTCAGCTACTTCAGGCTCCAGCACAAACGCGGCCCCTGTGTGCAGAGTGCAGGCAGACCCCCAAGCCGCAGACCAGTGCTCGGCAGCTTGGCAAAGCCAGCCTTGCAGCTTACCTGGTAACTGCTTAGCACAGAGCTAGCACATGCTGCTCCTGAAATGACAGCTCACGCGTAAAGCTCTCATTTTATGTGAACTAACTCTTAATCTTCCTAACATAGGATCTGGAACCAGCAGCCACGCTCACAATGCTTCTGCTCCAGAACATCCAGCCCCTGCCAAGTGTCCTGCATCATCTCAGACTGCGGTCCCATCATGCACCCCTGATACCTCCCAGTGATGGCAGGGCTGCTCCTGAGCCCCACTCTCTGTGATTGGGTGCCTGTCTCTTGCTAAAAAAGCTTATTATGTTGATCATTTTTTCAATTTTCATTTTTTTAAATTCCTTTCTGTGCTAAGGGTCCCTAATGCCACCTCTAGGTTCAGCAATTCCCTAGATCTGCTCACAGTACACAGCATAGAGTCATACTCATGACTAGGATCCACTACAGTGAAAGGATACAGCCCAATCAGCAAAACAGCGAGGGCAAAGGGACACGGGGTGAAGTCCTGAGGAAGCCAGCACAAGCTTCCAAGCATCCTCTCCCTGTGCAGTCACACAGAACATGCTTAATCCTTCCAGCATCGAATTACCACAACACATGTGAAATGTTGCCTACCAGGGAAACCATCAGAGTTCAATACTCGGGGCTTTTATTGGGAACTGGTCAAAGAGGTACCTTCTGCCTAGCATGTATCAAAATTCCAGACTCCCGAAAGAAAAGCAGGTATTTGATCAGAACACGTTTCTACAAACAATTGAGGCATGGTAAGCCACTGTGTTCAGTTTCAAGGGTGGGAGTCCTCTCGAAATTCAAGTTCCCAGGCACCAGCCAAGGGCCAGCCCTGCAAGCTTCTAAGGGTAGCAATTAGACTTGCTATGTTAACTCACTTCTGCAAGCACTATACTAAAGAATGAGTTACAAAGATTTATTTTTTAAGTATCCACTATGTTCTAGCTATTGCTCTACATGTTGGATAGACAGAAGAAAGAAAAAAAGACAGACAAGTCTTCCCCTCACAGTGGTCTCATTATCTACTGAGGGAAGTAGACTTCAGAGAAACTAACAAATGTATAATAAGAAGTATCTTATCAGATAGAGAACATACTGAAGAGAATCAAATCAGGGTGAAGAAATAGAGATGACAGAAAAGGTACCCCAGGGAAAGTGGTGCAGAAGGTCTTGGTTACATGGGTACATCTGAGCAGAGACCTGAGTGAAAAGAAGAGGCAAGTCATGTGACACCCAGAGGAAGAACTTTTCCCGAGGGGAAGGAATCCAAAGTTCCTGACACGGGAATGTGCTTGATGGTGTGGAGTAGCAGCGATGAGACCAGGATGGCCAGAGAGTGGTCGTGAGTGAAGCTGAAGACCCCCCAGGCCCTTCCGTTGGCCAAGTTCCTCTGTGACCTGCCCCTGTGGAAGTGGGACTGGCTGCCCGTGGGAGGTCGAGCAGGTGAGAGACATGCTCTAGTTTATGTTTTACAAAATGAGTACCATGCTTCCTGCCGACAGGGGGTCCTGGTCTAGCAGGTAAGACAGTTGTGTCAATTAGTCATGGCAGTATCATGCTTCCATGCTAAAAGAGAGGAATGGAAAGGAATAAAGCTGAAGAGTTAATGCTACCTGATTTCAAGACTTATTATAAAGTTTTAGAGATGCAGACGGTGTGGTGTTGACATAAAGGTAAACAATGGCTCAATGGAAGAGTCCAGAATTAGACCCATACAAATATAGACAACGATTTTTGACAAAGACAATTCAGTGGAGAAAAGACTGTCTTTTCTGCAAATGGTGCTAGAACAACGGAAGATCCATATGAAACAAAATTAATTTTGATCCACACTTCACATCATATACAAAATTTAATTTGAAATGACTTGTGGACCTAGATATAAAATTTAAAGCCATAATGCTTCTAAATGAAAATATTCTTGGATTAGGCAAAGATTTCTTAGGCAAATAACCAAAAGCATGATCAACAAAAGAATAAATTGATAAATTTGACTTCATCAGAATTTTAAACTTGTTTCCTCAAAAGACTCTGTTAAGATAATGAAAAGACAACCCATACACTGCAAAAAATACTTAAGAAGCCAAGAAGCATATCTCTGATAAAGGAGTTGTATCTAAAACGTATTTTTTAAATCCTCTCAAAACTCATTAGTAAGAAAGTAAACATCCCAATTTTTAAAATTAGGCAATAGGTCTGAATAGACATTTCACCAAAAAAGATATATAAATAGCAAATAAACACATGAAAAGATGCTCAGTATTACAACCATGATGAGATACCAATACACACCTATCATAATAACTAAAACTTAAAACAAATAATTAGTCTAAGTTTTAGCAAGGATGTGGAGGAATGAGAGTGTCATGCACTGCTAGCTGAGATGTGACATGTTACAATCACTTTGGAAAACAGCTTGGCGTTTCTTAAAAAGTAAAACATATACCTACAATATAATTCAGTCATTCCACTTTGAGGTATTTACACAAGAGAAATGAAAGCATATGTTCATACAAAGACTTTTACACAAATGTCCACATAAGCTTTATTTGAAATACCACACATGAAAACAGCCCAAATGTCCATCAGTAAGTGGATAACAAATTATGACCTTAGGGACATGCAAATTTAAACAAGATAACACCCCACACTATTAGAATGGCTAAAATAAAAAATTTAAAAACCCGGCAATAC
Source organism: Smutsia gigantea (assembly GCA_032199065.1). Lineage (NCBI taxonomy): Eukaryota > Metazoa > Chordata > Mammalia > Pholidota > Manidae > Smutsia > Smutsia gigantea. The sequence goes on from JAVSCE010019458.1 coordinate 201,808, forward strand.
CAATTGCTGTCAAGGATGCAGGACAATGGGACCTCTCATTGCTGGTGGGAATGCAAAATGGTACAATCAGTTTGGAAGATAGTTTTGCAATTTCTAAGAAAGCTAAACATAATCTTACCATACGATAAAGCATTTGCACTACTTGGTATTTACCCAACTGATTTGGAAACTTAGATCCACACAGAAAAACAGCACACAAATGTTTATAGCAGCTTTATTCATAATTTCTCAAAACTGGAAGCAACCAAGCTGTTCTTCAGTAGATGAATAGATAAACTATCACACATACATACAAAGGAATGCTATTCAGCAATAAAAAAGAACGAGCTATAGCCACACAAACACATGGATGAAACTTAAACACATACTGCTAAGGAAAAGAAGCCAATCTGAAAGGCTACTTACTGTATGATTCCATTTATAGGATATTCTAGAAAAGGCAAAACTATAGAAATGACAAATGAATCGGTGTTTGGGGTGGTGGGCAGTGGGGAAATAGGATTGAATAGGTGAAGTACAGGGTATTTTTTAGGATGGTGAGACTATTCTCCATCATATTGTAATTGTGGTTATGACTCTGCATATTACCAAACCCAAAGAACTTTAAGATAGAAAGAGTGAATCTTAATGTATGAAAGTGAAAAAATAATAATTTAGGACATTGGGGAACCATGGATAGCATGCAGATGTGACCAAAAAAGTTTAACTGTATTATAAATGTATGAAACAATCTTACTGAAAGAGATGGAGGGAAAAGGTGTTGACCTAAGTAACTTTGGAAATAAGTGGAGTATGTAAGACTAAAGGCAAAAGGAAGTGCATGTAAGCACTGTACTCTTGTTGACAAATCCATTTACCACTGAGGTACAGCCTAACAAATTCTGAAACCTCTATGCATGTGTGCTGGAGCCAAACAATTAAGGAAATGAATGGAGGGTGGTGAAAGCCATGTTTCTCACTGTTGGAGTAGGGGTTTACAGATAAGCAAGGGAGAAGATTAGAATGATCCATGGTAACAGATTAGTGGCAGACATTAGTACAAATTCATGTTTAGCTTAGTACACATACAGATAGTGACATATAAAAATACTTACAAATATGTGTATATAAGCAAGTTAGTACACACACATACATTTGTTTGCTCTCTCAACTCAGGTAAATAATCTGGAAGCAAGAGAACCCCAGTAGCAATGAGCACACCAAACAACCAGATCTTGGTTTCTAATATCATTGTTTAATAAGCAGATCTGGTCTTCTTGGAAAAGTGGCTGACTCTAGGACTCAGTTAGGAAATATATAAGATGCGACAGGAGCATCTTGTGCCAGAAAGTAAAAAAATATGAAAACAAAACAAACCCCACAATGATGAAGGTAGTCAGTAGAACACAAGAACCAGTGGAAAGAACAACAAAATAAGTAAAGTAGTATTTAGTTATAATCCAAAGTATAAAATAAATATCTATGAGTCCATACTAATATGAATGATCAATTAGTAAATGTAGAGAATAAACAAATCTTCCATGCAGAATGATTCCAAATAATTTATGTACATATGTTTCTCTCAAGGAAGTGGAATGTAACTTCCACTCCTTAAGTATTAGAGTTTTTTCCTTAAGAAAGTAATGACTTCCTTCATGGAGTTCCGTATGGAAAGAGGGGAGACAAGAGTGACTGTACAGTGGAGAAATCTGACAAACACTATTTCAGCCAGGCGATCAAGGTCAACATCGATAGTAAGTCATGTGGATAGCATATACTCTTGATATGGCACCTTACTTCTAATAGTCAGCCTTCCAAAATCCCAAAATCCCAGTCTAATCATGAGAAAAACATCAGAAAAATCCCAAATGAGGAACATTCTGCAAAATACCAACTACTACTCCTCAAAACTGTAAAGGTCATCAAAAACAATGAAAGTCTGAGAAACTGTCACAGCCAGGAACCTAGTCTATCAATATTGGTACATTGATTATGACAAACCTACTATACAAAGTTAAGTGTTAATCGTAGAGAAAACTGGGTATCAGGCATATGGGAACTGTACTATATTCACAGTTTTTCTGAAATTCTAAAATTATTCTAAAGTAAAATATTTACTCTAAAAATTCATGGACTTGGGAGTCAGATAGAGTTGAGTCTAATCTCACACCTATGAGACCTCAGGCAAGATACTTACTATGTCTGGATCTCAGTTTCCACAATGTTGTATGAACATAACCACATCCAATCTACCACATGCTGTAAGTGAAGTGTCTCTGATTAGCTGAGCCCCCAATGGACACCCTTTCTCCTCCCTCCTTGTACAAGATAGCAATGACAGAGCACTTGGTGGGGTGTATGAGAGCCATACCCATCTGGCTCATTTCCAGTTTGCTTCTGGCCTCTCTCCAGAACTCAGACAGGTTGGGTGTCCTTTTCATGTGTGAAACAGTGAGGCAGAAACATGTTTACTGGATTCTTCTGGACTGGGTCCTGCAGTTTGGGTCAGAGATACCTTACAAATAGACAGGGCCATGTCCCTATACCCTCCAGAAAACAGCCAGGTGTTGCCTCCCAACCCAGCTGCTTCAGTCCCCACTCTCACCTCCAGGCTTCCTGGCTGTGTTATGTTTCATCCTGCTCTTCCATCTTGACCTAAAGGTCTATCTCTAACAGCCTCATGTATCATGAATTTATTTTCAACATCTCAGATGACTCAAGACATACAGGCTGATTAAGTGCCAGTCTTTCCTTCCTGCTCTATACTTTTTCTGTTTTTTCTTCCTTTCCTTTCAACTTTTGAAAGAATAACAACAAAAAGGAGAGACAATGAAATACTATGGATAGAGAGAATGTTTCTTCAATCTATCTTATTGTATGTATTTACCAAATACCAATATAATGCTTACAATGTACCTTATAAATATTAATCCATTTAAGATCTTATAAATATTGTTAAGACCTCATAAATATTATTTATTTTATTTTCACTTCATCCTTAAAGTACTGTTATTATTTGCATTTTATAGATGAGGAAACTAAAACACAGAAGTTTCATTAACTTTCCTGGGGTCGGAGGGCTAGTAAGTGGCAGAGTAGAGATGGGATTCAAATCCAGTCTGTCTCCCTGGTCCAGAGGCTGTGTGGCAACAGAGACAAAACTTCATTTTTTTAAGTTTTATTTCATTCTCACAGAAACACTTTAAGGATACTATTTTCACACAGACACACCCATCTAATAGATGGACCTGTAAAGAGTTCAGTGTTTTTCCCAGGAAGGAATGGGATAGACAGGGGGTCAGGGGACGCGTCAAATAAAGAGAAGCGAATTTTTGTTTTTTGTTTTTTAAAAGGCAGAGTCTCCCAAACAGTACCTTCCCACCCACCCCACCACCCGGCACCCTCACCAAGCTATATGGCCCTGTAATAGGCCACCTGTGCCACCCCTTTCCTTTCCAGTAATCCAAGCAGGACTGAAATGTCGTGTCCTGTTATCCCTGGACAAAATGCAGGCTTTTCCTTCAGTTTCCAGGTTCTTTGAACAATAACAACACTTCCCAGGCCTTATGCCAGCTTCCCACCAAACTCCCTGTGTAAATAGTTACAGCTCCCCACTTCCACCCAGAGGGAAGCCTTGGTTTCTACTCCTATGGAAATGTTGGCAATTCTAATCCAGCAACCCCACCGGGAAGACAAATCATCAGGCAACCGAGAACAGAGCAATTAGCTGCGGAGGCCCTACCACTGCCATCTTTCCTACCATTTGGCATTGACCAGGTTTGCTCAATTTGCATTTTTAAAGATGTTTCTTACTCAAATCTGGAGTGTTCCAGCCTTCTCAGACCTTGGGGCAATTCAGTAACAGGAAAGGTTCCTGCAGGCAGGGTGTTTCTTGGCTGTGGGATCTCAGCCTTAGTCCCCATGTCCTTCCTCTCTGGGCCTTGGTTTCTTGATTTTCCCTCCCATCTCTCCATCACACTGACAATTCCTAATCAGGTACATCCCTGAGTGGGCCATAGTGTGGGCTAGGTGGGAAATCATTTGTCTGACGGAAACAGAATAAGACCAGTGGTCACAGAACAAAGGTCTGGTCCCAGTGACACCAAGGGCCCTGCCTGTGGCTTTAGGCCAGTTAACTAACCTCTCCAGCTGGAAGCTTTCTCATCAGGCAAATCAGCAGAAGCCAGCCCCATCTACCTCCTTTGCCCTGAGAATCACAAAGTGGTTCTCAACCAGGCAATGCTGCCCTGATACAGGGTATTTGGAAATGTAGGCAGGTGATTCTGGGGCTGTCACAGCCTCTAGGGAGCATTACTGACATTCTAGCAGGAGGGGACCAAGGATGCCAAACGGCCGGCAGTGCTCAGGACAGGCCTGCACAATGATGCACTTCCCCATGACACTGCTGACACTGCACCCTCTAAAAATCCCTGTTGGAGCACCCATGGACAAAACACTTCAAAGAGCTTCATAAATTCAAACATGTTAGCACTCAGTAGTTACACTTCTGTTCAACTTTCTATCTCATTAAAAGGAAGTCGGTAACTGGAAAAGCCTCTCTATATCTAAGTGTATGTGTATGTACATGAGTGCATTTAGACAAATTAGTAAAAGCACTCACTAAATTTACATCTGGAGAGCCAGAATTCCAATTCTACCACTGACCCACGGCAAGATGCTGAGAAGCACTTCACCTCCCTTGGGTCACAGAGAGTTGCCTGATCCCTGGATGAGATGTTTGTTCTGGTTAATTTCTAAGGTCCCGTGAAACTCAACATTTCATGACACTTAAGACCTCTGAAAACCTCATTATTCTTTCTGTACTTTAATAAGCAAATGTGACCAGTGTAAAGAGATTAAATAAAGCAGTTAAAGATTGATGGGGGTTACGTTGTGTTTTCCTATAAAGGTTAAGTCCAGTGAAATGACAGCAGTGATGGAGAGATGCCACCGGGAGGTGAAGAAAGCAAATGGCAAGGTCACTGTGTTCTTCTACCCATGGTATTTCCAGATCACTCAGAGGCAGAGCCTCTTAAGTCAATAAAATATCTAGACTCTGAGTAGGGGTGTAAGTGGTTGGGAAGGAAGTTGGAATGCAGCCAGTGATATATTCTATGAGCATCTATGAGGCACAAGCTGAGAGGCAAGCCTGGAACTGGGAGTAGTAATAGAAAGAGGAGGCGTCACCACTAGCTTCAAAGCACTCACAATTAGGAAGGAAACATAAACAATGTTTGAAAACATGACAAATGCTATAAAATACAAAGTGCCATGGGTACATAGATGAGAGGAGACCTTACCTCCAGAAAACAGACCTTCCCAGGCCCTTGATGGACACGGGGTCACCTGGCAGGGAGGTCGTGTGGAGCAGGGGAGGGGATAGGGTCACCCTTCCAGGCAGGTGTGACGGCACAGAGTACAAGGTAGACAGCACGTGGTGGGGAGAAGATGTGCGAGCAGTTTGCCTTGAGAGCAGAGTGGGTGTGAAGGAATTCACGAGATGGGACTGGAGGGATAGCGTGGGTAGCTGTGCGGACTGTATCCAGCAGGCCACACAGATATCACAGAGGAAACTTCTAGTAGGGGAGTAACATGAGTGCATTGGTGTTGGTAAGATGAAAGCACAAGTACCCTGAGTGAAAACAAAAGCTAAGGAAATCAAGACTACGGAAAGGAATGGAAAACTTTTAAAGCCTAAAACCATAGTTGCTGTGAGGGAAGGAAAGGGCAGGTATGCCCAGGAAAAGTTCAAAAATAAGGCAGGGCCCAAAATGAAATTAGCACAAAAGCTTTCATATCTCCTTATTCTTGGACTGCAGCAAAATGAAAGTGATAGAAAACCAAGTACGAAGAGAATGGGAGGGGGACCATCAGCAAACAAGACAGGTTAACAAACTTCTAAAAGGTAGAGGCTGGAAAACTTGGGATGGGCAGAATATAACCAGAAGTCCTGAGTAAGCAGGAAGAGGTTGCAACCAAGAGAAACAGCCCATCTGCCTCCCAGAAGCCCCCAGAAATTCCAGATGCTGAATTTTTGAATCCAATACAAGGACAGTGGAAAAAGGGAATGAGAAAGAGTGCCCAAAACAGGAGCCCCTAACTAAAATTCTACCTCCCTGCCACTAGATTACTCAGCAACCCACATCGTCTATCCCCTTGCATGTGTGTGCACAGCATGCAAACACATACACACAGCCCTACCTATGCTTCCTATCTCTCAGTACATTCCCACAAAAAAATACCTACTACCATTAAAAGAACAAGAGACCTCCTCTCTGAAGAAACTGAATGGATTGCCTACAGGAAAATCAGGCAGTTAGGGTAGATTTCACCACCTACAGTAAAACTCTTCCTTTTCTGCACTGAGGGGCTCTAGTAAAAAGGCCACTTTGAAATAAGCTCCCTGTGGATAAAGTGAAGGTTCCTATGGCCAGGATGCTCACCTGGTCCTAGTCAGCTGACTCACTACACACGTGTTGGCAATACATCATTATTGACTCTATATAAAGAGCTCCGTCCAGTGCTCTGGGCCTCATGGTGGCAGGGCAGCAGGGCTGCACAGCTGCAGGAGAGCGGAGATGAGACTGGAGTGAAGGCAGCACTGAGGACAGAGCCAGAGGACAGCTGTGCAGGCAGAGAGGCCCAGAGGCAGAGACAGGCTTTCTGTAGGCAGACTTGCTCTGAGTAGATGGGACTCTAGTGATTGTCCTGCCACCTTGGGAATAAAGTTGGGTATAACCGTTTCACCCCAAGAATGTTCCACTGTCATTTCTTTGGTCTCATTGAATCCAAAGTGAACTTGTCTGGGGCTGAAACCCATTTGGCAAGACACTCCCCTTGAAGTAAAGATTGCCCCAGCTGGGGAAGACCATCTGGCTCTAATTCTAGTTAATGACATGGAAGACAAAGTCCAATGGGGTTCTTGCAATAAACAGTAGGCTTTCTAATAAAAGTCTCAGATGCAAGACAAAGAGATTCTTGGCCTTCCTCCTGCCTGGGACACAGCCATGATAATAGAGTAACAGCAGCCATTTTGTGACCATGAGGTAACAAGCAAAAATGATGAAATGACATTAAATTAAACATAGCAAAACTGGAAACTAGAAAGAGAAAGGATTAATTTTTAAATTGTTTTCTGCTGAATGAGACCTAAAACAGCCTATGCGCAGTCTCCTATTACTTGCAGATGAATAAGTTTTATCTTTACTTGCAGATATTACTCTATTGCTTGTAGATAAATGCATCCTTAACCAATAAACAGAGGTAACCACAAACCTAAAAGAAGAAATGGCTAAAAGGGATTTTCTCTGAGAAGTGACACTGTGTATAGACAGAGGAGACAGGATTTTTTTATTTAGCCCTTCAACACTATTTTTAAGCCATATCTATTGCATTATTTTGACTAAAAGAAGCAGACCAAGGATAAATACTTATATGTATCAGAGTTCTTCTATTTTTATGTTAAAAACATTATTTTTTTAAAACACAAGGCCTTTAAATTATTTCATTTTTAACTGTTTGCTAATGTTTCATATTAAAAGAGAAGCCAGAATTTTGTCCACAGGATTTAATCACAGATCTCACATGCTGGAGAATCCCAGCTGAAGGATATCACAGCTGTATACTCACTTCCTCTCCTCATCTGATGGGAGCAAATGTAGAAAATTTAACACTCAAAAAGCTGACTCTGCAAGACATTTCACTGATGAAAGCTTTGTGACCTTAAGATGTTATTTTTACAGAGAGATGGGAAATAGAGCTCCATAACCACTAAGAAAGTAGTTGTCAATCTCAGTGTGTATGAGGATCACCTGGCAGTGTGGTAATGTGTGAAAATGGAGCGTTCATGAGGCCCAACTTTGGGGAGTCTATTTCAGGTGTAACATGCATTTTTAGAAAGTCCCCATATGATTCAGATGCAGGCGCCCACGCACCACACTAACCACCGTGTGGCCTGAGAAAAGTCATGCCAACAGGTCAGTGGGGAAAGCAGTCACCACACAGACTGGATGACCACCGCGGCCCCCACCCAGCAATCTGGTCAGTCATGCACCAAGCGTTGGCTGACCACACAGAGCAGGCTCATGACTGTGGACTCAAGGCTGACTGGAAGATCGAGTTTGCCCTCGGACATTTAACAGAACAGCTGGGAGGAAAACAGATTAATGGAGCATCCTCTAGGATTCCTTCCTTTTTTTTATTTTTTAGCTTTATTAAGGTATAATTGACAAACCCAAATTGTAAGACATTTAAAGTGTACATGGTGACAATTTGATATATGTATACATCATGAAATGTTGCCCCCATCTCATTAATTAACACATCCATCACCTCACACAGTCATCTTTTTTATTCTTTTTTTTGAGAACATTTAAGTTTTACTTGTTAACAGATTTCAGTTATACAAATAGTGTTATCACATAGTCACCATGCTCTACATTAGATACTCAGACTTTATTTATCTTAGCTGAAAGTTCATACCTCTTTACCAACCTCTCCCTATTTCCCCCACCCCTCAGCCCCTGACAACCACTTTTCTACTCTCTCTTTCTATGAGTTTGACTTTATTTTAGAGTCCACATGTACGTGATACCATGCAGTATTTGCCTTTCTCTGTGTGACTTCTTTCACTTAGGACATTGCCCTCAAGGTCCACCCATGTTGTCACAAATGGCAAGACTTCCTTCTTTCTCATGGCTAAGTCATATTCCGTTGAGTATATATACCACATCTTGTTTATCCTTTCAGCATTGACAGACACATAGGTTGTTTCCATATCTTGGCTATTGTGAATAATGTTACAGAGAACATGGGAGTGCAGATACCACTTCACTATCCTGTTTTCATTTCCTTTGGATAAACACCCAGAAGTGGTATTGCTGGGTCATGTGGCAGCTCTATTTCTAATTTGTTTGAGCAACGTCCATACTGTTTTCCAAGGTAGCTGCACCAGGTTACATTCCAACATACAGTGCACAAGAGTTCCCTCTTAACCACATCAACACCAACATTTCTTGTGTCTTGTCTTAGAAGAAATTTTCAAGTACCTTGAAAACCAAGGGAAAATTCTGTTCAGAGCAGAACACCTCAGAGATGACATTTTAGAAATATTGTTCTAACACTAGAGAGACTGAAATCAAGGCAGAACCACGAAAAAGCCTGAACCCAGTCTCTGCTAGTAGAAAGGATCCCTCCCTGAGCTTTATCCTTCATTCATCCAACACACATGCACACACACACACACACACACACACACACACACACACAAACACAAGCAAACTTTTTCTAGGGCTTTACCCTATTGAGTTAGCTTTCTTATATAACTTATGTGTATACCCACTTTTCTTGGGACTCAGATAGTGTCTAGACATAGGCAAAGGCAACAAGCAACCAGTCAAGTTTTTTAAAATCCCAGTGGGTTTTGATATTTCAAACATCTCAGAAAATCAGATTGGCCAAGCTTTGCTGCAAAGCATTTAAGACAACATGTGATATTGAATGAGCACTACTTTTGGTTCTAGCAGTCTTCATGTCATATTACAGGCAGAGTCAGCTAGAAATGTTTTATCCTTAGCCAGACATCCAGAGGTTCTAGCATGCTGACAGACATGCAGATATGCTGGCATTCTGTAGCAACAGCCTGAGTTTCTTCATAGTGGAAACCAAGTTTATTTTTGATTCCAGACAGCAACAAATATGTTTATGCCCCTGGTTGCACTTTAAAATTAATTTTCCTTCTAATTCTTCCAATCCAAGTTTCACATTTAAGAATTTATTCATCTCCTACTCTTCATAAATCAGACCCACGAAGCAATAAACAAAATTCAGATGATGAAGCATCATTGCTTTAATTAAAACCACCTTTCTCAGTACATGCCAAGGCTGTCCTTGTAGAACCAGCAGTTTTTGAAACATACTTCCCCAACTTAAGGAAGGGCCCTCTGGACTACAAGAAAAGTACTACCGGTTCTTTATAATGTATTAATTTTTTTCAGGTACCAAACATTTTATCGGGCATTGACTATATGCCAAACACTTTACTCATTTCACTATTCTCATTATTTCACCTGTTCTGTAAGAGATTTAAAATGTCAGTAACTATGCAGATCATTACAGGTAACTCTTAACAATGATGGGAGCTGACAAATGAAAAGTAAATGCAGCCTGATCTTGTTACATCATGCTTTGTTAGGGTAGAACCTGTCAAACCAAATCCTCGGCTGCACCCCCGCTCTGCCGCAACATACGAAGTAACACCTCATCGACAATATCCATCTCATTACTATTCTCCAACAGCAGTATTATAAAGGGATTTTGTTTTTCAGATTCCAGCTCAGTTCTACTGGAGCACCCTTGTATTCTTTTCTCATAAAAGGTTCTGGCAAATATATGTGCAATATTACCTTTAAAATAAGTTACAAGGTAGGAGTGAGGTTTAAGTATGAAAATATTATCATGTAAGAGGTAATTTTTGGAAGGAAATATTAGGCTGATGAATCACCACATCAAATCCATATCTAATTAACCAGAAGTCATGCAAAAATCAAGTCCTGAAAGCAGTGGTTGCCTTTGGGCTGGTGAGAAATGATTCCTTACTTTTCCTGAGAACTATAGTGAAGGAGTTCCAGTGAAAATGATTTCCGAATTGGTTCTTTCAACTCTATTTGAAGCATCAGCTTAAAGAATCAGGTCAGGAGAGGAGAAAATCATTTCCCTTGAAGCTGCTTGAACACCTGCATTTTCTAAACTAATCTATTCACAGTATTAATCCTAAGAGATATTCAGTGATTTCAAAGAATTCTCTGAGCAAATATAATTGAGGAGGTCTTTGTACTGCAGACTCCTCTTAGAGATGTCCATTGAAGTTCAGAATCACCAACTTTTGGAAGTCTTGCTGTAGGGAGCCTTTGAATTTTGCTTAGTTTCCTAGAATTATTTTACCAAGTAGTGTGCTAATTTATGGAGGCAGGAGGGCTAAAACCTTGTAAAAATGTTCTGTTCTCCATACAGATGCTCTGAGCATCTGGACAACAGACTGGATTTTTCACCTATGGATGATGTTTAATCCTCATGCTAACAGATCAGGGCAAGGCTAAAAATAAACAGGAAGAACTATATATGCTAATGTTGGTAAAGCATTCTGTATATTGTGTGCTTTAGTAAAACATGATTGGTTTTTACAAATTTCTTTGGAAGGGTACACAAAATCTTGTTTTTCCAGCACAGGTATTTTCCTGTTACTTTTTCCTGCACATCCTCAAAACTTCATGCATTCCCTCCCCCATCACTCTCTTTCCTGGGAATTCTCAGAAAAGAGAGTTGGCAGCCTGGAGAAGGCAGCAGTGTAAATCCTACTGAAACAAAAAGTGAGAGTAAAACCTCCCAAGAAGCAATTCATCTCTGCTAGAGAGGTTTCATGTTCAGTGGAAGGAGACCAGCATAACTGACGTGGAGACCCAAAGGGCTTCTAACCGCTTAACATTCTTCTTCAGTGTGATGAGACAAGTTTTCTAGACTGTCTAAGCTTTCAAACCTAAATACAGTTTTTAAGATCAAGCAAGAAAGAACATGGCTTTCAGCCAAAAAAATTAAAATTTTATAAATATCCTCGATCTAAAATCAGTGTTGTCACCCAATTTACAAATCTAATTCCATCAATTAGAGTCCCACACTTCCTGCCAGACTGTTCGGTCAGGACCTTAACAAAAGGATACCAGGAGGGCAATATTCATGAGCTCAGAGACTGGAAAAATCTGTTCTAAGCTCAGTGCTGCCTCTAAGTCACTACGTCTTTAGGCAGTCGCTATAACTCTTGAGGCCTTAATTTCCTGGTCTGTAAGAGGGGTGTGCTATCAACTGATTATGCACTTATTAGGTAGCAGCAGTATTCTTAACTGTCTCGCAGGTAATCAGCTTGCAGGATAAATTTATACTCTCTATTAGCTCCAGAAAATGTGGGATTCCTACAGCAAGCCATAGTACACAAAGAACCTGAGTAGTCCAGCCCTGCACTAGGCTATCTACTGAGTTCTACTTGTTTCTAAACCCATTTACACTAGTTGTGATTATGACTGTAATTACAGCCTGTAATTTTCACTTTATACTAGTGAAGGGAAAAATAGAGCTGTTTCTCAGCAATTAAATTAAATGCTTAGATAAGTCTCTATAATAAAATAAAGGTGAGATTCTAAAAATGTCTAAAGGATACCTATTTGTTGAAATAGGCATGAGTAAGACAACTAAAAAACCTCAGTGTGAAACCTACATAAATTCAGAATATTTCACTCAAATGTCTTCACATGGACCTTCAAGTTCTAGGTCCACTTTCTGAATTTTTATTTGAAATATCTTGACCAATAAGGAGTTGCAAAACTGGTACAGAGAATTCCCATGACCTTTCACCCAGTTCCGTGATAATGACTTACATAATTGTAGTACATTGTCAAAACCAGGAACTTGATGTTGGTACCATATTACTAACTCTTGACCCACTGTATAATCCAAATGATAAATAATGAAGGATGAATTATGAGTATGGTAAACACAATAAAGACAAAGTGGAATGCCAACCAACAAATCCATGGCCATATAATCAAAAGATTACCCATACGTCCACAAAATTGTCAGAACTAAAAGTTTTATAGCAAGTGATGGGTAACTTTTATGTTGGGAAAAAAAAGAATGATATCTATTTACTCAGCCCTAGCAGGGAGAAATTTTAGAGCAGTCCTTCTGGCATGTGACAGAACTGAAGCAACATAACAAACAACAAATGACGGATAGAGATTAAATCTTGGAAAGTGAAATTATGGGTGATGCAGAAATTATACTGTTCATGACAGAAGTCATGGATCCACAGATGAGGAAGATGGAGGAGGAGAAGAGACATGGGATCAATATTACAGCCAAAAAGTTATTAATGCAGTAAATAAAGATACACAGGAATTAGCTTTTATATTGAACCATCTGAGTTGATGGTATCAAAATTTTTAAAGTATTGGACCATACAATAAAAATTAGGTTATTGCCTCAGACCAATGTAGAATTCTATATTTTATTATATTAACATGGATTTATATATTTATCTTAGAATTGTGTATATGTATATATATATATATATAGTGTTTATAATCTATTTCGAACTACAACCACCAGTACCAGTTACATCAGATAAGAGGGGTCCTACAATTCTGTAATAGTACAATGTAGACTTTTCCTCTGTGAAGACTGGGGAAAAAAGAAGTGAAGAAAGAAAAGATACATTATGTCAGAAATTTCCAGAAGGAATTGTGCTTCTAACCTGGGTCAAGAAAAGCAAAATCAGCTGCTTTGGACTTATGTGTGTCAATAAATGGTAACCTAGACAGACTCTCCCATAGAACTCATTAGGATGTCCTCAGTTGGAAAAGACCATTTGAGAGAGAAGAAAAGGGATTGGTTTGGGGAGGTTGGGATTTGACTGTGAATAGGGTGATATATCAAAGAACAAGAGCATCTAGTCTTAGAAAAACAAGATGCTCCCACAGGTCTCATCAATGAAACAGACAGAAGCCCAGGAGGGAGCATGTGGCAGGCAGGCCTTGCCACTATCCCTGATAATCTGATTATCTTGACAGAAAGAACTCTTTGCTGCTTTTTACTGAAAATATTTCTTCGGAAATAATGCGGCTTTTTCCCCACTTAAATTTCACAGAAGTACCTTTTGAAATAGTCACCCATCTAAGTTGTGTTAAAAAGAAAAGAGCAAAAAAGAAAAAAAAAAGGCTTGCCCAGTAAGGATGAATTGTGTCCCCCAAAAAAGATAGGCTGAACCCCCAGTGTGCCTGTGATTTGGAAAAAAGATCATTGCAAATATAATCAAATTGAGATGAGGTCATCAAGATGGCCCTAATTCAATATGTTTGGTGTCCTAGTAAAAAGAGGATGCCATGTGAGGAGAGACACACATAGAAGGATGGCCATGTGAAGACAGAGGCAGAGATCGGCGTGACAGCGCCACAAGCCAGGGAAGGCCTGGGGCTTCCAGACGCTGGAAGAGCCAAGGAGAGATCTTCCCCCAGAGGCTTCAGACAGCCTGGCCACGTCAACAACGTGAGGTTGGACTTCCAGCCTCCAGATCTGTGAGACAATAAATCTCTGTTGTTACCAGCGCCCAGCCTGTGGCACTTTGTTCTGACAGCTCTAGGAAACTAATGCAGGTAGTCTGGGTACAATTACCAGGATAGGCATCAGAGTTGACCATTTGTTGCAGGGGTTGGAAGGGGAGGCACAAGAATCTTCTTTCAGGAGCTTTCCTCTGTATTCTTTGCGAAAATTGTACTCCTTGTTTGATTAAAGAACTTTTCCCTTATATGGGTTAAGACATTAGAATCTGAACAGGCAATCCTAAATTGGGCAACCATACGATCCTATTTGCTATAGACAGTTCTGGCTTATGTCTCAGTCCAATATAATTATTAATAATATCACCTTTCACTTTCAAATTTGAACAATAAAATTTTGGTCATCTACTTGTAAGTCTAAGATACTGAGGACTCTGGAACGTATGATCAGTTTACCAGTTTACCAGTATCTAGGCTTTGCTATCTTCTTTTTACTTTAGGAAAAAAGGAAAAGAAAAATGACAACAAAGGAAGATTGAAAATATTGATATTTTAAAAAGCCCTCCATAAAATGTTTTGGGTCCATGTGTCTTTAACCAGCTTCTGACACATTCTATATCATCTCCATCTTTCATCTTGTACAAAAAGTTATCAATATGGGGAATAGTGACCTGAGACCATGCAAGATATTTTGTTACTCAATAAATGCATACATATATGTAGACATGAATATATACATGTAAAGTCTCTCTTTTAGGAAGTTAGCATATCAAAAATGAAAAAGGCATAAAACAGATCCATAGGGATTAAAAACCATGAACATATAAAGTGCACATCCAAGTAACCATGAAACAGATGCACTGCCAACTCCCAGAGGCCATCTGTCATGTTCCTCCCTGATAAAACCAGTCCCTCCCCTGAGACGTAATCAATATCCTAACTTTTATACCAATTATTTCCTGACTTTTAATTATGGTTTTATTGCCTCTGCACACTTTGCATCTCTAAGAAATATAGTTTAGTTTTGCCCTTTTTCCCCAAACTCTCAATATGGGGAATATCTTACTTCTCCTGCTCAACATTGTGTTAATGAGACTCCTGCATGTTCTTGCATATAGCTGTAGTTCATCTATTGTCCTTACTCTATCGAGGAACCCATCCTATGACTAGAGTTCTTTATTTGTTTATTCTACCAATAAAAGATAGTCTATTAAGAATAGACATTTATTTTCCAATTTACAGCTATTAATAAGTCTGCTACTAAGAACATTCTTACACATCTAGCCTTGTCTCATTTGCAGAAGATTCTCTAGGAGTGGAATTAGCCACAGGGCATGTATATTTCAACTTTACTAGACAATGTCGATGGCTGTACTAAGGCACACTTCTACCTGCTGTTGGTGAGTCACTCTTGGTCCAAGTGTCACCAACACTTGGTATCATTAGGCCTTGTAGTATTGCAAGCGAGATGGCCATGTAGTACCTTGTTTGACACATGAGAAAAATGCCAACCCTATGTCTTTTAAAGAACTCCCTGCCAGGCCAGTGGCTTTAGAATGCCACAAATTCCATCATGACCACTTCCATCTCAGCTCAGGGAAAAATTCTGATCTTAACTTCAGTTAAACCCTTTCAACAACTGTTCCCAAACCGTTCTCTCTCCCTGTCTCTCAGTGTTTATGATAGGCAAGCCATTTCTGAACTATTGACTTTGGTTCCCACTATACATGTCCTCATGGTATTTCTTCCCAGAATTGACTCTCCACTCATCCAAAAGCACCATGCTTCACACCCCTGTGTCCATTCTAGGCCCACAGGACAGGCTGTGGCAATAATGATCCCCCAACTACCACTTGCTAAGGGATGAAATGACCTCACAGAAATTAAGGCCCAAAGCAGAAAAGAGTCTTATCAAGGATCACAGAGCTTCAGAAGTTAAACAAGATTCCACATCTCCCAATTTCCAAGCCAGAGGTCTTTCGGCATATGACTTTGATGCAAATGCTTGAAATCTATAGATTTGGTGCCACCTATGTCCCACTGAATTCCAGATCAGTGCTAAAATTATCAACAATGAGAATGTGTTTCAAGAATTGAACTGAGTGTTTTAAGTACAAGACATCAAGGTAAGTTGCTTTCATACTAAGAGCAGAATTCTAATGGTGGCCCTTTTACAGACATGCCCATCTCCAGCTGCCCTTTGAGAAGGTACAGTATACCCTTCCACACTGAGGCCTCATGTTCCAAAGATCTAATTGGCATCTCCATGCCTATGTTCAAATTTCAAATTAAAATTTTGTTATTTTTCCTTTATTGACTAATGTTAACAGTTGCCATTTTTATGCCATGAAACTGCTTCTGTATAGGCCACAAGATCAAGAAGAAAGAAAATAATAATAATCAGCAGGAAAAAAATTCCTAAAATAATGAGCTTAAAATTGGCATCGTTTACATTGAAGGAAACAATGATTAATAAACAAAACAAAACCCACACACAGAAACCCAAAGCCTAGAAGTTGAGAGAGCATCAGGTTTATAGACAAAAAGCCACAAAGGAGTCGCAGGTGTTAATTCACTAGGCATCTGCAGGAAGGCACTTGCCTCACAAGTCTGAGTCCCACATCTGTAAAGTGGGCACGAAGAACAGTGTTCACGGCACGAAGCTGTCCTATGGACTAAAGCAATCGGGCAGGAGCTGTGGGGTCCTGCGCTCGTTAGGTTGGAAGGTGGCCTCATTTTCACCCCATACCAGACAGATCAGATTTGGAGCGTCAGGGGCAACCCAAGAAAATGAGACAAGAGACGTCTGCAGTAAGTACAAGTCATTGCAATCAAAACTAAGAATTTAGTAACAAAAGCAAAGAAGTGAAGAGAAAGCTCTGAAAAAGAGTCACCAAAGAAACAGGGTGCCCCCAGAAGCCAGCCGGTCCCCAGCTGGGTCAACCACGGGACCGGGCGGGCCTGACCGGCACTTACCGCTCCCGAAATGATCCTCACAACGATCTCCGGTTCAAGAAGTCTGAGCTACCCTTTTATAAGACACATCATCCTGTCTTTATTACAGGCATATTTTTTGGCAGACATCGTGGGGACGAAGGCTGCCTCTCCCACGGCGGCCTGTGGGTATCCTCTGGCGTCTCCAGGCCCCCCACCCCCGTCTCCGTGGGCCACGTGGAGGCGGCACCTACACAGCCTAACACACAGGGGTCCTGTGAGAATCCAGAAAGCATGTGCTCGGAGGGGCGCCGTGCAAACGCAGAGCCACACATGAATGTGGTTGGTGGGGGAAGAAGGGGGATATTTTATCATGTTTGCAAAAAGCGTCCAACTCCAGAGACTGGCTCCCCTGAAGGATCCCCCGAGGAACCGGAATGCCCCTGTGGTCTCACGGCGAGGAAAGCAGTGCCCGCAGTTACTGTTAGAATTCCAAGGCCTTGCTTTTGATGAAAAAAATCACAGTAGACTGCATTTGAGTACCTTTACACCGTTGTATTTCTGCACCAAATAACTCTCTAGCTTTTATTAAGTGTTCTACGGAGTCCTATTTATCAGAGAGGCAGGTGTATTACCTGATAATACAATAAGCTCTGGTGGATGTATGAGTTCTTTTATTTTTTTTATGCCCATAATCAGTTCCCAAAGCATAATAAAACAAAAGGCTTATTTCTCCCCCCAACACCCTTCAGTTTTTTACTAGTAGTGAAGCTATAAATTATCAACTTTCAGAAATAACTGTGGCCATTTAATAAGAAATATAAAATATATTCTCATCTAACAAAGGACACGATAGGTAAAAACAAACAAAGTGTTTTTTAAATTTGGAGACATGATGAAAGATAGGTACATGCAGGCATAGCAGTGGGCATGACCCAGGGAAACAGCTGAAAAGACCTCATTTAGGTGCCATAAAGTGGATATTCCACATCATTTTTCTAAAATGCAGTTGCAGGCATCTTATCTGACCTTCTCCTGAGCTTTGCAATTCCCCAAATTGTCAAAGCCAAGAAAAGAAGCACCTTATCATTGGATGTAGGGGCATAAAAGTGCAAACAAGGGCAGTCCCGGGCCGGCTGAGGATGCTGAGCCTTGGCATGGTGGCAGGGGTGGCCACACCTCCAGCCCCTGCTCTGCTGCCCTCCTGAGCTTTCCACACCAGCTCCCTGTGCTTCCTCCTGGGAATGCACTCCTTTCACAGGCTGTACCCAACCTGTTACCTACAGAACTTCCCATCACAGCCTCCGGTTTCCAATATTCAATATGAAAAATTACAAATAATTTTTAATACACCCTATTTAATATATACCAGTCATGGTTAAGCCTCTGGGCTAAACACCAGAAGCTAAAGATTCCTACCTAAATCCTTAAGTGCCTAGCTTTGGAGAAGCTAATGTAACCTACATAACTGAGATGTTATTAGAAAGGAAGACTCTCCATGCAGCAAGCAAAAGAAGCTAGATATAAAAGAATACATTCTATATAATTCCACTTATGTGAAATTCTAGAACAGAAAAGATTAATCCATAGTGACAGAGCAGAGCAGTAATTGCCTGGGGCTCGAAGTCAGAGAAGGAGGTATTGGCTGCAGAGGGGCACGGGGGACATTCAGAGTAATGGAATGTTCTATACCTTGATCGCAGTAGTGCGGACACAGGTGTGCACATTTGTCAAAACTCATCAAACTGTTCACTTAAATCATGCATTTTCTTGTATGTAAATTATATCTCAAGAAATAAAAAAGAAAGAAATGCCCAATCTCAGCTTTTCCATAAACCTACTGAATCAGAGTCTGCGTTTTAACTAAATGCGCAGATGATCGAAGTACGCACTGAAGTTTAAGAATCAGAGGATTGGAGAACCGGTGCTCAATCTGGAGGCACCCTAGAATCACCTGGGGGAGGTTTGAACGTTGCTGATGCCTGATTCACATGCCCATGGATTGTGATAGATTTGGTGTGGGGGCTAGTCTCAGCACTGAAATTTTTAAAATCTTAACCAGGTGATTCCAAAATGCAGCAAAATGTGAGAACCATTCACTCACAGCAGCCTTTCTCAAAGTGAGGCCCCCAGACCAGCACAGCTGCAGCATCCCCTGGAAACGTGGGAATGCAAAAGCTCAGGCTGCACCCCACAGTGACTGGATCAGAAACCCTGGGAGTGGGGCCCAGCAACGTGCTTCCAAAAGTCCTTCAGATGGCGCTGTTGCACACCAAAGTTTGAGACTCACTGATCCAGACCTAAGAGGATGTTTTCAAAAAACATATTCCTTGATCTTCAATCCCTCTCCATGAATCTGAGTCAGCATTTTCGAGGCAGTCTCTGGAAATCATCTGCATTTGAAAATCACTGCTGTGAATCTTATAAAAGAGATCAACTTGCCAAAAATCTTAGAGGGTGACAATGAGATTACCACCCTGTCTAATTTGCCTCCTAATCACCAGCCCAGTGCTCATTGGAGAGGAAGATAAGTGGACAAGATACTATTTTGATATATTAACCAAGACTTTTTGAAAATCTCTATTTCCAATCCACCTGGCCCCCTTCCCCCAGTTGCAGCACTCTGCATTCACGCCTCAGGAAGTGGCCAATGCCACAGAAAGTGGAGGAAGGAAAAGGGAGTTGGTTCTTCAGAAATTCAAAAGCTGAGCCCAAAAATGTAAATAAAGAGAACTCAGAGCACACACATTAGATTTCCAAGTCAGGAACGTGATGAAGCAGAGAAGGGCTCAGGGTCACAAAGACTGAAAGACCTCCCGGTAGAGAAGGAATAGAGGCGAAAACAAAGCGAAGTGTGTTCACCCAATTCTGGGTCCCTGAGAAAGGGAATCTCATGATCTGCCTTGATCACCACCCCTGGGCAGAGCTGGAGGCTTGATAGAAACCACATAGGTCTGGAGGATCCACAGCAGAGTCAGTATCCCTCTCTCTGTGTAAGCCTCAGAGAGGTGGGCAGACCACCAGAGCCCAGTGACTATGTGCCGGGTCGGGATGCGACTTAGAGAGTTTCACCGAGTTGGCTAGGACTCAGCATGAGGAGAGACAGCAGCTGGAATCCCATGTCCTATTCAAGGACTCTTGCCAGACCTGAGAGGTCTTAAAGAAGGGAATGAAAGAAGAAATAGCACAACCCACATAAACTGACAAACTCAAAAACAGATCAGACAGTGGATATCTCAGAAAATGCCCATCTGGGAAATGCCAACAAGGACCCAAAGTTCTCCTCTAGATTTAAGGTGTGGGAACATCCCATGTTGACTGAGATTCTCTGCCACCTGGAATAATATAAACTGTATAATATAATATAATATAAACTATAGCATTACTGGATGTGATACTTATCAACATTTATTGAATACTTCCCATGTTCCAGAAGCTGCTCTAAAAGCATTCCACACATTAAAGTACTTAATCCTCTGAACAATTTTTAAAAGTATGTACAGTTATACTCATTTTACAGAGCAGTCAAGGAACTTGCCCAAGGTCATACAGCTAACAGAGTCAGAATCTGACCGGAGTCTACCTGGCTCCAGGACATCAAACAGAAGGTCACAGATGTGGGAGAAGCTACTTCAATTTGTAATCTCACCTTAGATTATCCTAATAGCAACTTAGAGTCTGTTTACATTATTCAAGTATCAGGCATGATTTCACTATTATTAATTACTAATGCATTGACCCATAGAGCAATCAGGATTTTAAGAAAAATTATTCCCATTCAGTGTAGTATGAGATATTACTAACCACGACGTATCACCAACACAGCATTTTTTTAAGTGAATAGTTTGGCCCAGAGTAGTACAACGTATTTCACTTGTGCCTATATTTGAAGAAGATATTAAAAATATTTAAAAATTTGACAGGCATGGGCAGTGACCAGACAGAACAAATGCCTGCAGGCATCCAAAATGACCATTGTGGAACATTGTGGCCAGATGTCACCCATCTTTGAAGTTGAGTTTCAACACTCAAACTTCATACACACATCGCTGAAACCCAACAAGTAAGCAACACACTGTTCTTCGATCAGGATGGGACCTTTCTGAAGGTGAATGTTAAAATTTGTATTTGAGTTTGTCCTCTGGAAGATGTTTCTGGGATGGATCTTTTTTCAAATAGATGGATAAGTGAATAGAATTGTTTGAATTGTAAGCACAAAGAATACGTGCCAGTCATCTCCCCAAGCCCCACAACTGATCATCAAACTAGTCAGCTTACCTGGGCAACAGTTTCCTTAAAAAACAGAACAGACAATAAATGTAGTCACTGCTTTTTGATTACAGCAAACCCACAAATGGCAATAGAAAGTGCTGAGTAGCAAAAAGTCTGATATCTGTTATTCTCTCCCCTTTTCCGACCCCCACATCTTCTGTCCCAGCCACACTGTCCTCAGAGCATACCCCAGTATTCTAATTTGTTCATTCATTCATTTATTCAGAGTTTTCTAGATGCCAGCATTTTTTTCCCAAATCCAATTCATTCTTCAAGATACTTTACAAATGGAACTTTTCCAAGAAGATCTTCATGATTAGGTGTCAGAAATGCTCTTTTAATTTGTAAACTGAATATGAAATCATCCCAGTCAGCCTGCAGGCACCAAAAGGTCGAAGAAAAGGAGAAATACAATCATGTCTATGCCTTTTTGTCACACAGAAGGGCCTTACTCCTTATGTGGTGAAAGACTGGATGAATTCTAGTTAAGTGAACAGGGCAGTGACTACCCACACTTCCACCATTTGCAGAAGGGTGCATTCTGTCTCCCCAGCTAAACTGTGCATTCTTCAAGAATAGTGACTGTGTCTTCAATTTCTCTTCTAGGCTTCACTCTGCACACATGAACTAGTGCCTTGTTTAGGACTCCATATAAAGACACTCAACTAGCCTTGAACAATAAACAAGAAATCTGTTTCATGGCTTTGTCAGAAGGGAAAAAATTGCCTTCAGAGATCACCCATGACAGGGAACACTGAAAATTCAATATCCTTCTGTAATGTCAATTTTTTAAAGTTCCAGACTTCATACCTCTGTAATGTCAACCACTGCAGAAAGGAGAATTGGTGGCTTTTTTGAAAACTATGAAAATGTTCCACCATCTGCCATGAATATAAAATGTGATGTGTGATTTTTCAATTTCTTACGAGCCTGAGTGAAAACAATGAAATGGAAAACAATCAGAAAATTTGCAGTTGGAATGCAGACTTGGATTCAGTATAACTGAACAGAAGTTTACAAAAAAGGATCGGTTCACGGTAATCAAAGCCAACCAAAAATTTAGGCTGGAACTAATAATAACTCTTGTCATTCTGAAAACTTCACTGAAATCTCTAGACTTCAAAAAATTTATCTTGGATAGTACTATGAAGACAGTACAATTTGGCTGGTTTTACCTTTACAGTATTCTTCAAGGGAATAGGGAATAAGAACCACAGAATAAAATGTCAATTAAAATGATTAAGCAAGTGAGGTGTAGGGGGAAGACTTGATAATATAGGTGAATGTAGTAACCACAATGTTGCTCATGTGAAAACTTCATAAGATTGTATATCAGTGATACCTTAATTTAAAAAAAATGATTAAGAAGTAAATTGAGGGGAAAAAAAAAAGCCCGAGGCTGGATCTCAGAGGGTCAGTGTTCACGGTCTATTGCCTCCACTCAGCTATGTCACTGGGCCCTTTGCCTCACTGAAGCTCCGTCTCCTCATCTCTAAGACAGGACTATTAACAATATTCTGCATTCCTTACAGTTTGCTTTTATGAGCAAATGAAATAATGTTTGAAAAATCACACTGCAAACTATAAAATGTAAAAATGTAAGATACTAGAACTTAAAAAATTGTAAATGCAAATATGAGGACTGCAAGCATATTCTCTAAATAAAAGAAAACATCCCATGTGTTCCAACAAAGCATTTTCTTCTTCTGAATGTACAGGGAAAGTCTTAAATCATATTAAAAATTAAGTCACATTTGGGTTGACAAAATAAATTATATTATTTAATGAAATGCAATGTAGGTGAAAACAGGGCTGCTCTGGAAAATCATGTACATAGGTGAGTATGTGCAGACATGGAGGTGATAGAGTCTGGAGGGAGGAGGTGAGAGTGGGCAGGGCATCTGCTGCCATCTTCACATGTCTGTCAGCAGGTACCACTCAAGTGCCACTTCCTCCCTGAAGGCCCAGCTACCTCCAGTCCTACCACTGATCTTCCAGGAAGAACTGACCCTCTCAGTATATCTGCCTTCCTTGCTACTGCTCAGTTGTGTCTCCCCAAAATGCATTATCCCATCTCTCAAGCCCAGGCTATGGCATCCTTCTGCATGACTCAGAGCCCCTGGTAGAGAGCTGGGAACAGAGTCCATGCTCAGCTGATGCTTGCTGATTAATAAATCATCTTCTACAAGGCTGTATCTATGCCCCTAATAACCTGGCCCTGTGTCTGTAAAGAAAAGCAATCAAGAGGAAAAAATGCTTGATTTGGGGAGGATCCAGCAAAGAAAACTCCTCTGTGTTACCTTTTCTGTGGTAGTCTTAAACAATCAGTCATTAACCCATCCCCAAGTCTCAGATCCTAATCTCACCAGGAGACCCAGGCGAGGCAGGACCGGTGGCCAGAGAGTCAGGTCTGCATCTCTGTCCTACTAGTTGTGGGGATAAGTGGGAAAGAAGCACCTTTCCCAGACCATGGAGCCTCACCTACAAATTAAACCACTGGATCAGATGGTTTCCAGGAAGCCCTTGCAATTCTAAACTCAATAAAGGTAGGGCACTGAAAGAAGCAGCTTACTGGGTCCTGGCTGGTGATTTAGTAAATAACTTGGATCATAAGAGACAACTGGATTAAGGGGTAAATGATGGCAGATCTCTGTGGAAAACCAAAAAGGATATTTTGCTTCCAACTGTGGATGCTGTTTCTTTCCAAAAACGTGACTCTTGTTGAGAATCAGGCAGTCAGAGAAGCACAGGTGACAGCATGGTTCTCATTACAGAAGGAGAAAGCAGAGCCCTGGAAGCTTGCAAATTGTACATGCATAGTAATAGGCTTCATGAAAAACAAAAATTACATCAAATCGCTCTTCAAAAACAAATTCACTTTTATGAATAAATACAGCCTGGGGTATTCTCAGAGTTCAGGGAAGGGCAGAATTGAGGTTACATTTGCAAAATCTCCCAGCAATGCATAAATGAGTTAGGCTATAAATGAACACTAGATTTGCCTCAACCCTAAGAGCTTCCATAAAGCATAAAAGCTTTTAACTCCCTGTGAATAATACTTTCCCATAAAAATCTGTCTTCCTGAGCTCTATTTCTATAATTTCTGTATCTATAATTTGGGGCCGTGTTGTTATTTTAAGATACAGTGAAAAGTAGTTTCAAAGAAATAGTTCTTACAAACACATCTGTGTGCTGAGCCAGTTAACTGCCCTCATGTTTTCTCAGCAGCACCTCCTCTGATTATGCATTTATCAATCCCAGATTCAACTTGATTCCTGCTTATCACTCCTCTCTCCCTTCTGCTATCCAAATCCTTCAAGGCCAAGATCTGGGAAGCATGTCCTGTTTACTCCAAGCCACGCTGACCTCCCCTTCTCCAGCTCATTTGGATTTACACTGTACCAGATAATTTAGTGCTTGAATGTACACTTGCAATTCTATTGCTCTCTAATAATTTCATAAGACTTAACATAAGTTGCTGCAACTAGATTGTGATTTCTTTGGACTCTAAAAACATGACTTCTTTTATGTGAATCCATGGTAGATGCTTAATAATATCTGGAAGAAAAGAAACAGAAAATAAGGGAAAGAGAGAGTCAGCCAACAAATACTTACTGCTTGACTGATTAGATGGAAGAGTGCATGGCAGGACATCGTGAGAGGGTGCGCAAATACATTCTTTTAAGAAAATAACAGCTGGACCCTAAAGAGACACAGTATGATATAGGGTTTAAGACTGAGGGCCCCAGAGTCAGGATCCCTGGCTTTGAGTTCTGTCTACCACCTTCCTAACAGTATTATCTGCTTTGTGCCTCACTTTCCATAGGTTTTCAAAATAAGGATAATAGCTATACTGTTGTGGAGATTGAATGGGCTGACATGTGGTAAGTCCTTAGTTAGTATATGGCTATTATGAAGTAAGTACTTCATAAATGCTATTGTTATTACCATTTTGGTTTGGGTTAATAGCAATTCCCCGAGTGAATGGGACTCATGTCCATTGTTTTTGCTATAGACAGATAAGAAACAAAACAGAAATGGATTAGGTTTACAGCTAAAAAGAAGGAAAGAAAAATTGACAAAACCAGTGAGTTTTGAAATTTACACAAGAACTACTTAAAGAATGAGCTTGATGCATTACAAAGAGACCCATGGAAGCCTGATTTCTGGATGTGGAAAAGAAAAAAACGAGATTGTTAAACAAGCTCAGTGTCCAAGGACTGAGTGAGAGGAAGGACCTTAGGGAGTCTCATGGTTGTTCTACGCTAAGCTAAGAAGAAAACTCAATGAACTCTTTCAAGCTAAACAGAGCTTGAGTCAATGCTTTGCATCTGCATTATTGGACTGTACCAAAGATGCATTAGTCAGGACACACTAGGCTATGTTACAGTAATAAACATCCCCCACATCCCCAGAACTTAATGAAAGTTTGTATCTATCTCATACCACATGTCTATACTGTCAGCAGGAGGCAGAGGACTCTGCTCATCATAATATATGAAGAACTCAGGCTGCCAGAAGCATCAGTATATTCTGATACCATCTCAAAACCATGCTTCATGGCTTCCCACAGCAGAGAAAGAAAGAGTGGAAGTTTGGGCATCATCGTTTAAAGGCTTCTGTACAGAAGTAGCATATTACTCCCACTCACATTTCACTGGCCATTGCAAGTCACAGGCTGTAACTCGGGTGGGGGGGAAATATTCTCCCAGCCTGGGGAAAAATATCTTTGAAACTGAAATCAGCCAAAGGGAGAAGTAAAGTTGGAGAAACCAGTTTCTTACTTACAAGCAGTTGTCTTTTTCTGCTCGCCTATGTCTCTCACGGGCTGGCTGCAAAAAAGGACACCACCCAGCCTCTCCAGTCCAGATATGCCCTTGCTCCCCTTTATAATTACCTATTGATATGGAGATGGGCTGCTTCTCTCCACCCCTTGAAAACACCTATTGATATGGAGATGCACTAAGGCCAGGCAAGAGATTCTGGAAATATTGCAATTTTACCCACACAGGCCAATGCCTAAATTCAAGGAGTTATGCACTCAGGAGGAAAAAAGTAGGAATTTGGATGAGCCCTAGAGAAGTCAATACTAGCATAGCTTGCCCTGCAGATCCTTCCTACTCTGAATAGCTGTATGGCAGAGTGATAATGATATGCTATGACTGATATATGATATGGTATGATATGATATATGATAATATCAGCTACTTTTATTGAGCACCAATACATGCCAGGCACAGAAACATGGCACTCAATAAATGGTAGCTGTCCTCTTTGTCATTATTGTCATCATTGTTACTATTCTAATGCTAAGCACAGTCTTGTAGGGCAATATAATCTCTACTCCATATATTAAAAGAAAAATAAAACTGAGACTCAGAGAGATTAAAAATCTCACAAAAGGCCATATAGACTACAAAATATTGATCCCCTGTCTTTCTACTACAACATTCCATCTGCTCTAAAACATTTAACGTGGCCCTAGCCTATCTTTTCAAGGAGGTTTCCCACTTATCCCCTTATTGCAATTCACAATTTAACCAAACTACTCTCATTCTTCATAAGGTTCCTCTTTGTGCTTTTGCTCACGTATTTCCAGCAGGTTGAGAGACCTCTTCCTCCTTTTCATACACCTAAGTTTTCTGATCCTTCAGTGCATGCTCAGCAAAACCACTTCTTCCATGAAATTGTCCCCATGCCCTCCAACAAACTTTTTCCCTTCTGATATCCTATAGTACCTTACCACTGCCGATGTCAGCACTGTATTTACATCTGACTTCTCCCTCCTCACTGTGAGCCCCAGGAAGGCAGGGTGTGCATGTGCGTCTCTGACCGTGTATGAACCTTAGTGCACGGACAGATGTACAGGCTATGCTGTGAAACCTTATTTTCTTGAAATTACAGTAGATCTGATTTTGACAATCCTCATGGCCAGTCTGGTAGGATATTCAATAGCAGTTATCATTCAAACACTCCCTCCCTAGAGCTCCGTGTATGTCCTAGGCATGAGGAAACCTTTCGCGGAGGCTTTGCTCTGGGTTCCCAGAAGTGGCAGCTGACATGCACATAGTCCCTTGAAAGTTCTGCTCTGTCCAGGGCAGGGATCTGGGACTCCTAAATCTGTTGTTATGGAAGGTGGAGCAAGCAGCCAACGCCTGCCTGGCCTCCTCTCAACCTCCAGGCTCCAGGTCATGGAAAGGAGGTGAGCATGGTGGGTCGTAAGGCCACACAGACCTCCTAGCTCTGGGTGAAAACCCCTCCGCTCTGTGGTACTGCTATGCTCTCTCTCACCTTCCCCACACCCAACATAGTTCCCTTGCTCCAGCTTTCAGAATACCAAACCCAAGAGAAAACTCTGCAGGCAACTTCCACTGTCTGCCCTGCCACAAACCCCTGCTTCCACCCTAAGGCACAGAAGGTCAAAACAGTCCATTCCTTGGAATATGGACAGAAAAATACAAAAAACGGAATTTGAATAGATTATCCAACTCTGCAAGCCTCAAGTGTTGATCTGCACAAAGGAGCCTTTGTCCACTTGATTAAAGGCATCGATGATGGGAAGATAGTCCAGGAAATGCAACAGGTTGATTCCGTTAAATGAGCCGGTATGAGAGCCTTTTAACATACTTCCTCATGGAGCCGGCACTGTTACCTCGGGCAGGCCTGCGCGGCAGCACCGGGAATTGGCCTACAGTCGTACAAAAGTCTAAATGATAGAATCCTACTTAATGGGAGCCAATCAGAAAAAGTGGGTTTTGAAGGGTTGTTTAAAAATATGACTGAAATAAATGTTGACAGTTGCTTCAACAAAATTATATTGACTTGTTTAAAATAAAAGCTTTGACCTATGTGCTCACATATATAATGTGTTTGCCATGAAATCTGCATTCTCAAGGATATTCCATTTTGATATTTTTTTGGCCTAGAGTACATGGACTTAAAGAGATCTGTGAAACCCTGGAATTTTATGCAAATTTATTTATGTTGCTGCATATGTATGTATTTCTGGGGAAGGGAGTCCATGCATTCCATCAGATTGTCACAGGAGTACACAGATCATAAAAGACAGTGTCCAACATACACATGTATTGCTAAACTCCCTCTTCATTTTTTCCTGCTTTCTAGGTAACTTAAAATAAATAAATCAGAAAATTACCAAGTAGCCTTCAAATCGACACATGATCTTGATGGATTCCATTAAGAGCCGCCTATAATGACACTGTGCCTTACTTTGCAACCTGAGTCCAAATGAGAATTCCTAATCACTGGAGTTATAACATAAAGGGAAGCATAGTACAGAATTCTAAGTAAGAGCCATGGCATTATGAGAGAGGGTGGCATACATCCTTGAGCTGGGGTGGATGTGGAAACCTCCACAAGGTAAGGTCACTTCACTCCTGTAAATAAGAGGAAAATCTTCAGTGATAGAGGAGAAATGCGAGACCACCAGCTACTAGTGAGCTCGCTGTACAGTTGAGAGAGTAAATCTCCAATGTCAGAGACAAAATTGAGGTGATATGAAAGGTTGACACAATGTTTACACCTCATCACAGAAAGGAAGTTGAAAGCTGGTGGTTAAATGGAGCCTGTTCCTACTGAAGGAACTATTTCTCGTCAGTGGAAATGGTGGATAGTGGACGCAGGCCCTACCCCAACTGACGCCCATGTTTTGCTTTAAAGGGAGTGTGGAACTTCTGGAGTCCATGTCTCTACAATCCCCAAACCTACAGTCCTGTCTATCTCCCCTGGGGACACATCACATGAGGAATGTGAAAGTGTAAGCTTCCTGAGGACAGGCATTACAGTAATAGTGCCTAATACTTTGTCTCATGGAATCCCCACAATAGCCAAGGAGATACTGCTATTATATCATTTTGCAGATGAGGAAAGGCAGAGATGTTCATTAATTTGCCCAAGTTTAAGTGGTAAGGATGGAATTTGAACTCAGGCAGACTGTTTCCTAAGTAACCACCCTCAGGAACTGCTCAAGACCACTCCTATGGCTGTTTCATTCATGCTACCCAAGTAAAGTGATTTTCAAGTCGTACATTCTCAAATATTTGTCAAATAAATGAGTGAGGCTCGTACGGGATGTTGCCGGTACACCACGTCTAACTCCACCCATTTTCCTTCTATCTAAGGAGGCATATCAGTAAGAGGGTGAATCTTCTACGACAAAAACATGAGTTTGCATACACAAATTTTAGTGTGTTCTTAAACTTGGGTAGTCTCAAATTCTACCAATTTTCAGCAACCAGCACATTATAAGACCATTGTTGAGAGAATGGAGGCTGGTTGTTCTGTGCAATGACTCCCCAGAACTGACACCTGGGGAAGCGCCCAGCAGAGATGACACAGGAGAATCTGTGGGAACTCCAGGAGCATTCCTCCTCCCATCCCTCCCGCGATCACAGAGCAATGTGGGGCTGTGCCGCCCCCTGAGGTTTACATTTCCAGGGTTCCCTCGCACCAGCTGTGGCCACATACCTCACTTCTGACCAGTGCAACATGAGCAGAGGCGTGCTATGTGGCTTGCAGGCCTGCTCCTTGAAACCTTGCACATAGGTGCCCCTACACTGCCACCTCCATGACAGCTGAAAGGCCTGGGCTCAGATAATGCCTTCTGGCCCTTCTGCCCTGACCTTATTGGAAATGCAGAGCTGAGGGCCCCAGCCAGAATCAAAAAGTGAATTTAACCAGCTCCACGAGTGACCACTGCATGTTGAAGTTGAGAAGCACTGAACTGGGAGGTCAGAGAAATTAGATGAAATGAAGCCCATGGACTCCTCCTCAGAATAAGCTCTGGAACAGAGCTGCCCACACCCTGGCTCACCCACCTCAAACTGTTCCATGAGGAAAAAATCCACTTCTATCTTTGTTAAGCAGCTAAATGATTATCGAGTCTCTCTGAGAGCAGCCTAGACTTACCCTGACTGACACAGTGAGAAAATATGTTCTTCTAGAGATCAGCAGTGAACACCTTGGAGGAGAATGTAGGGGCAAGTGCCAAAGGAACCTCAGTCCTTTGCTTCTGATAGTGCATTTGAAGGACGCTATTAGGAGTGTGCTTTCTACTGTGCAACCCAGATGTCAGGCAGGATCCTGACATCTCTCAGGATACCCCTTTCAGATCTGGTTAAGATCGACTAGCCTTAACTCTAAGACTTCACGGAAGCCCAGAACTTTCTCTTTAGTTTCTGCAAATTCCTGGGGATTTCTTCTCCCCACTTCTCTCAGCCTCTGCATGCCCATTACTACACGCTGTTCTGGTTTCATCACATACCAGTCTTGATGTGAAACTTGGACCCTCCCCTGACTGCCAGTGGGATGTCACCCTTCTCCATGGCTCCCACAGGAAACACCACTCAAGATTCAAGACATCACGCAAAGAAGTCCTATAAGACCTTAGTCTTTCCCTGACCCTCCCCACACTTCCTCGCTCGCCTTCCCTGGTATAGCTGAGAACAGTCCCAGCCAAGGGGAGGGGACAGAGGGGAAGGAATACTGTACCAGAAGAGCAGGAGAGGGAAGTCCACTAGTCTCAGGTTCTGGAAGGACTTTGCCGAGACCAGGCAGCAGGGTGCTTCCACTGATTTCCCAGCCTGGGGTCTGCGGCCTCAGCTTCCCTTTCCTCACAGCCTCACCTTCTGTCGGAGGAGCTGGGGCATAGCTTACCCTAAATTACTCCACGTATACACTCACTCGACCGCCTTTTATAATACATCTACTACATGCAGGCACTGTGCTAGGCATGGAGGATACCAGGGTCAGACGACATGAACTCTGACCTCAAGTTGCTGGATGTCTGTTGGGGAAACTAGCTGGAAAAGTGAAGATCATGAAACACTGTGGTTATGGTCTGGTCACGATCTGCACCAGGCACAGGGCAGGGGGCAGGAGCGGCATCTTGGTGTCCTGGGATGCGGGAGGGAGGCCTTCCCCAAGGGCCGTCACTCAGCCTGACACCTGAGGTCAGTGAGGGCAACAGGAGAACGTTCCGAAGCCTAGAACCGTCTATGCACAGGCTCAAAAAGATGGTTTCCTTGGGACCAACTAGGAATATTCAAGTGTGCATAGCAGGGGAGGGAGGGGGCTGAGAGATGAAGCAGGTGGGCCCGGCCAGGCTGCTAAAGTTCTTCACATATACAAAGCATGGAGCTTCATCTAGATGCTTACCTTTTGTTGTGCCATGGATCCCTTTGAAAGTCTGATGAAATCTATGGACACCTTTGCAGGAAAATGTTTTTATAGGTATAAAAGGCAACACTTAAGATTACAAAGGAACCCAATTGTATTAGACAGAATTCTATCCTGGTGAAGACCTCAGGTTAAGAACACCTGGAGGTGATCAAGGACCAGAAAGCAGGGAGGTGTCATGATCTTATTTTCATTTCAGAAAGAGCACTTTTTTTTTTTCAACAGCTGGGTGGCAGTGCGGGGGGCGAGTAGGGGGAGTGGCCGCTGGAGGGACACGACCCTAGAGGTTGAAGAGACAGTCTGGCAGCTGCCCGAGTGAGGAGGTCTTGGTAAAAATGAGATGGTGATTATTACTATTATTATTTATTACATGACACTTCTAAAGCAGCCCTCTATACTGCCCAGCACCTTCATTAATATTAAATATTTTGTAAAACCCCTATAATCATCCTGAGCCAAAAGTCAATGATAATATAACCCACCTACACACCTTCCTACACCTTTAGAAAAAAAGAAACTGAAAAAGTAACTCTGAGTAAGATCATAGGCATTCACTGCTCACGCACGATCACACTAGACCTGATCAAGCAGTCGGTGTCCAGAGTCACTGTGAGGGCAACGGTGACAAAGGCTGACCCACACAGATGCGTTAAGTCGGCGACTGTGATTCCTCAGGGACTACTGCCACTGTGAGTTCCCCAAAACCTTGAAAAACTTAAATTTCAAAACAAGAAAAAATCCTTTTTTTGTCCATTTACACAGCAATTATGTTCTTAGAAGAGACAGTGTCGATTAAAACCATACAAAAATATTTTGTGTTAGTAAGTGTGGTGAAGTTAGGTCCTGGGTTTAGATCACTGTAACTGGGTTTTCATTATATGAATAGTTGGTGGGGTATCTGAAAGACTTGTGGGATGGGTACAGTTTATTGGTGTGTATAATTTCCCCATGGATTGCAGGATGTCTGATATCCCCGTCCCTAGTCTTTTTTCATCATAAAGTTCAAAAAATATGCCCCAACAAAGCTGTGAAATGCTGCATTAGACAGCACCATGCCTGTTGAGAATCATTAGTATACAGTAGTCAGGATCTGAAACAGCAAGTTAGCACTGGTTTTGTGTGTGTGAGTGTGTGTGTGTGTGTACACACGTGCACGCGTGCTCATGTGTGTGTTAGGGGTAGGAGAAGGAAGAATGGAATGGGATGTGGAGAAAAAGTAAGAGGAACTGCCAATATCATATTTCTGAGGCCCATTTCTAAAGAGGGAAATGTTGAGAGTATTCATAAAAGGCCCCAGGCCTTGACAAACTCTTCTATCGATGTCCAGATTTGGTTAGCTCCTGAGGCTTCAAGAAAACGGCAAGACGTTTGCTCCATCAGCCTCTTCAACTGTACCAAAGGGGGGGTTACCCTATGACCCCTCAAGCCATTTACTAATGACCTGCAGCATGAGACTCGATGGCTTTTCTCATTAGTGCATGACTACACTGCAAATGTTATTGCCAGCCAGCCGATTATAAAAGCATAAAGAGAAAATAATTAGCACATCATTTTACATAGAGTAAATTTTAGTGCAGCCAGTTTGTCAGAGATGCAATTTCATGGGATTACAGCCATGCATTAATGGAGTTATGGGACACTGTTAATTTGTTATTTCAAGTGAAATCCTTATCTGGCCAGTTAGCTCAGTTAGTTAGTGCCTAATGCTAAGGAGGCCAAGGGCATGGGTTTCCCCCCTTTGCTGTCCAGTTTGACTTTGTGATGTTGCACAACTGCTGACTGGCACTGCCGGCCAACCAGCTCATGTGGGAGGCTGTTCATCCCACACAGTGTGATTTCCCAGGTTCCATGAGCACAGATGACGCAGAAATATTTGCTGAGACAATTTAAATTCAAAATACATGTACAAAGAGAACAATATGAGGGCTCCTTGCAGTGATGGAACTGTTCTGTATTTTGGCTTTGATGGTGGATACATGACCCTACCCATGTGATAAAATTCTGTATGTACATACACACCCACAAATGACTACAAGTAACACTGGGGAGTTCCTACAAGACTGGTGGATTATATTAAAGTCAATACATTAGTTCGATATTAAAGTTTTTTGCAAAATGTTACATTGGGGGAAATGAGTAAAAGCTACAGGGGATCTCTCTGTATTCTTAGAATTGCACATGAATCTACAATCACACCATTAAATTTTTTTCCTAAAAATGCCCATATGTTTGGTGATGGCTAAATAGAATAAACCTTGTATTCCTAAGAAAATTCCTAATTCAGGAAGACTCAATGGCTCCCAAATATTATGCCTAAGTGCTCTAGGAACACAGTTCCTCTGGTTTGGGATCCAGTCTTCATTCTGTTTCAAAAAATGGAGGCTAGATATTCAAACTTTCCCTTCTCAAATCCCATCAGTTTGGTTCATATTAGTTTTAATTATAGTCTCATAGATGAGTTAATGGTGAAATCCTAATATTTAGATTTGCATGCTGAGAAAAAAATGGGATTTTTTTTTTTTAGCTTCTTCTAAATATCTCTCATCTCAAGTATGTAACCATATAAAATCCTCATCTGGAAATGGAATTCCTTCTCAGTGCAGTCTTATGAGATAGCCAAACCGAATTTACCTGAGTGCCATATTTATCCTTAGGCTATGAGTTCTCCACCTCCGATAAATTATCCCAGGTGAGACTTGGGATGAATTTGGAATGGACTACAAAATGAGACTGAAGAATTTCATCCTTAGAAAACTCTCAGAGGAAAATCAACAACCATATATCTAGAATGAGTAGACTTCAAGTCTGCCATGAGTGCTTCTGTGAAAAAAGTTTCCCCTGGCCAATTACAGGAAGGGAATGCTCCAGTCCATATTCAGCCCTCTACTCCATAATGGGTTGGACAGTGTCTCCCCAATATTCATGTCCACCCAGAATCTCAGAATGTGATCTTACTTGGAAATAAGTACTTACATCTGCTAAGACCCTAAGTTAAGATGAGGTCACACTGGATTAGGGTGGGCCCCGAATCCAATGAAGGGTGTTCTTATAAGAAGAGGACATACAGAGACACATGTAGGGAAGACGACTGCATACAACAAAAGCCGAGGCTGGAGGGGTGCAGCTACCAGCCACAGAATGCCAAAGATCGCCAGCAAGCCCCAGAAGCTAGAAGAGGTGCCTGTAACAGAATCTCCCTCAGATCCTTCAGAAGGAACCATTGCTGACCAGCCCTTGATTGTGGACTTCCAGACTGTTGAATTGTGCTGTTTGTGTTGTTTTAAGAATAAATTTGTGTTGTTCTAAGCTACCAAGTTTGTGGTAATTTGTTATGGCCCCCTAGGAAATGAATAAAACCTCCATCTCAGAGAATCTGCTGTCTTTATTAGCAGCTTAAAAGCTTTGAGAAGTTCTGAAATATAAATTAATTTAATCATGGGACCATTTTTTTTTCCTCCATATAACACCTATTATTCTCTCATGGATCATATTATGAAAATACTATTGTAGACAATTTCAAATGTCAATGTGCATATGAATCACTTGAAGTTTTTTTTGTTGTTTTATTGTTTGTTTTTAAATGAAGTTGCTGATTCAGCAAGTCTGAGATGGGATCTGAGATTGTACACTTCTAACAAGCTCCCAGGTCATGCAGATGCTGCTGGTCCTTGGACCATATTGGAGTGCAGGTTTATATACAAGGAGCCAGGGGCCTGGAGCAGACAGTACGCCAGGCTCCTGCCAGTTCAAAGGACAGTGACTTAGCCATCTTCAGTGGCTTGGTTTTTGTGCCCAGCTCTTGACTTCCTTATAAGAAGGAATTTTGCAGAGCCTCCTTCCACACCGGGTGGAAAAACTTCCTTGCCTCACTGATATCAGCTTAGCCATGTGATTTGCTTTGAGGCATGGAAAGTTCATAGATGAAAAACATAGAATATCAGATGGGACCCCAGGATGAAGACAAGCAGACAAGATCTGCACCCAGCCAGAAGTCTGAAGCCCAGCTTGGCCCAGCTTAAGCCCAACCTAAATCAGCCAAACCACAGGCTACTTACAGATTTATGAAAGAAAAATAAAGGCTTACTATTGTAAGCAACCAAGATTTGGGGATTGTTGGTGATACAGCAAAAACTCACAAATACACCATCTTGGTATTCTATCCATCCACCCATAACTACAAATGCAAATATTTAACCCTAAGCTGGGAGGTATGTATTGGCAGCCTACCATCTACCCAGTACAAGGAGTTGAAGATAGGAATCTTACTCAAAGAACTGATAGCCTAGCTTAGGGAGAAAGTGGCTTACACCTGAAAGAATAAATCACACTGTAAAATTGTTTAAGATTAAGAGTAATAGAAGTTTGGTTTAGTCTTAAGTAGACTGGAGTTGTCAGAGGAAGCTATGGATGGGCCTTGGGTAGGTAAGGAAAAGTGGAGAATTCGTTCTGAGGGGATAGGGATGTCCTTTGGAAAAAAAGGTTCTAATAGAGTAAAATGCCCCCAAGCTAACAAGGTATTGATTGCAAAATTCAAACCACCTTCACTGACCATTATGGGAAAGTTCACATACATTATTATACCATGGCAGGCTATTTGTGACCTTTTGGAGGAGACAGAACATTCTACTGGTACATTAGTCACTCCTGGCACAGCAGCAATTGGAGGCGCAAGGAGGAACTGCCAGTGGCCAGCTTTCAGTAGCCATGACAAAGCGAAGACAGCGAAGCCCGTGTGGCATGAGCAGAAGTCAGTGTTCCTTATTTGCCCAGTGGGACTGACAGAGGCTAAGAAATATTGGAGCAGGAGAAAAAGTGCTTTGCACCAAATTACTTTTTATTCCTCACTTAATAAAAATTTCCTGGGTTGTCTTCAGTTATCGCAGCTGGGTTCATGATTCATAGATCATAAATGTATGCACAGAGCAATTCTTCTGATGATGTGCTGGGGATTAGGGAAACTTTGGAGGGAAGAGTGGGTCTGTGCAGGCTGACTAATAACCAGCTCCAGGGTCTGCTTACCTACAGGATGAAAACAAGAGTGAGGGGGAAGCCAGAGAAGGGAAGCAATACCCAGTGGCTCCTATAACAGGGATTTTAATTGTTTCAAAGATAAGCCTTATAAATGTTCTACTCCTATATATTCATTTAAAGATTGGGTTAGGAAACTGAGGCCCAAAGAAAAGTAATTTGCCAACTGAATCAGTCTGGACCCAGAACAAGAATCTCACACTCAAGACTCCCTGGCCATTGTTTTTTCCCACCTGCAGAAAGAAGTCTCAGGATGACAGAAAGAGCTGCCTATTCCCTATAGGTCCAACCCACGCAGAATTCTGCAGTGCCTGCTCCCAAGCATGTCTCTGACAAGGATGTTGGAGGCAGCTCCTCCTCGGGAAGAAGCAGCCCAGGACGCACAGAAGCCCTACCATGGTGTAACTCCATGGGGGAAATCTTCCTCCCAGCCCGAGGCAAATTACCTTTGAAACCGAAGTCAGTCAGAGGGAGAAATAAAATGGGAGAAACCCGTTTATTGCTTACAAGCAATCATCCGCTTCTGCTTGCCCATGTCTCTCACCACCTGGCTGCAAAAAGTAGCCCCCCAAACTTCTCCGGTACAGATATGTCCTCACTCCACCCACCCTTGTAATCACCTATTGATACAGAGATGAACTACTTCTCTCCACCCCTTGGAAACACCTGTTGATATGGAGATGCACTAAGGGCAGGCAAGAGATTCTGCAAATACTGCATTTTTACCCACACCTGGTCAAAGGGCAGGGGAGAGTTCCAGGCAGTACAGTCTATGGTCCTCATACAGTCCTCCCGTCCCACATCAGTGCCTTCCCCCACCCAACGACTGGGCCAGAATTGTCAGAATCTGGAGGCAGAAGGTGGTAACCAATAATGTAACAGCTAATACTTACTGAGCACTCTACATGAATTGTCTCATTCAACCTCACCAAAGCCCATTTTACAGATGAGGCAATCAAAACTTAAAGATATTAATTAACTTGTGCAGGGTCTTGAGAAGCATATTGAGTGGGGGTGGGGTTTGAAGATGAAGTTTTGACACCAGGGCTTCTGCTCCTAACCTCTATTATACATTGCTTCACCACAGAAGCAATGTCTGTGCCTCTGGCTAAAATTTATTTATGCAAGCATGGCCAAAGACATACTCCTCCCTCTACCCCACCCAGGAGAGTTCTCTAATTGCCAAATCAGATCCTTTGACCCACCCTTTGCTCTCAGAAGGAAAGATTATCTTGTTTTATAGGATTTGAGAATGGGCAGGGTCTGGCTGCATCTGGAGGAGGCATGAAAGGAAATGCCACATCTTAGGATGAGCTATGAAATAAAGCATAGCAAAGAAAGAAGAAGGGAGAGAGCAGATGGGTCTGTAGCCCATAAAGGCAGATGGGGCAGGTCATCAGACAGTGGTGAGTGAGAAGCTCCAAGCGGCATGAGATGCAAGAACTGAAGAGTGGATCTGAAGGTCCTGCTGGGGATTACCTTGCTTCTGGGATTTGCTTTGGGGATAAAGTTAAATACGAAGTTCCTTTCATATTATGGCATAGCTATTAAATTGTCAGTAAATGTGACACCATCCCAGAGCTAAAGAAAAATATGAATGCACCATGAATTTGAAACCTAAGTGTAAATTTAAATAGGTTAATAGCTATTAAGAAACAAAGATCAGAAAGCATCTCCATGTGCAAACTTGTTACTCATACTGGGTAGGGGACAACTTTCCAGGAACATAGCAGGTTCAGAGAAAAGGCCATCAACCATGAGAAGGGGCCCTTCTGCAAGTCAGAAGCCTGCAAGCCCATCATTTAGAGCAAGAAAAGAGAAAATGGCAAGAACTAAGAGGCCACAAAGAATACTCCTGCAAACATATAGGCAGCATCTTTCGGGGACCTCCTGGATTAGCTGGGAGATTTGAGGGGAAATAAATCTACAGTGATTCTAGCTAAGGTAGAGGCAGAGAAATGCTGTGGGTTCTGCTCTCATGATCTTAATATTACCCCTAGTTTGGAGAAACCTGAGAAAATGTGGATAATCCTATCTCCACTGAAAAGCTGAGAAAAGCAGAAACCAAAAGTTGGCAATGTATTGAGATGATACATATTACCTTCAAGCACAGGTAGCAAGACAGTTCTGTCCGCAAGACAAGTGGGGATTTCAGTCTTGGTTCGGAAACTGCAAAGGGGCCCTGAGCTGTGGATTTAGGAGATGATGCTGCAGAAGCTATGTGGGCTGTGAGGGAGAAAAAGTGTGCAGAGGCCTGAACTTCCCAAAACCCAGCTTCTCGGTTGCTTAGCAACCCCTGGCCTGGGGATGAAGCAGTGAGTCTTTCAGAACTCTGTAGTGAGCACTTTGTTTTAAGTGGCAAAATTATATCTGAGTCACCAAAGAGTTATTTTGGCTTTCAGAGGTAACAAGCTCACCACGAGTGGCAGTTGCACACCAACGTTTACTAGGGTTCAACCATGAGCTGCCCTGGGGGAATCCCAAGAAACAGGAGACAGCCCCAGTTCGTCCCAAAGAGTTCACTACCTAGATAACACATACTTCTATGTGAAAAGTATTGAAAAGAAATATATCTACCTCTCAGGATATTTTTAATTAAGATATGTGCTCTGGAAATGCACTGGATTATTTTATTCATTTGTTCATATGCATATGTATTCTCCTGTTCCATTGTAGTGGAAAGAAACTCAGCTGCCCTCTAAAGAAACATCTAAAGCAAAGGAAGAAGAGCAATCAGCCAGTATCCTAGGATTAGAGCGTGACAAAATATTGCGTGACCCAATCAGATTGCCATCCCCCTAGGTCACTGCTTCGCAAAGATGTTCACTATACAAAGAGTAATTGATTTCAGTACAAAGCACTGCATTTGGAAGTAAAATAGTTGACACATCGACCCCAACATCCCAAAACAGGGAGCCAAAACAACCTGAGGTAGACTCTTTCCAACAAAACCTTAGTGACAAGAAAGACCAACCAGGCTCTAGAAATAAAATGACTTCTAGATAGAGGGAAGTCTAGCCTGGATTCATACAGACAGTGTCTGTACAGTGAGTTGGTTTTAACACAGAGTGTGGATGATACTGAAAGAGCCCATAGTCCCATGTGTTTGCCCTGGGAATGATGACAGTGCACATGGCATAGAATGAAGGATTACCACTGCTCACAGCTGGCACCTGTGGAGGGAGAGCGTCCCTTCTGCTCTGCTGCACTGAGGAGCAGGCACAGCAGGCTGGCTCTGCCCAGGCCCTCACCTGTACACATGGGGGCAGCAGGGAGCAGTGGGCTCCCACTTACAGGTGGGGGCACACATGCTACTTGGCACAGTGTTAGCCCAGTCCACATGAGTTCTAGCAAAAAATCAATGGAAGGCTGGCATCCCAAACTGGAAACCTCCACATTTACTAATCTGTCATAATTCTAGCTGGTTTTAAAGAAATAAGGAGTGACATCACCAAGATGGCACAGTAGGACATCCCAGCTTCCACCTCCACAAAGAACAGCCACCCATGAGCAAAAGTAGCTCTGGGAGTGCTCGGGAGTCCACTTAAGAAGCTTCACCAATGCAGTGGAACAGAAAAGCTGAGAATAACCACACAAAAAAGAGAAGGAAGAATGGTTTCATTTTGCCTGCATCATCCCAGGCCAGCCCTGCCCGGAGCCAAAGGGAACTGCCTGGACCCATAGAGTTCCCTCCGACCAGGAAAAGGACAGCAGGGTGAGTGGCCGGCTTCCCCAGCCATTCTGGCACTGCACAAAGGACTTGCTTCATTTGCAGAGCTGAGACATCCAGAGACCGTCAAGAACAAGGACAAAGGCCACAAGCATCAGCCACATGGTGGGAGCTGCTGTGTTCCCCGTGGTCTGCTTTTAGGAGGACCCCAGCAGTTTTCACCACTGAAGAAACCAAGAGCCAGCACAGCTGCCTTAGACCCCTGTTTTCTCTGCTGAGAGGCCCACAGGTTTTTGAGTCTGCAGACTCCAGCTGCCTGAGTCCTTCCCCATTCCCCCCTGCCCGTGTCCTTACTCCCACTGGAGCCACCCCCACCCCCACTCTGGATCCACCTATAGCCACCCCTCCCAGCCCCAGCCTCTGTGGCTATGTGCATGCACAGAGCCAGACCAGAACCTGGATGCCTGCCCCCATCATCATGCACATTGAAGAAGCCCCAAATAAATGGAAAGACATCCCATGTTCATGGTTTGGAAGAATTAATATTTTAAAATGTCCATTCTACTCAAAGTGATCTACAGAGTCAATGCAATTCCTATAAAAATGACAATCACATCTTTCCAGATATATAAAAAAAAAAATCCCAAAATTTGTATGGAACCGTGAGAGACCCCAAATAGCTAAAGCAATCTTGAGCAATAGAAAAGCTGAAGGCATCATACTTCCTGATTTCAAACTATATTACAAAGCTATAGTGATCAAAACAGTATGGTATTGATACAAGAGACACATAGACCAACCGGAACAGAATAAAAAGCACAGAAATAAACTCACCATACATGGTCAATTTACAACAAAGAAGCCAAGAATATACAACAGGGAAAAGATAGTGTCTTCAATAAATGGTGATGGGAAAACTGGATGTCTACATGAAAAAGAATTAAACTGGATCCTTATCTTAGACCATAGCCCAAAGTCAACTCAAAATGGATTAAAGACTTAAACATAAGATTTGAAACAGTAAAACTCCTAGGAGAAAACATAGGGGAAAAGCTCTTTGATATTAGTCTTGACAATGATTTTTTTTTTGGATATGACACAAGAAATACAGTCAACAAAGCAAAAATAAGTAAGTAGGACTACACCAAATTAAAAGTTTCTGCACAGCAAAAGAAACAATCAAGAAAATGAAAAGGCAAACTATGGAATGGAAGAAAATATTTAGAAACTATGTATCTAATAAGGAGTTAATATCCAAAAAAAATAAGGAACTCATATCACTCAACAGCAAAAAAAACCCAATTAAAAAAACAGGCAAAGGACCTGAATAAACATTTTTTTCAAAGAAGACATACAGATGGTCAATAGGTATGTGTAAAGATGCTCAACATCACTAATTATTGGAAACACAAATCAAATTGCTATAATCAAAAAGTCAAAAAATAAGTGTTGACTAGGGTGTGGAGAAAATGGACCCTTTGCACTGTTTGTGGGAATGTAAATTCGTGCAACCACTAAGACAGAATGGAGGTTCCTCAGAAATTTTTAAATAGAATTACCATATGATCCAGCAATTCCACTTCAGGTATATATCCAAAAGAAATAAAATCACTGCCTCAAAATTATATCTGTACTTTCATGTTGACTGCAGTATTATTCACAGTAGCCAAAATGTGGAAACAAATTCTCTGTGGCTAGATGAATGAATAAAAAAGATGTATTATATGTATATATACAATGGATTATCATTCAGCCTTTAAAAAGAAGGAAATCCTGCCATTTGTGACAACATGGATGAAGCTACAGGACAGTATGCTGAATGAAATAAGCCAGACACAGAAAGGAAATTATTGCATTACCTCATTTATATGTGGAATCTAAAAAAAGTCAAATTCATAGTAACAGAAGAGAATGGTGGTTGCCAGAGGCTGAGTGTGGATGAAAAGAGTGATACAGTAACTAAAGGACATAAACTTTCAGTTACAAGGTAAGTTCTGGAGACCTAATGTACAATATAGTGAGTATAGTTAGTAATAATGTATACTTGAAATTC
Organism: Smutsia gigantea; assembly: GCA_032199065.1. Taxonomy (NCBI): domain Eukaryota; kingdom Metazoa; phylum Chordata; class Mammalia; order Pholidota; family Manidae; genus Smutsia; species Smutsia gigantea. The sequence goes on from JAVSCE010019458.1 coordinate 244,043, forward strand.
ACTAAGAGAGTGGATCTCAAGTGTTCTCAACACACACACACAAAATGTTAATTATGGGAGGTGATGGATATGTTAACTTGTTTAATTGTGATAACCACTTCACAATATATACATATATCAAAACAACATATCCCTTAAATATTTTTGTCAAAAATAAATAAATAATTTTAAAATAGAAAGAAAGGAAAGAGGAGTGAAGACAAATGCACCCAGGGTGCTATGGGACAATTCATACCATGTTTCCCTCCTTAGAACATGATACAGGCCAGTCCCCCCCTCCTCATCCACCTAACCAGGGCCATGTGTCACGGCCCATTCAGCTATTCTGAGATGATAACAAACGCATCTGTTTTCCAAGCATGGGTGTATATTTTGTTTTTAAGTAAAATCATGCCTGGAAAACATCATAAGGTGGTCCTAGATGAAGAATCAATGAAAAGCACTCACCATTTCTATGCGAGTAGTACTAAGCATGCATAGTGGGAATGGCAAATATAATTTTGAGAGATACATACGGAAGGATTGAGGGAAGATGTGTAAAGATGGGGATCACATTAAGATATGAGAAGAGAAAAGGAAAAATTAAACAAGCTTGACAAAATGTCGACTTACTAAATCCCTGTAGTGATGAGCTCATGTGCTTACAGTATATGTATATATAAACCATAAAATGCTTAATGCATTATACTTTTCTTTTGCAAGTATTTGAAAATGTACACAATAAACTTTTTTAGAATAATGGGATTGAAAAAAAATGGAGAAGCAATAGAATTTTCAGTAGTTCTGCATATGCTTCACCCTTGTGAAAGCCAGCCAGACAATATGGGACTCATCATAATGACCAAAATCCTGTATGTTCACAAATACTATCTCTATTTAACATATTCAATTTATTTTTATTTCACATGTAGAGGACTGAACTGACCATACTTGGTTCACGGCACATTAACAGCAGTCTAGGCAAGGCTTCTCTCTTATTCTATTTATTTATTCATTCTGATTCCTCTCCCTGCCTTTACATGAGCAACCTTCTCATTTAATGTATATGTCTTTGTATGTGTTCTTGCAAAATACACATTTTCTATGTTCACATATATTATAAATTCAGTCCTGAAAATATCAAACTGGATTATTATGGATTAGATTTTTTAAATGATCAATTACTGAGAAAAGTATAATCCATTTATATGGATGAAATTACTAAATAATTGGAAAAAATATGTGATATATAGCAACTTGGATAAGAAAACATGTCTGTGGCTGAAGTATTATTATAGTATATTTTTTCTCCTAATGGTAATAAAATATCTATTTAGCACTAATTTTTTCCAAGTTCTATAAAGAATATGCAACTTTATGAGATGTGTTTTTATGAAACTTAGATCAAATGTTTTGCTTACTGACAACAAAAGCAAAAGTAAACAAAAGCATACAACGAAAGTTTTGTTCTTGTAGTTAGCTCAGCTTTGCACCTGCGCACGTATCTTCTGGCGACCTGCAGACTTATTGGTTGGCCCATATATGACATTAGTCCAGCTGCCAATTCCACAATAAATTCTGCTGGTGTGGGCATTATCATCACGTATGCAATCTCTAACTTCCTAATGAAAGGTGGCACATACCCAGCAGATGTTCATTAAATATGAGGGTGGAAGAGCCTGATAAGAGAACACAGCCAAGATTGAAGAATATGCTAAATCTGGGCCACTGCTGAGTGTGAGAAAAACTTGGCTTTCAAGAATTCTTATAAATGAAGAAGACAGAGAATATAATTAACAATGCCTATAGGTTAAGGTCTTTGGCATGATTGAACATTTTCAGTAATTTTGTTATTGCTTTTTTCATAAATAAATTCTTTTTACCATATTCATTTTGTCATTCATATGTTAGTGCATTATAGAAAAAGGATATGACTTGATTTTTGTCTACCTCACTGAAGTATATCTTTTTCCTTTAGTTCTTATAAGAAAATTAATTTTAAGTGTTTTTTAATTACTTGCTTCCTTTCAAGAAACTAAGCATCGAATAAATTAGGAAACAGATGTGCCATGCAAACTACTAACATATAGGCCATCCCTAAATAAGTGAGTTCTCAAAGTTACTTAAAAGTCAGATGTTGAGTATTCAGAGTATTTTTTTTCACGTAAGTATTTTTTACCCAGAGCGGTTAGTTTTCCAGATCCATAAAAATCTTTCTATCCCATTAACACTGATGAAATTGTTTTCCTAGAACAGTTGTTCTCCACGTGTGGTCCACAGACCCTAGGGAACCGCTGAGACACTTTCAAGGGGTCTTCAAGATCAAAATTATTTTCATAATCACTCTGAGATGTTATTTACCTTTTCATTGTGTCAGTATTTGCTCTGAGGGCCCCAAAGCAGTGGTGGATAAAACCATCAGTGCCTTCACCCAAATCAACCCTAAGGCACTGTGGGAGTAGCTTTCATATCCTTCAGCATTACTCAAACATTCAAACATGTCCATGAAGAAGCAGTAAACATTACACATTTCATTAAGTCACAACTCTGAGGGCACATCTTTTTAATATTCTCCGTAACAAAATGGTGCATAACAAACTGCTGCTACATACCAAAGTACAATAGTCATCTAACAGGAAAAACAAAAACAAAAGCAAAAGTATGTGATTGTTCAAGTTGCAAGTGAACTAGCCACTGTCATGCAATCCCATTGTTTCTTAAAAGAACTGCCTTATTGTGCTTATTCATCCCTGCATATCCCGCAGATGTTTCCTCAAAACAGAAGGACGTGAGCCTGACACTTCCAGGGAAGTAACTAATGAATTTATTGCTGATGATTAAATTTGAGTTTTCAGATAGAAATTTATATTTTGGAAAACTTATATCCCTATCCATAAGTGTGATAGTGTCCCAGAATTTATAGACAGATGTGGTTTCAGATACCACACTGCAACTGACCTTTGAGAAATTACTATTGGTTGAATCTTCGTGTAATATCAAAGAATATTCACAATAATAAAAAGACTATTAAAATACTTCTTCTCTCCTAAATACATATCTGCATAAGGCCAGATTTTAGGTGTATCACTCAATCAAAATATTTCAGTCTGAATGCAGAAACAGATATGATACTACACCCGCCTTCTTGGAAGCCAGATATTAAAGATTTGCACAAAATTAAGACAATGCCATTCTTCTCACTACATTTTTTTGTTTTAGAAATATAGGGGGGGTTTTCATTAAAAACTGTTATTTATGAATTAACACATATGTTAGTTCTCTGTGTTTTAGTTTCTAGCACAGTGAATTTCAATAGCCTACATGAACAAAACTCTTTGGTGTTCTTCATAATTTCTAAGTGTGTAAAGTTATCTTGAAATTGAAACAGTTGAGAACCACTGCCCCAGAGTAACAAAGTTAAGCCCTCTCTGGGAATCCTGGAGAAAATTATTTTCCTGCTCTGGGCATTGTGTGGTATAGGGGCAAAAATGGGGATGGTTCCCACAGAAAGAAGGAGCTGCCCAAAGCAGCTTGTATAAATATGAATTAAAGGGGGTGCTGCAGTAGGTACCTAAAACTTCCATGGGTCATAAAAGAGATCAGCAAATCAAATTGGGGCTTACCTTCTGTACAATTTTTCCCAAACATTCTGGATGGGGCAGATTTGCCCATTTTATTTACAGGGAGGTAGGCATACCCTAGCATCCAGCACAGTGTCCAGTACCCAGAAGCTTTCTGATATGTGCTTGCTGGATGATGTGTGCGTATATGGATAAATGGATGGATAGATAGATGCATGGATTGTAAAAAAGGTAGATGGAGAAGCTTCCTAGAAGAGATAAAGGCCAAGAAATAGAGATTGTTTCAGCAACATGAGAACAGACAACATTGATGTCACTGGTAGGATCAATTAAATATTTACTCATTAAAAAGACAACTAACCTTACAAAGAAGCACCTGATGAAATACAAGAATCTGCTTAAATATATACGCTGTTTGTAATGATTATGAATAAACACAGTGCTTCAACACTGGGGGCCAGGGAGAAAAGAAATGATGAATGAAACAAGGTCAGATGAATTACCGAAGGTTTCCTGGGAGAATTGAGATTTTTGAGCTGGATCTTCACCCTTGACCTGAGTTGACAGAGAGGAAATAGAGCACACCAAGTAGCAGAAACACATGATTCTATCTGAACTAACAGAGTAGGGCCATTCATTCAACACTGTCTTGAACAGAGAGCTCACACACGAAGTGCGAAGTTTGAGGTCATAGAGAAAGATTATTGTTTATCTTGCCTCCAAAGAAAACTAAGCTTTCCAGTCTATGACTCTTTTCTTAACTTATTCCACTTTCAAAGGTACCCATAGTTATAAAAGGTTATCTTTACTTTCTTTTATACTCAGTACAGGAACGGTGATATAATCTCCAAAGAAAAGTATTTCTAGAGAAAGTTTTGCTTTTAATGGCATTTCATCCATGAGCATATCTGACTTTGAGGAATTCAATTCAGGTCCAATCAGTATGCATTTACTGAATGCCTGCTGTGTGCCAGAAACCACTCTTGAAATACATGGATGGCCAAGTGATGGTCCCTGCCTTCAAGGGGCTCACAGTCTTAGAGAGAATACAAACATGTACGTAAATGGCAACACTATGTCTGAGTTGTGCAACGGAGCCAGTGTCAGGGCATCCTGTCAGGACAGCATTCCCCCAAAATTTAGCTCCCTATTTCTTCATAAGTTAACTTTCAGCTTTCTTCATTCTTACTGAGGCAGTCTAAAAAGTCCATAAAAAGCCTATCACAGGTAATCAAGAATACATATTCATTAGACAAGAGGTGCTTTAGCAAAATGCCATCCCAAGGAACTGAGAATCATAAGTTCTGACCGTGTCAAGCTTGGAGTACTTGTGAGAATTAGTCAAATAAGGGAGAGAAAGAGAGAGCTCAGAATCTTTGTGAGTACCCCCGCCATGGGACAGACCACTTTTCTTCCCCACCCCAGAAAACTTGCAAAGGAACAGCTCTGCTGAACTCTGGGAGAAACATCTACTATGATTAAGATACCTCAGGACAGCTAGACCTCCCTGCCTCCCAGGCAGGCACGGGGCCTGAGGAGATGTGAGGACTCCTTGCCACCTAAGCTCAGGGCACCTGCCAAAGCCATAACCTCGGCCAGGAAAGTTCTGGGAGTCATGGGGCTTCATGTGTTTGCCCAGTAAGTCTACTCTATGTATAAACTGAAGAAACCATGGACCTCGAACAAGAAACAGAAAGTGAGGGAGGAGGTCTAGCCAGGGAGCACCTCCCGTACAGACAAAAACAAAGATTCAGCTTAAGGCCAGTGGGGAGCTGACAGCATTCAAAAAGACCCCAGACGACAGAAATCAGTCAAACAAGCACAATTATTCGTCAAATGACAGGGCTCTCCCAGACAGCAGGGGTTCGGTGGGAAGCCAACAGATACAGACATGGCCCTCATGGACTCAGAATATTAAAAAGACAAACGTTAAGAAGTGTAACCACAAGAACAATAAATGCAGGGAAATGGTGGAGGCAGGGGTTGGTGGTAACCCATGCAAAAGCTCTAACCTCGTTTGGGGGAATTAGGAAGACTGCTGTGAGCAAGCGATATTTAAACTAAGAGGAAGGTCAAATAAGCGGTAACTAACAAGGGAACATTGATGACCTCACCATTGCAGAGAACAGTGCTGGACAGTAGCCTGAGAGCACAGGCTTGGGGTGGAGGCTTCATTAACAGACACCATCAGCTTCACCCCTGACCTGCTGACATGCTCCATCCTAGATGAACATCTAGACTGGTCAGAGGCAGCCGCCAGTATTGCAGGGCTGAGACCCAGGGAGCCTTCTGGGAAACTGGAGGGAGTCATGCCGGAGAACCAGGCCCAGGAGGGTCTGAGTGGATGGACATTGGTGACCCCACAGGAACTGTAACCTGCCCAGGCGGAGGAGGGGCACAGGCATCTTTTTGAGCTTTAGAGTTTCCAAAAACAAGATTGGATCAACTCAACAGAAAAGTGTGTGTAGAAGAAAATGCACCTCCTGACCTGACACACCTACACACGCAAGTATCTTAATAAAAAATTAACTTCTGACCTACAGTAAAAACTAGCATACATAAAAAATATAGTTTTAATTCCATTAAAATTAAAACTCCACAACTTCATTTTCTTCGTCTCATATTTTGTTTTAAAAAGACCTATATCCTGGAGATCTACTGCATCATATAGTGATATAGACAAAAATATTGCATTTATAATCATCAAACTTGCTGAGAGACTAAATCTTAGTTATTTTCATCACAAGAATGATGATAATTAGTGCCCCGTTAGAGGTGGTAACTAACACTGCATGGCGGTAATTGACAATATATAAATGGATCAAATTAATATGTATACCTTAAATGTACACAATGTTCTATATCAAATATATTTCAATTATTAACTAATTAATTAATTTTTAAATATGCACCTGAGTTTGGGGTAAAGTAAGGGTGGTGGCCAGGGAGAGAAGGGCCATTGCCCAATGTGGGTGCTTCCTCTGCACCTGCTCGCCTCGCCTCTGGGCTTCATTCTGTTCCTTCGCTGCCCCGGCAGCTGACTGCCAGCAGACCGACTCAGTGTCCTGGCTCACCTTCCATCTTCCTGCTGGGAGTCAGTGACTGGAGCCTGGCGGGCAGGAGGGCGAGTTCCAGGTGTCTATCTTAGGACTTCTTTTTGGGCCCTCGCACCAGAGGGCAGGTGCCCTGCTGTCGGCTTCCAGCCTGCCTCACACCCCTGGCCCAGTGTCAGCAAATGCTCCCTCTGTGCTGGCTCAGCTTCCCTTCACCACCCGGGCTCGTAGCTTTTAAAGCTGCCTGCACATTTACAACACAGTCCTTTCCTTAAATGCTCCTCAGTTCCCATGTTTACTTCTTTCAGAACCATAATTCCCTCTTGGGCCTTTGCTAGAAATAGTTCTCTCCATTCATGGGTCTCGGGCCCCACACAGCTATGGTTCCCAGGAAACCGTGTAGATGCTGCTGCAGCCACATCCTCAGAAAACGGTCATTTGGATGGACCTCAAAAAGGCAATTAACAAAAGAAAACAATGTTAATCAACAAATGCTAGCACTTCAAACTTGCCTTAAGTTTGCCTAAGTGTTGATAAATTGCTATTAACTTTGCACAGTAAAGGCCAAGGTTTCATTTGTTTCCATCTGCTCATGAGTTTGATCTCTAAATATTAATGAAAAGTGTTCATTTATAACTGAGGAACTTTTTAGCTTTCTAGATATTACAGTCACTAATGTAAATTTATCAGAAGTGGGCAACAAAGTCAAATCACAGACCAGTAGCAATCTTTACTAATTGGAAAATCAAATCTCGCTAAACTTCAGGTTCGGGCCAGAGCCCACTGTTCCCCCAGCGCGGGCTGTACAGCCAAAGGAAGGCGGAAGACCTGTTACTTACACTGGGCAGACAGTCGAATTAAATCATTTATCCCCAAACCTCTCACTCCCTGTAATAGGCATTCACTGTTTTTATTTTTCCAAAGAGTTACAGCACCCCAGCTTTCCCTGTGGGGGGCTCACCTCCCCCTTGTTGTGTGAGATCTGGGTAGGGCTGCAAATCAGGCTGACTCCGTTCCCAGAAATAGAGAGTAAGCAGTTGACCTCAGCATGGACATACTGACTTGTTTCTGCTACACGGAACCCCAAAGCTACCTCAGTTCCTACCCTTTTCTAGCTCTTTCTCTCCAGCTGCCCTACCATTCCTATGAGTTATCCAGTATTTGCTGCAAATTACTTTTCTGTTAACGTTAGCCGGAGTATCTGGTAGTTTGCAACTAGGAATACACTTAACCACATGACACGTGCTTCCTTTGTGATTGAGGAATGGTTTAGCTCCCAAAGACACAAGGGGTCAACTGAAGACAAGCTCACAAATTCAGTGCTTTATATTGGAGAAAAAGTTCAAAGCATTTATAAATATGATAGAAGAACTGGCAAAGCAATAGACCAACGTGATCAAATCAATGTAGTATAGCATAGTTTATGGGTAAATATTATGATGCATACTAAGGAATACTCAGATAATTTGATTTTAAGGCAATTATCAGGAAGGATATGAGATAAAGAGGTGAAAAGGACTTGGTTCAACAAGGTGAAAGGAACAATCTACCCAAATCAAACACACTTAACAACTGCCAAAGATTGCTTACATGATAATCATGAGATCAATTGGACACAAAGAAAAACAGGTTTTGATATTGCAGAACTATGCCATTAAGTCACCAGTTCCCTAACAATCAATTTGGCTGACACATCTGGTTAGGTTAAGTGATGTGCTATGATTTTTATCCACAAGAGGTGCCCTGGGATATGAAATATACAATGTCAAGCTTAAAAATAAAATAGCCAGTTATTTTCCTAGCAAAATTAGTTAACTCGGGAATAGCAGAGGAATTGCAATTCATTACAAGCAAACTCTGGCAAATCCACTGACAATTGTGGAGACAAAGGGAAGGTCAGCGTTTATTCGGTTTTAGGAGCAAATTGGGGAAGGCTGTTGTAAATAAGATTTCATTGGGAAGGACAGAGTCCAAAGTCATGGGGGTTTCTCATTGGCTGCAAGTGATTAGTGCATTGTTGCTGAGACAAGGACGGTCCTTCCTTCTTTTTCTTAAAAGCAGGAGATAAAGTTTCTACGTGAAAAGTGTCCTCCCTTGTCCGGGCAAGAATTCTGTTTCTTCTTTGTGCAGGGTCTTTGTGGAGATTGCGTGGGGCTGCAGCGAGTGGTGTGTGCATGAGAGCACCCCCCGCAGGGCTCCCTGACTCCATTTTAAATGGGATCCCCTTTGCTCATTTTCATGACTCAAGAAGAAAAAAAGACCTATGGGCAGATCCCATAGCAATATTTTAGCACTTCTCACCTGTACTAACGCGTACTCATTTGGAGATTCAAGGATATCTAAATTCAAAATCTATTGCCCCCCTCTGGGAATATTAATCTCTGTAAATAGCAATAACTGAAATCCACCTTTCAAAAAGACGCTTGACCTGCATTTTTATTGATGTAAAGAAAAATAACCAGGTATATTGACTATGATTTTGAAAGAATATAAAATCACCAAATTTGGGTAACAGTATTTTATCTCTGCTCTCCACCCTAAGGAGCTGAGGCCCAACTCAGGCTTCTGTTTGCCTGACGACATTCCGATGCTGGCTTCCTTTCTTGGATACTAGGCCTATAAAAAGAGCCCGTGCCCTAGTTTTGGCATCATCTGGTTCTGACATTTTCATTTCTCCTTCCTTCTCCCCATGCTGTGGTCCCAGAAGTAACAAAGTTAAGCCTGAGAAAGGTGACAGAACATTCAAAGGCAAAGGGATGGGTGCTGAGGGCCCTACCAGTCTGTGGCAGATGAGCCTGCACCCAGCACGGTAGCTATTACTGCTGCTAACCAAGTGTGCCCAGCTCTCTGCCTCGGGGCCAGGGCCTCCTGGCCCTGCCTGGCCCCCTTGTGCTGGGAAAGATCACCTAGTCCTGGCCAATGAGTCCTAAGAAGGAATATATGTCACCTCCAAGCTAGAGCATTAAGTTACTAGTGAATCACCCAAGCTCCTTTTCTATCTGGCACCTAGACCAGAAGCGTTCAATATAATGGCTGTCCTGGAGTGAGGGTCCAGAGTGAAGAGGCATGGTGTGGGGCACCCTCCACCTGCAGTGGAGGTAGAGCCCTAAGGAGAAGTCAGACTTAGCAGTTAAACATCTCTAAGATTCAGGAGCTTTCCGCAGCATCATTTCACCTTGTCTGACAGATACAGGGTATTAAAATGTCAGTGTCATCAACATGCATTTTTAAGCAGTGCCTTCAAAAAGCAAAACTGAGCTCTCAATTTTGTGAATAGGTATATTCAATTAGGTTATCTGACATGATACAAACAAACATCTCGGTGACTAGCTGAACTCTGAAGGACCACACTGATAGCACGTTGGTACATTCCATGAGCTCCCTGCTCAACTCCACAAGTACTTTGGGGAATTTACTATGTGCCTATGTGCAGAAAGTGTGTTGAAGTTTATGAAGATCGTAGACTCAATGACATAGCTATAAGGAGTCTTATTGACATAGTTACAGGTTGTGGCAAGTACAATAAAGACCTGGAAGTTTCCACTGAATTAGGCCACCAGCAAGTAATTGTGGTGTCAGTACGAAGCAAATGTCCCACCTGGGTGTAAAGGCTGTGAGGACCGCATCACAGCAAGCTGTGTTCCCTGCTCTGCCAGGCATGCCCTCATGGATTCAAAAGCACAAGTTGCCTCTTTCTTGACCCTGAGCTTTCCCCCCTGCTTATTGCCCAATATGAGATGCTAAGCTCAGCAAGGGGCTTGGATATACATAAAAACTTTGCCAAAATCTTACTCTACAAGCTGGACTAGGCTTGTTATAATGATGTGCATTATAACAGCAAAACTTCTAAAATCTAGTACACATATGCACGCACACATACACACATACACACAATGAATTATTAAAGAAATTAGGGATTAAGCTCCTATTGTAATGTGATTTTTGGTCTTCATCCCTACTTCTGACACAGAGCTCCTAAAACCTTTGGAATTTCCGAAGTGTGGAGATAACCTAGGTGTCTTTTGTTATGTTACTGAGGTGACCTTTGAAGCACCTCTGAGGGTGAGGGCTGCTTGCCAGGAGACCCAACCATGTGAGTCCAAACTTCCTGCTACCTCCTCCAGAGAGGGCAGAGAGGTGGGAGGCTGAATCAGTTGACAACAGCAGTGATTTAATCCATCATGACTGTGTGATGAAGCTTCCATAGAGACCCAGAAGGACAGGGTCATGAGAGCTTCCAGGTTGGTGAAGACATGGAGACATGAGAGTGGCATGCTTGGAAAGGGCACAGAGGCTCCAGGCCCTTTCCTCATTTCTCACCTTATGCTTCTCTTCCAGCTGGCTGTTCCTGAGTTTTATAGCCTTTTATAGTAATCTAGTAAGTAAAATGTTTCACTGAGTTCTGAGAGCCATTCTAGAAAATTAATCAAACGGAAGGAGGTCATGGGAACCTCTGTTTATAGCTAGTGGTCAGAAGTACAAGTTTGCCACTGCATCTGAAGGTGGATTGAATACAGTCTTAAAGGACTGAACCCTCTCAACTTGTGGAATCTGATGTGACTTCTGGATAGAGAGTGTCAGAACTGAGCTGACTTCTAGGACACCCAGCTGGTTTCCAAGAATTGATTGCTGTAGTGGGAAAACATCTCTCCCCCAACATTGAAACTGGGTCCCAGAATCTTTTTAGCTCCAAAGTGAGTGGTTAAAACATTAGGGAGGTTAAATTAATGAAGATTCAGAGAGTAGGGAAGGCTTCAACTGTGGCTTGAAGGATGGTAGGTTTAAACCCACAGCATTTCATAGACATCACCATAACTATGAACATTTTTGGACCACTCTCCTTAGTTTCTGAATAAGTTCATTTATTTAGTTACCAACTGATAAATAATAAACTAGACCTTCATTTAGAGTAAAGCAATTCCTTATTTCTGAGGGGGGGAAATGTATAATATGTATATGTCACACCCTATTAAGTGACCTGTTTATTTGCACAGAATTTATTTGCACAGATTTCCTAGTCTGTGAAATGCAGGACTGGGATTAGATGATTACTACATTCCCTAACATTTTGGTAATCTGCTGATGACTATTTGCTATGATCTTCTAGCCATCTATTTTCTTTAAATTCGCCACACATACACACAATTCCCATTACAATTGGAATGCTATTCATCTATCTCTTGGCCAAATGAAAAAAGAGAGAATAAAAAACCACCACATTTAAACAAAAGAGTTATCAGTCATTCCTGTATATTGCAGCTGCTTGAAAAAGCCATAGGGCAAAGGCATTTATATGGAAGATAAGCTCATTGTGTTGAACAAATTAATGCTGGATTGTGAATTAAATGGCGTGTCTTCGGACAGCTAATTAGCTTTGTGCAGCTCAATTAAGTTTTGAAAGGACATGTTGTGTTTCTTGATGGAATACAGAACATACTTCAAGGCTATTGCCGCTCTGGATAATTTCAATTTCAAACCCAGTGGAAATGATCAAGAAAGAATCAAGAGCTTTATAAACCCCCAAACAATTCAGATTTCCCAAAGAGCTTAAATTTCAAACTGTAAGTAGCAAAATAACATTTTATTTATAACCACATCTGAAAATCTCAACAAGCTAACAAACATGAAATTATGACTTTGTTTTGGATAGCAGCACTTACGTTGAGAAAAAAATATTTTTCAGGTAAGGATGAGTGCCAAGTGAAAATGCCTCCTAGACTCCACACATATGCTTTTATTCTACAAGATGAAATCATGGATACTCTTATTCTAGATACTGAGAAACAAAGTGCTGCTACTGGGAACTTAGGCTTTAGAATAAGAGAATGTGAAACCAAACTCATCTCAGATTTTCTGGAAAACTTAACCTCTTTGCCTGGATTTTCTCACCTGCAAAATGGAGTTACAATTCACATCATGTAGGGTTATTATGAAGACTCCAGCTGTCCGAGTACAGTGTCAGCCCCAGTTAAACCCAACATCTCAGCTTATTCTCCCTGCACATGTGGGTTGCGAACTGCCCTCCCTACATCTGTTAAATAGCGGGAACCTCCGATGATTAGGAATTTGTCTGCTACTGCAAGTATATTACGTACCAGTTGCCGTGCTATAGAAAAAAAGTTCAGATAGAATTCTGCCACTCATACAAATATAGTAAGTAAACACAAAATCAATCCCACTGCCTGTTTCTATAGCACTGGGGATGACCCTGCTTCTCTTTTAGAGCAATGCATCAAGCCTCTAGAATGGAAAGTAGCACTCCCAGGCAGGCTCAGCGGTGCTCTGAGAGCAGGATCCACTCATCTTCTTGCCAGAGAAGGTGACAAGACCCAGGAGGGTTGGGCGGGGTGAGTAGGCCAACGTGAATCCAGACCCAGAACACTGATGCAGGGTGTGTAAGACAGACATACACAGCCCTCACCACCCCCAAGATTCACAAGATCCTAGCCTCGGTGTTTCTTGTTAAACCCAACCCCAAGAAATCTGTTCTCCTGTACTTTTAATGCCCATTTTCCTCACTAAATTTGAACCCCCAGAGTGTAATTTCCCAAAGTTTCCTACCCTTAGACCACTTCTGGGAACTGAGCATTTACCTTGCTCCATATAACGCATTCTTGTTTTCTTGTTTCTTTTTGTCCTGATGTAAGAACTTATGACCCCATAAAACTCTGCTAACTGCCAGAAAACAGAGCAATTTCCCTTTTAGACATCCTCTTGTAGCAATGAGTAAGGCCTCTCTTTGGGCTCCACTTACACGGTCTTTTACTTCATGGCTCTGTGACAAGTGATGCGTCACAGGGTTTGCAGATTGTTATGCTTGATAGCCAATCACATTCCTGGAACTCTAATCATTTCCCCAGTTTAAAAAATTCCTTCTAGCATTCCCCAGGCAAATGAAACTCCCCAAAACAGGTCGGAAATAACAATACCTGAAGCATTTGAAGGACCCACCTCTGAAAAGTAGATTCCTGATAAGATTTCCTCAAATCCCAAACAACCATGTACGTATTATGACACACTGTTTACACCAAACAACCTTAAAATTTGTGACAATATAATATTGTCAAGTTTTTTAAATCACACCTCATGATGTGACATCAATTTCTTAAAATTTACCTGGTGCACAAAAGTATGACATGGCAAAGAATAAGAGACTTCATCCGTGTATACAGACAAGTTTGAATAAAAGCAAAAAATGTACTTAAAATAAATTTTAAAATTTCACACAGCCCAGCTGAATCTATCAGTTTCATTGCTACTTGAGTAAAAAGGAATGCAGTGATACATGCAGGCAGTGGAATAGTACTCAGCAATAAAAATGAAAAGACATAGAAGGACCTTAACTGCATATTATTAAGTGAAAGAAGCCAGTGTGAAAAGGCTACAAACTCTATGGTTCCAATTATATGACTTTCTGGAAAAGATAAAACTATGGAGACAGTAAAAAGATCAGTGGTTTCCAGAGGGTAGGGGAGGATGAACGGGTGGAGCACAGAGGATTTTTAAGACAGTGAAAATATTCTATATGATATTATAATGATGGACATATGTCATTACACCTTTGTGCAAACCCATAGAGTGTACACCACCAAGAGTGAGCCCAAAGATAAACTATGGACTTTGGGTGATTATATGTCAATGTAGGTTCATCCTTGGTTAAAAAAAAAAATCCCCATTCTGGTGAGTGACGCTGATAAGGAAGGGAGGCTATCAATATATGGGGGCTGGGAGCATACGGGAAATCTCTGTATCTTCTTCTCAATTTTATTGTAAACCTACAACTGCTCTTTAAAAATACTCTTGTTTTTAAAGTAACTATAGAGCCTACTATGTGCTAGCAAACCACAGGCTACATGCTGGGAACTCCAAGAGGGAGAGAGGGCCCCTGTCCTCAGGGAGTGCACAGGCTGGAGCAATGACAGAGTCACCTTTGTAATGTTACTAACACGTGGTGATCCAGCTGAGATTGACTATATTACAAGGAACAGAAACTTTTCTGGCACCCATTTCCTCAGGACAAGCTAACGGACCAGCTAATTTAACTTGGGGTTTTTTTTTTTTTTTTTAGTGTCTGGTACAAATATAAAATACAACCTTTCTTGGCAAGTGCAGTGTAGTTGTGCTTTTCCAACAGATTCTTGTCTCTGGACTAAGGCATCATAGTTCAAATTTCAGATATGGTGGCAGACCAGTCAGGAAGCTATTTCTTCGTTGGGGTGGAAAAGGGACCTGTCTGTGTCCTTCCAACCATACACAATGACTGGCTGCCTTTCCCACTTACAAGATTAGTCTTGCTTCCAGAGGATGAGTAATCATGAAGAATAAAACACTTTCCTTATGAGAAGTCACAAAATCACCATCTCTGCCCTCACATCATTTCCCTTCCTTCATTTCCCTTTAATTTGTGAAAATGATTTAACACTTTGGACTTTAGTGAATACTGCAAAATCCGGCCTGCAATTAGTTTTGTATGTTTAAGGTTTCCTTCATCAGAGCAAATCATAATTCTTTGGAAGCAAAATTAAGCCAAAGATAGGAATCTGCAAGCTCCCATTTTTAGAGAAATTGATTATAAGAGAAAAGGTCTTCAAAATGATTTCCTAGGTAGAAAACCCCAAAAAATAAACCTTGGAGAAATTGGTACAGGAAACTGCAATGGGACTCCAGTCCTCAACACTTACAATCAACTTTTTTATCAGCAGGTGCCAAGGGAATGTGCTGGTACTTTCTCATGCATTAGGCCGTCCGTCTTGGGGAGTAACCTAAACTGTGAACAGTGTTGAGATTAAAACATGAGGTTCTTATGAAGCCCAGGGTCATGCAATAGCCCTTAAAAAGGAGATACTTCAAGTCACTCTCTGACTATGATTCCTGCTTACCAGTCTCTTTGACTAGCTCCATTGTGCCCAGCAAACACTTAGTGAATGGATATATAGACACCATATTAAATCTGAAACCTGCTGTCTCCACAGCTTCTCCAGGCCTTCAGACGGTTTATTAGAAGGCAATACGTGTTCTCCCTCAACATTCTGTCTTGGTGATTGATGATATGGGAGATGATTAAAGATTCTCAAACTTGGTGTCTTTAATATACTGGTAGTAATCCCATCAAATAAATCACATGCAAGTAATAAGTTAAGGACATCATTCAAAAATTACAAAGAAAGTCAAAACCTATTTACTGGGACTTGTCAGAACTATGATTTATTCTTGTTATAAGAAATGTAATGCAGATCTTCCTCAGCTTACAATGAGGTTACATCCTAATAAACCCATTGTAAATTGAAAATATCATAAATCGAAAGTGCACTTAACGGACATAACCTACCAAGCATCATAGTTTAGCATAGCCTACCTTAAATGTGCACAGAACACGTAGCCTACAGTTAGGCAAAATCATCCAAAGGAAAGCCTATTTTATAATGAAGTGTTGACCACCTCATGTGATTTATTGAATACTGTACTGAAAGTGCAAAACACAGCAGATGCATGGGCACAGAGCGGCTGTAAGTGTATCAGTTATTTACTCTCTTGATCATGTTGTAAGCTGGAGCTGTGCTCACTGCCACTGCCTGGCATCATAAGAGAGTGTCATACTGCATATCTCACTAGCCCAGGAAAAGATCACAATCCAAAATTCAAATGAGTAAGGCTTTTGCACCACCGTAAAGTTGGAAAATCGTAGGTCAAATCATCATAAGCCAGTGACTGTCTGTACCACACTGCATTTCAGGCTTGCTTTTGAGTGGCTCTCCTGTTCATAGTTTGGTCAAATACTCAATGTGTATTTGAACGCAACAACATTTGGCAAGAAAACAGCTAAATCTGCTTGCAGTGCATGAATTTCACTCTGTATTATCAGATTGGCTTCCACAGTCACATCTCTAAAGCCAAAGAAAAAGAAACAGCTGTGGAGAGACAAAGGGCACCAACTAGCCCCTGCATAAGTCCGGTTGACCTCTGGGTTTGTAGGTCGAATTGAATAACACCTATACTAAATTATTTGCTTTCATAGAAAAAAGACTCTTTTCCACCCAGAATTTCAAGCTGATTTAATAAAAGAAATTTAGGAATCCCAGTTTAGCAATGACTTCTAATGCAGTAAGAAGATTTAAAGTTAGAAAATAGAAATTCTGCTCACCTGGAGCAGAAGAGGCAGACTGGGGTGTTACCTTATAAATTCACCCAATGTCCCTGTCAGGACAACACCTTTGAGAAGGTTTCTCTGGTCCAGTCTCAGAGTAGCATTTCATCATTTCTCATTTCTTTTTCTTATTTATTCAACACATGTTTTTGAGTGCCTATATATGCCAGGTACTGGGAATACCACCGTGACTCAGACCAGATGAGTTCCTTCCCACCAGGGAACTAACCTATCAATGGGGGAGAAAACTATAACCAAGCATCACAGTCTAGCATGTAAAATTGCTACAAAGGTGATGTAAGGCAGACCCACAATGGGGGATTTGACCGAGACAAGGAGATCAAGGAGGGACTCTGAGAGGAGGTGATCGTGAACTCTTTTTCTTTTTTTTTTCTTTATTTTAATAAAAATAAAATTTGTCAAGATTGCTCCAGGCTAAAGGAACCACAGATGTCACTGGAAGTCTCTTTCACTGGAGGGAGGAGCATGGCGATGACAAGGGATGAAAAGAGTACCAGCGTGTGGTTAAAACACAGCCTGGGAAGGAGAGCACCATGCAAGATGAGGTGGAGAAGGGGCAGAAACCCGACATGCAGGCCTTGCTTCTCTGCTTAAGAGTTGTTTTCTCTTAAGCAGTGGGAAGCCAGGAAAGGTCATAAGGAGAGGTGTCATGATCAACCATGAAATTTTAAATATAGGGGAAGGAGGAGAGCAGATTAGAAGGAGGCCAGAGTGTCTGTAGGTGGGTTAGCTGGAGGCTAATAGCCCAGGCAGAAGATGGTAGCTTAGACCAGAGGGTAGCTGTGATGGAGGGTGAAAAGATCTGAGAGAATTTCTCCTATCCACTTCCATTGCCAGCTCATGCCTTCCATCCTAAATACCTCCACTCTGTCTGCATTGATTTTCTTGCCTGCTTAATGCCCCCCATCAATGTACCAGCTTTTTAGTGCTGTGCTTTACAATACTCAATGTGTATTTGTGTTATAAATGAGTAGTTGCCACTTGCATTATGCTCTTCCCTGCACCATAAAATTTTTCCAGTTCAATCTGTCCCACAGTACACCATTTAGGCATACATACAGAGGCCGCAGAACCAGCCCAGGGGCCCTAAGAGCACAGCTGGAGACTCCCAGCAGGGAACGAGGAGTCCCCCTTCACCCCATCCCCAAGTTTCAACCTTAAATGCAGAGCCACTTATGGGATGAGCAGGAGGGTGAAGACTTGAGGAATGGATTTCATGGCTCTGAGCTGAGCTTCCTCCGTAACACCTGCTGCCGTGCCATTCACATCCACCTGGCAATCACCTTTGATGTGATTTCCATAAGGTGTTGGCACCTTTTCTGGATTCTCAGATGGACTTTTAATGTTCTAGTAGTCTATTTCCCACACTCTATAATGCTTAATACTATGAGATAACCTATAACCTAGTAATGACAATATAAATTTAAAACTTTTTTTAAGAGGTCTTTCATCTGTATTACCTCTTTTGACACGGATAATCACCCCATGAGAAAAGCTAGACTGGGACTGAGTCCCCACAGTAACTTGAGGATGTAACCAAGCCTTTTATACAACACTTAAGGAGCAGCTGCTGGGCCGACCAGTGACAATGGCTGGATGTGGCCTTCCTAAGAGCCTTGGTAACCCACGCCCTGGTGTCTGAGCCCTGGAGGGCATGCATTTCCCTCACAGGCTCTTCCTCTGCAGGATGCTGGGGTTCCTGTGATCCTTAAGAAAGCTTAATTGCAGTAATTTCATTTAGACAATGATCTGAAACTGGAAATAATATTCATAGCTTTTATTCAGCACAACCATTTTCTGCTAATATCCAGAAATTATTCCCACTGGATTTCATTTGGGTTACTTACAACAAGGGAGATGTCCTCCGGCACTAATTACAGAGGCAAACATGGATGGTGAATGGTGTAAAGTTGACTCCTTCCATACTTGCTCTGACTAACCAATTTGATTAAGAAGCAAAGAATCTTGGAGTTAGGAAGGTCCTCAGCAGATTTCTAGTCCACTTCCTTGGTCCCTTGGGCCATACATATCGTTGTATGTACATGTGCATGTGTGTGTGTCCAAAAATGTAACGTCCAAGTCATCATTTTGGGAGTCCAAAAGTCCATACCAGCAATGCTGCTATTGCTCAAAATATTTTAGAAATCTTTTGAGAACTGTCTTAAAGGTCAGTTTATAAACCACAGGAGAAAAGTGATAACTTTGCCTTAAAGAAGTCATGGTTCCTTTTGACTCAAAACAACCTCAAACTTGGGTCCAAAAGACAAGGTGCATTTGTCAATAAGCAAATCCACCCTCAAAGAATAAAGATTTGCATCCACTGAAGAAAATCAAGAAAATGCGGCCATAGGTGTTGCAGGTCACAAGAATAATCCCAAAGGTAACAACAATGTCACTTTTCTGAATACAGACCATCTGAACTACCTTGGTTAATGAGGTCAAATGCACTTGAATAAAGAAGTTCTAGTGTCTCCACTTCCAAAAAAAAAATCAACTGTTAACTGTCACATTTTGGACCTCATTCTATTTCTGCATATTTCCAGGGTTCTAACGACAATTATCATCTTTTCTCTGTTTGCTCAATAATACCTGCATCAGATAGCATGGTCTCTGAGGTCTGGAATGGTGTCTTAATTACAATGAAGAGTGGTGACAGATTTGCTGAAACATTTTAAGTACCTGTAGGGACAATGATGAAATCACCATCTAATAATTTTACTGTCTGTGTTTATTAACATGTGGGTTGTGGCCATGTATTCCATAAATTGATTTAACTATAAAGATTAAAATTGATGTGAACTTTAAAATTGTCTAACTGGCAGTTAGCCCAGTATATGGGGGAGGGAGGGTGGCAGGATGGGGAGTGTGGAAATTGATTACCTTACCCCCCAAAAATATCATTTTACATCTTACTTTAAAGATAAGAAACAAAAACAAAAACAGACTACACCTTCAGGTTTTTTTCAGGAAACATCTCTTCTCAGCTCATCCTATCTTAGCAAAAATGTATCTTTGGATCCAGTCATTTTAACTTAAAAAAATTTTAAGGCAATAAACAGAAAAGCTCATGCTTTAAAAATATGCTTATCACAGAAATATTTATGAGTGAAAAAATGAAAATACTCCTTTATATAAAGCAAGAGGTTGACTAAGTTATTGTATAAATGTAGGTATAATATGCAATTGCTAGAAAACATGCTTTTATAAAGAATTTAATGACAAAGGGAAAGGCTTACCCCCATGCTCCATAAGACCTGAGCAGCAGATTGCCCAAAACTCAAAAATCTTTCCATTTGAGGGGGTCACCCACATCCTCAGGGCCCACTTCCATCTCTGGGATTTTAATTTATAGAGGTAACTGAGTGACAAGACAGAAAGGCTAATGCCATCAGAAGAAGTTCAGTGTAGAGGTTTCATTTTATTGCTCACATTTCCCAAGAGGATGGAGCATGCCACACCATGCAGGGCACAGGAGGAAGCACCGGTTTTGGTCAGGAGCTCAGGATGGTGAGTGGAAAGCATGGCCCAGGGCTTTAATTGGGGTTTCCACAGGAAACAGCCTGGGACTGGCTAATTTGGATCACATCA
The DNA here is from genome assembly GCA_032199065.1 of Smutsia gigantea. Classification (NCBI taxonomy): domain Eukaryota; kingdom Metazoa; phylum Chordata; class Mammalia; order Pholidota; family Manidae; genus Smutsia; species Smutsia gigantea. The sequence continues at coordinate 264,409 of JAVSCE010019458.1, forward strand.
GTGGACTCCAATTTACAGAGGTGGTCTCTAGTTGTCTGGTTTCTGGCCCTGGCCAATTAGGGCAGAAGAATCTTGTCTCTTGAAGTGTAAGAGCCAGATGAAGGAAGTGGTTTGGAGCGTGGGCTGTGGACTGGTTAGAGGGCAAATGAAGGAACACTCTGGGGGCAAGCCCTGTGCTGTCTGTAAGCACTGACTAGCCCTGGAAGGGACAGTCTCTCCCCAGGCAGTGAGCCACAAATGCAGAGCCTCAAAAATACAGAAAATAGAAAATGTAGTTAACACAACTTCTATAAAGACACAGCTGTCCCCAAACCTGTGGCCCACAGAACAAAGCATTGGCTTATCCTAGGCATGTTTATCTTCTTCTTTTAAAAAATGGTTAGACTAATCCTATTGGCCTCCTTCATGACACGGTGGCCCCAGTTCCCCCACGCTTTATGTAATACATGCCACCATGATACAATTTATGGACCTCTGCTTTGTTGATTTCCTCACTGGGCTGAGGGTGGGACCATCACTTTAGTCATCTTTGCATACACCCCAGTGCCTTGCACTTTGTAGAAAGTGCACTTTTTCAAAACACAGCGGTGCCTACTGACAGCTAGTGGGTGATAGAAGCCCCTGATATGAAGACCCTGCAAAAGAGGGGTAGGCATCAAGGGAGGACATATACTCCCAAACAGGCAAAATTTGTCAGACATATATATGATGTGTGCATTATTCCCAACCGAGGTTCCAAAGCTTTCAATATGCTCTATCCCTCTAAACACAGTCAAAAGCCTATAGTTAAAATAATTTTGCCAGGTTACCAGATTGCCCAGATCAATTGTAGGGAATGAGATGATGGAAAGATTACAGAGTGGGGAGAAGGGCCTAGTGGGGTACAGTAGGAAGAGTGTATTTTCCTAATGAAATTCACTCATAGACTAGGAGAATGGAGATTAAAAAACTCTCACAATTGGGATAGCCAAACCAGGACTCTAGAAACCATATTTGTCTAACAGATGAGCATTGCAGCACTGTACAGGAGCAGAGGAGACAGGCGAACATCACATGTGATTAGGCCAATGCAGAGCCACTTGCATTTGGAGGCTTGTTAGGCAATTCATTCTTCTGGAGTTAAGCCAGCTGATGGGCTGTGACATGAGATAATCGGTGTCACTGATGTGTGAAGGTCCCATAAGAGATGACAGGCAGACTGTGCAGAAACAGGCATCCCACAGTCTCTATGTGTGAGCAGACAGAATAAATGCATGTAATAACACGATGCCCATTTGCAGAATGACAGCCTGCTTCAGCAAGCTGACAATAACAAGAATTTTCCTGAAGTGTTGCTCTTAATGATTTGGAAGGGAAAAAATGAACTGCATTTTCTTTCTGGGTATCAGTGATAGCCAAAGCATGTTAAAGTTTTTCTGTTTAGGAAACAATGGATATTTGGGGGAAAGTTTAAATGTATGAGCATACTTTATTTGATGATTTTGAAGCTTTTTTGAGAGCATGAAAAGGTCAATACTTATCATGAGAAGTATCTAGAATTGCTTTCCCTATACCATACTGGACCCCTGCACCCACCCTCTTTTTACTCCCCTATATCAAGCAGAGTCCTGACTGAGAAGACCCCACTCAGGATTTCCATTCCCACGGCTCTCGTTCATTCCTCTACCCACAACAATCCGGCCTCTCTAAATCTGCTCAGGGCTAGGTCACCAATGGCCTCCTAACAGCCAAACCCAGTGAACATGTCTGTCCTACTGGCCATCTCTGTCGCATTCCAAAGACTCTACTGAAATTATTCTTGCTTTAGGAATGTGGCAATCCAAGAAAGAGTCCTCCTATCATGGAATCAAAGATTGACTTCAGCCTTGTGGAGGACCAGGGGCAGGAAGGCAAGAATAACTTCCAGCTCCAGCAGCCTGGCAAGTCCCCCACTGGAAGGCACAGGAGGCCTGGGTGTAGATCTCAAACTGGATTCCCCTGAATGGATGGGTCTGTGGGGCAAGTACTGCAATTTTCCAGGAAGACAGGACAAAGTTGCCATCATTTAAAAATCTTAAACACTGCATTTTGCACACACATGTAATTTTTTTCAAAGTCCTGGCACTCCTTCTGTTGTAAAAGGAGCATGATTTAACTGACAGAATCCAGACCAGAAAGTTGGGAGAGGCTAGTACCAGGATAATGTTGTCTGTTGCACATATTACTCAGGAAAAGTTACTGGTTTGTGTTCTGAACTCTAAAAATGCCCTGAGTAAAATGGTCATATCCAGTTGCCATATACCTATCTTTGAACAAGCCCTTGTCCCTTTCTCTTTTCTCCCGTCCCCTGGGTAACTCCTGCTCCCCTCCCATAGGAAGGCTTCCTGCCTCTGCCCTCAAGCCTGGGTTGGGTGACCATCACATCACTCTGTGGTGGATCATTAGGATCGAGTCAGCTGGGCTTGTCTTGCCTGGTCAACTACTAAATTGACGATGAAGATAGTACGTCTTACTCATCTCTAGGGCCTAATGCAATGTCTGGCAGTTGGTAGGCATTCAATAAATTTTGAATGAATGAAGGAAACTGTATTATCACTAGCCAACAATAGTACCAATTCAAGTCCATAGATGTTCTAAAACAAAAATGCTGAACTGTTGAATGCAATGCAACATGCAAGTGAAATTACTGAGCTATTAGGGACCAAGGATTTTAATGTTGTACATTTAAAATGTACTCAATACCAGAAAAATATAAGTCCTAGAATTAGATTAATGACACTTGTGCTGATAGCACAGATCTGTTATCTGCCTTCATTCAGCTGCCTAGCAGTAGCTTACAAGAACTCTATTTGAAAGGCTGTCATATTCTTTTATTGAATGTTCAATAAAAGTATAATAAAATTGAAATGCTGGAGTCCATAGGAAGCATTGTGCACTTTTGCTATTCATTCCACCTTCAAGCAAAACCCTGTTTTAAAAGCATTTAAAAACATGACTTCAGTTCTAATCTCTCCAGTTATGCTCAGTACTATGTGATACGGATCCCCTGGTCATTCTGGAAAATGAGCACTCTCTCTCTGCAATATGGGATTTCTAGAGATTTCATAAAACCACTATGTACCAGAAACAGAAAAACTAGGCAACACGTACATGTCTGAGAAGAGCCAAAGGCATTCATCTTGGGAAGGAGAGCATGGAGGGTATGTCCAGAAGTGAGCACCCAGGAGTGATAAATAAATGGATGTATAGAACAAATTAAGATCAGTGGGCAAGTTATCTCAGTGCTTCCAAGAGATCTCCCTCATCTCCCAGCCTAGCAGAAGGCAGGGTGGGGTGGGGCCCATGGAGAGAGTCCTCTGATCTCTCTCACTTCTCTAAGACTGTCTAAAATCATGTCTCCTTTCCTTCTACCTCCTCTGCCAACCTTACAGTTTCTCCTAAGCAATTAAGCTTTGGAAAATCCAAATAACTAACAGGCTACATGCACCTTCTACCCTAGCAGGCAGCAGTCCAGAATCAGTAAACTGCTGAGCCAGTTATCAGCAAAAAGCAGAGTTCAAAAGGAAGACATGCACCCATTAATATTTCAGTCTGTATCAGAAAGCCACATGCATAAGTACAAATGGATTTTCACGTGTTTCTTGTATTATAAAGAAAAGCACATAACCCAGAGCCTTGGGTATGACATCTGCGGGGTTTTATCAGAAGTAAAGACGCTCTCCGTGTTTCTGAAGGGTTGCTCAGTCCCAAGGGGCTGCTAGACTTCCAGGTGAGCCTAGAGAATCCTAACCCAGCACCTTCTCTCGGAGCTTTTGCTGAGTGAATGAGACAGCCTGGAGATCCCACCAGCGTGATGAGGACCGGAGCTCTCACCCTGTCTGCAGATGGTAATCAATCCCATTTGCTCACCTCCTGAAGTTATCTGCCCCCTGCCACTCCTCCTCGGGAAGTGGAAATGAACCCTCTGGTGAGTCACGGGCATGATGGATTCTTTGATAACTGACAGTGACAGGAACAAGGCTAATCGCTGGCGTAAACAGGGAACAAGCCCCTGGAGTGGCAGCCCGGCACCACCACAGTCTGCTTTGAGAAGAACATGAGAAGCTCCACAATTTCACCTTGATTTGTAAAATAAAATGTCATTTGTGGGGGAGGTTGCTGCTTAAATCCATTTGCTTTTTCTTCTCAGCCAGTTGATTTAATCATCTTCCTCAATAAGCTGTGAAGAGCTGACCTTCAGAAAGCTTACTGTAAGCAGGAGGACTTGAAAACCCCCCAATGCTTTCCAAGCCCCAAGGAGCTCAGTGTTATCCATTCATGTTCCCTTCACCTTGGAATCTGCTGCAATCCCATGTCTGGGCCATGGTTGCACCTCTATGAGACCGGTTATGATGAGCCTCCAGTCTGTCCTGCTCTCTAACTGGTGTTTTGCGAGCACTAGCTCATGCAACCTCCCAGATAGGAATTGTCATACCCACCTTACAGATGAGTATCTGAAGCTCAGAGAGGATAAGTAGCTTTCCTAGGGTCACACACCTTGCAAGATCCCATGAGGCAGGAGTCACACAAGCCTGTAATTCTTTCGGGCCTAATCTAATGCATGCAGGAGACTCGTGATGTGAAATGGGCTCTTTTCCTTGCCCCTTTATTACCTTTGCAGATCCTCTTCCCCCCCATAAAACTCTGGCAGCCATCTCCCCATGGAGGTAGGAACATGTCCAGCTAACATGCGTCTGCCAGTGCTGTGATTCACCAGCTCAGAGTAAGTGGGAAACTCAGAGCCAAGGTCCCTACTTCATTTGGGTCCCTTTCAGGAGCTGGTCTGCTTATGTCCTCATCCCCCCATCTTCCCCATTAAAACATGAAATGCTTCATTATTAGTTTATCCTCATGCACATATCTGGAAATTAGTGATGGAAGGGCTTTTGAGATTTTTCTCATCCAACCCCTTCATGTTTTCATAGATGGGAAAAGTAAGACAGAGAGAGAGGTGGTGTCCTGGCTGAGGCCACCAGAGACGAGGCCCTTCTCACTAGCCCCAGCCTGTGGCTCTGAGCTCAGGCCACTGACTCTTCAGAGTATGTGAAGTCACTTTGTCAACTCTCCAAAGACACCCACATGCTCCCTGTTATCTTTAAGCTTGGGATAAGGAATAAGACTTTGTTAATCTCAAGGGGAATTTCTGATGTCAACCATCCACTGGGAGAAGTGTTTGCCTCTAAAATCACACAATTATCAATCTCGTGTCACCACTGCTGAGTCAACATGCAGCACCTCCAGAGACGCGGGGGCCAGGGGTGACAAACAGCCTAGAGTCCCTTATATCTCATGGCCTATTCCTAGTCTATGCCCCAATGCCAGCCCAGCAGTGGCACAAAACCCCACGAGGAGGTCCCAGAACCAACCTACCCGTAATCCCAGTCTAGCTGCCTACAAACTCCTGCGTGCAGGTAGGCAGATCCTTTGGCCTTAACACCTTAGCCACGTGACTCCATCCTTAACACAAAACTGAAGATGCAGACAATTGGGTATACCACTAAGCAGGGAGAAGCAGGGATGGGAGGGGTGGCTTAGAGCATCCAGGAGTCATAGTCCAGGGCCAGAGAGACAAAGAGTCTTGGGAAACTGCACCATTTGAGACTCTGGGGATTTTACCTGCGATGTGTGTGCATGAGTGTGTGCACGCATGAACGTGCATGCACTAGCACCTCTGTGATGTTTTATGGGCATATGTATCTGTGCTTATGTCTGTGTGAGGGATTGTGTATGTGCCCATTTGTGTGTGTGGGTGGGTGTATGCTTAAGGTGAGAAGGAATGGCATTAGGAAGAGCTGCCAACCCCAATGCCATTACGGGTAGACAAGCATTACCAATAAGGAGAAAAGAAATTCCTCTGACCATGATGTGAATATGTGAAGCAATGGGGTGGCAGAAAAGGCAGACTCCTGACTTGGAGCCAATCAGCTCACACACCTATAAAATGCAGACTTTTACACTGAGTACCCGTTAGGGTCACTGTAAGAAATGCCAACAGTTCTGCCCTGAGTCTGGCACACAGTGACGGCTCAATGCACATCGGCCGTGCAGGCGCTGGTGCGAGGGGGCCAGCAACGAGGATCATGGGAGGAACACATCATCCTTTCCCCTCAAACCAGAAGAAGGAAGAAAGCTACTAAGTTAAAATTTTAACAATTCTTATACTGAGTGTCTCTTAACATTTCAGAAATTTACTAAACCAAGTCTAGGTGCAAACTGTAACCTCCTCCTTCTAAATGGTTTCAATTTATAGCAGCAGTTGGTGGTGGTCTTAGATATTCTGGAAAACATGCTCAGTGTGAAGGCCTAGGAACTCTGAGGCAGCTAGCAAGAGAAAGCCCTTCAGAGAGAAATAAAGTCCTTAACAATTATTGTTAACTATTCTATGAAGAAGAGAACACTCTTTCAATTACCAAATGTCAGCTCTACTCCCCACTTATGTGCATTGAAAATAAAACGATGCAATAATCATACAATCTGCAGGAAAAGTGACAAATATATCCCAATACCAATGATTTACTGAGTCAGCCCGGCCACAGCCTGGCTTCACTCTTTAATGGAAGCTGTAAAAACTGTGCCCTGTGCTTTAATAATCACAGTGATTTCTTACAAATCACTGATTAAGCTATATAAGAGGCAAGCATTTTGGAAACTCTAAAGTATCTGATTTGTTGGAGATCTCTCCAAAATGACTGTCTATCTGCTTAGGCGGTCTATTAAATCATATAATGGGGTGTCAGAATGGACCTTTCACAACTGAGGCCATTTCAGGGATGGGAAGAGGCTAAATGTCACGCTGAGGGCACGCAGTGGTAGAATTTGGATGAAGCTCAAATACCCTGATTTCCAGCATCTCCCACAATCCCCCATTGCCTCTCCTAGTAACAAGGTATAATCAAATGTGGGCCATTAACCTCTATTACTTCCCACTTGAAATCTAAGCCAATCAATATGTTACTGTCACCAACAAGGTGATCATTTGGTAGCAGTTACTTTTGATCAAAAAGTTAATGAGTTGTATAATATGAAAAGAAATATGCAAACCATTCTACTCGTGGGCATGCTATGGATAGGAAAGGCTAGGTAAGACTCTGAGGGTCTGAGTAATGCCATTCACTCAGGAGGATGTTTGCGGGAGAACCGTGTGGCTCTTCTCCTAGTGGGGCCACTCAGGTTCTTTCTGTGCCCTAAGTGGTGAGAGGAAGACTGCCTTGACATGAAGAAGATTGTAAATTAAGGCTTTGAGAGACTGAGGAAGCAGGAAATCGTAGAAATAGAGACACAACATTGAAAAGAAGATTTGGAATCAAAGGTAATAAATATATTCTGAAGTCATGAAAAGCGTGTAGGTTAATGAAACAAAACGCATACATCCCTATGAGTTCGTAAACTATTAGTAGTAATCCTAAACCATAATTTATATAACTATTCCTCATTTCAGGTAAGTAATTGAGACTTCCTGAAGCAGTGATTATTAAAGCATTTGGGTAACTCAGTGAAAGCTGGGGATTCGCTCCCCACATGAGTTCACATTCACACATATACATAAAGTCCTGTATATGACTTCAGGATATTCAAACACCCTCTTGACACTTTATCATTGGATCCCAGCCTAGTATATGGTACTCTATACTAGGCTGCCACGTTTCAACCAATTATGTAAATATAAATGTATACCCCAAAGTCCTGGTGTTCCTTCATCCTTTAAGTTTCTTTAAAACCCTGTTCTAAATACACATCTTCTGAGAAGTACCATCCACCAGAGATGGGGCTTAAGGTTTCTGCCCATCCTCCAGACTTTCAATGTGCTACAGTGTGCACATTCTTAGACATTCCCATGACTGATTAGCTCTTTGGATTCTCTGCTTCCTAAGCACATGCATCTTTCTTCTATCTATAGGTCTGTGCATGTATGCCTGTGGGGGGCCATGTGTATGTATGTTCATGTTGCAATATTCAAGAATAATCTTTCTGAAGATAAAGTTCCTTATCTATATTTTAAGAATACCAATGTCTATTGTTTTTATTATATTATGTCATATTTATCTCAGAGCTGCTAAGAAAGTAAAATGAGATCATGTATGAGAACATTATTTAAAGAATTTATAAAGAATCACAAAAATGTGTGGCACTGTCGCTATTGGTACCCTGCAATATTTAAATGCAATTTGCAAGCCAAGTATCATTTCAAAGAGTTAGTTTAAAATGTGTGTCCACTTACAAAATAAAGGCGATGCAAATCCTCAATCATATCAGTCGTACTGGCAACACCCTCTGCTCCAGAAGAAGAAAGTAGTCATAGTCTGGGCCCATCTTACGAGCTAATGAACAGCTCTGTTCCCCACAGGCTGACAATCAGTGGGTTCCTGGTGGCATGGCTACACTGGGTATTAGCCCCTAGTATCTATTCTAACTGGCTGTGTCCCAGCTGTAGTAGTTGTTAAATATTTTTGATATTCCTCCCAGCACCAGCTGTGTGTGGAAACACAGTGCTGTGAGCTGCAGGGGGAAAAAAAGACATATAAGACATGGCCCATGTTCCCAAAGGCAAGAATCTGAATGGTTTAATAATCACTGCTTCAGTAAGTCTCAATTACTTACCTGAAATGAGGAATAACTTAGCATTTACTTCCATGTATTAAATATTTCAGTAGGCCAGAAAAGGCAATCAATGCTAGAAGGGTTGATGAGTAGGACCCCCTGATAAGGTGGGATTTACGGTGGTCCCAAAGATGACTAAAACCCAGTGTTGGTGATTACCTCTCAACTCCACCAAGATGCATGTGGGGCAAGAGAGAGAAACACACCTGCTGGCATTAAAAGGAGACTGAGAAAGCTAGTCTTCACATTTTTTTTTCCAGATGGCTTCTCCTTCTTTCCCCTATTTCCAGGCAGAGATTTAATTACTTTAGAAAGGTAATTTGCAAAGTTCTTTAAGACCTCCAGCCATCAGGTGCCACAAAGAAGATAAGTGTCTTGCTTACTATATCTATTTCAGGGCTGTGGGTAATGCACCATCAGATTAGATCGAAGTGGTACTCATTTCACGCTACCAATTTCTGTCCTATTAATTCTTTACTTAAATCTGCTAAGCACCTCTTTATTTGGTTTACCACTGTTATAATTTAATATGTACAACCAGAGTTGGAGTTTAATTGGTTCTTGAGCGGGCTAAAATCCAATATTTGTAAAATGCATCCATTTAAATGTAACCCCAGCAAAGGCTCTGCATCTTCCTGCAGCCCTGTTGTGATGGGTTCGGTTCCGCTCCCGGGGAGCCTCGCTGCTTCACAGCACTGATTCCATTAGCAGGGAAGGCCACAGCCACCTGGGGAATGCCCCGCCCATGGCCCTGCATGCCCGCCAGCCCTCACCTCCCTGATCTCTACCATGGTTGAAAGAAGTAAACATAGCAGGAAAACATATTAGGGTGTGAATGTCAACATCCCATCCCCTTGCCACCCCTCAATCAAGAAGCAAGAGTCTAGCTGGACTTCAGCCAAACTAAAGAGAAAAAGGAAAGCGAGTGAGAAAGAGGAGGAAGTAAAGCAGTCCACGAGACCCGAGGAGTCCTTTGAGTGGAAGCAGGAGGGAGGGAAACCTGTCTTTGTACAGGAGTCAAAGGAGATAAGGCCAAGGGAACAGGGCTTTGAAATTTGGCCCAGTGTGTGGAAAGTAATCCCTCTTTGGCATTTTCTCAAGACTGAAGTCAAGATTTAAATTGCTTTTCAAGTATTATTAGATGCCGGACTGGAATTTCTCTGAATGAGATGCTGCAAAGAGGATGGGCCTTCGGGTGGTTTACAAAGCAGGTTCTCAACGAAGCCAAAGATTCATAATGCATTTCCATTCCCCATCTGAGCAGCAGAGCAAGGAAGTATCGGCACTTTACAGAGGCAGGAGCAAGCACAGCCTAATCTCATGCTCTGCAGAAGGCCAATCTGTTCCTCTCTCAGGCCAGCAAATTGACACATCACCTCCAGAACAGGGAGGCTAGAAGTCAAGAGCCTCCAGAGCCGCCTCTTCACTTTAAACCCCTTCCCCACCAGGAACCTTTCTCTCTTTCCATCAGCTCTTGCTAACCATTTCTGACAAGTCAATATCTTTGACTTGAATTTGTCCCAGGACAGCCCCTCTGGAAAACTGTCCTGCACTTTCACCATTCTTCCTCACAGCCAATGCCCTCTGTGAGGCCTGCCCTGGTCATGTCAGCGCACAACACTGCTCACGCTCTCTAAAAGCTAGGCTTCAGAGTGAGTAATTGGAAAATTATTACATTGGGTGAGAGGCAGTCAGGACAACATCCAGGGAGAATTAAATGGTAGGAATGGTTCTATAGAGAGTTCCAAAACATTACAACAGAATATGATACCTAGAAAGGACCCCCTAGTCCTGGTTACCTGTGGCAGAATTAATGGCCCCTCAAAAGTGTCTACGTCCTACTCCCTGGAACCTGTGAACATATTACTTTACGTGTCAAAGGGGAACTAAGGTTGCAGATGGAATTAACGTTGCTAATCAGCTGACCTTGACATGCGGAGATGAACCTGGATTACCCAGGTAAATCCAATCTAATCGCAAGGGTCCTTTGAAGTAGAAGAGTGAGGCAGAAGAGGGAGACACCCAGAGAACTGGCAGCGTGAGAAGGGCTGAACTTGCTGTTGCTGGATTTGCAGGTGCCGGAAGAGTCACAAGCCAAGGAATGTGGGCAGCCTCTAGAAGCTGGAACAGGCGAGGAAACAGATCCTTCCCTAGAGCCTGCAAAAGGAATGCAGCCCTGCTGACACTTTGGACTTAGCCCAGTGAGTCCTGTTTAGAACTTCTGATCTCTGGAACTATAAGAGAGTAAATTTGTGTGGCTTTAAGCCACTAAGTTTGTGGTCATTTGTTATAGCTGTAATAGGACACTAATGTAGTCCCTGGACCCCATAGTCCTGCCTTCCTAAACCTCAATCCCAAACCATGAACTCAATCATCTGCAACTTAGAACTAGAGAACACCTCTACTCACATGTTGGCACAAAACTTTGTTGTCCAAATGGGGCTAGCAGTGCTCTGTGGGGTCAATAATACAGCACATTTGGGGTTTTAAAGGGTTCTGTTGGAAAGCCTGGGGACCTAACTGGCACTGTTTTATGAGAAAACAAAACTCTAGTGCCAAACAGCCAACTTTCTAATGAATATTTGAGATTCCTCATATTGGTAAATTGGATACTGCCTGTGATCTATGCTGATCATTAAGTGAGAGCCATCACTTTCAGATTCCAGACATGTAAGAGGCCAAATTATTATTCATTTTCAAAAGTTTAAAATCCTGGCTTGTAATCTGGCTCAGAAAAACAATCTGCTTCATCAGGCCCGTGAACTACATGAAACTCAGGAAAAGACAGGGTATTTCCTTTAAAAAGAGCTGGGAAAGGACACCCTTGAGTAGCTTACTGAGAATCCAAACCAGTCCATCCCACGGCTCAAAAAACATACTTACATCTAAGAATGTTTTCCAAGGGAGCACACTGAACAACTCCTAGAAATGCTTCCTCATAATTACATAAGCTAGAATGTAATTCTAGACTCACATTTCATCAAACAGGGATGCTATATATTGATGACATGGTGTTCAAATCAAATCATTAAATAAATATTCAAAAACATATTTTATTATTTCCTTTTATAAGAAGCATGACCTTATATCTCAGTTTCCTCAGCCAGTATCAGCTCTCATCTGTTGCCTCTTCATAATTATTAATAATTTCCCTTTTCACCCTCAAAACTGTGCCAGTATGATGACAAGTTATACGGTCCCCATATATATAAAAGGCTCAGTCATAGTGTTCTTATACATTTTCTTAAGTCAGAATACAACTTGCAGGTTCACCTAGGTCTGGTGGGACCTGCATGTTTCAGAGTGGACCCCATGGAAGAACAGGAAGAGAGGAAAGAGGGTTTTAACCGAGAAGTAGATGGTGTGGTGTGCAGATAAATGTTATGTCCATCAATCAGTGATACATGCAACAAAATAGCAAAGCTATGACCAACTAGTTGTATATGTGTGTATATATAATAAAAATAAACTGGGAGGGGATGGCTCAAGATGGCGGCATGAGTAGGGCAGTGGAAATCTCCTTACAAAACCAGATATATTTCTGAAAATACAACAAATAAATTTCTAAAAGAGAGACCAGAAGATACAGTACAACAGCCAGGCTACATCTATAACTGTAAGAACTCAGCATCTCACAAAAAGGGTAAGATACAAAGCCATGACCAGGCGGGACCCAAGGACTCCCCCCACCCCAGCTCACCAGCAGGAGGAAAAGAATCAGAGTGGGAGGGAGTGGAAATACAGGACTGCTAAATAACCAGCCCTAGTAATCTGCACTAGGAGCACAGACACATATGGCATGTTGTATTGGATATTAGAGAAACAGAAAAGTAAAATCTGAGATGGAGACTGCGAGCGGGTCCCCACAGCCAGCTCCCCTGGGACAAAAGAAAAACAGGCACTTTTAAAAGGTTTAACAGCTGGACGAAATCGTCCCAGCACACTCAGCCCAGCAGGCTGGGAATCTTAAGGAACTTCAGGTGCCCTAAACCCCAGGGTGACAACGCAGCTCCAAAGCACCTCACAGTGATAGGCAGCCTGCTGTTCATTTCCCCTGGCTGGCGCTGCAAGCAAACCGGCTGACCAGCCACAGCTGCAGAGCAGCCGGGGAACAGCCCGGCCCACAGAAACCACACAGAGTCTTCCCCCAGCGCACAGCTAACTGGGACAGACTCAGAGGCTGAGCCAGTGCACAGCTGCCCAGCACAGATAGAGGAAGCTGGAGCAAGGTCCGGAAGGCATGAAGGGGCACCATACTCACAGGAGAACACACCCAGTATGCCTGCAACCCCCAGCAATGCCCTAGGCTATCCCAAGGGCCTCCCCCCCAACAGCAGCTCAGGAGATTATCCCAGAGATCACTCCCGGTGTGCGGGTAAACACCACAGGCAGCAGAGAAGGGCAAGGCAAACAGCAAGCAGGAAGGGTCTTTGTTCTCCCAGCAGACACATGGGCCACTTGCCAGCAATCACTTCTATCACCATGAAAAGGCAGAAGAATCTGGTCCAGTCAAAAATCACTCAGACAACCCCAGAGAGAGGGCCTGGTAAGATAGATATAACCAATCTTCCTGAAAAAGAATTCAAAATAAAAGTCATAACCATGCTGATGGACCTGCAGAGAAATATGCAAGAACTAAGGGATGAAGTCCAGAGGGAGATAACAGAAATGAAACAATCAATAGAAGGACTTAAGAGCAGACTGGACAAGGTACAAGAGACTGTTAATGGAATAGAAATCAGAGAACAGGAATACAGAGAAGTTGAGGCAGAGAGAGATAAAAGGATCTCTAGGAATGAAAGAATATTAAGAGAACTGCGTGACCAATCCAAATGAAACAATATTCACATTATAGGGGTACCAGAAAAAGAAGAGAGAGAAAAATGGATAGAAAGTGTCTTTGAAGAAATAATTGCTGAAAACTTCCCCAAGCTGGGGAAGGAAATAGTCTCTCAGATCATGGAAGCTCACAGATCTCCCAACACAAGGGACCCAAGGAGGACTACACCAAGACATATAATTATTCAAATGGCAAAGATCAAAGACAAGAACAGGGTATTAAAGGCAGCTAGAGAAAGAAAAAAGATCACCTACAAAGGAAAACCTATCAGGCTATCATCAGACTTCTCAACAGAAACCTTACAGGCCAGAAGAGAATGGCATGATATATTTAATGCAATGAAACAGAAGGGCCTCGAACCAAAAACACTGTATCCAGCACAATTATCATTTAAATTTGAAGGAGGGATTTAACAATTCCCAGACAAGCAAAACTTGAGGGAATTTGCCTCCCACAGACAACCTCTACAGGATATTTTAAAGGGACTGCTCTAGATGGAAGCACTCCTAAGGCTAAATAGATGTCACCAGAGAAAATAAAATCACAGCAAAGAAAGAAGACCGACCAAGTACTAACTAAAGGCAAAAAATAAAATCAACTATCCATAAAAGCAGTCAAAGGAAACACAAAAGAGTACAGAATAAAAAACCTAACATATAAAGAATGGAGGAGGAAGAATAAGAAGGGAGAGAAATAAAGAATCATCATACTGTGTTTATAATAGCATAATAAGAGTTAAAGTTGGACAGTTAGGTAGTAAAGAAGCTACTCTTTAACCTTGGTAACCAGGAATCCAAAGCCTGCAATGGCAATAAGTACATATCTATTGATAATCACCCTAAATGTAAATGGACTGAATGCACCAATCAAAAGACACAGAGTAATAGAATGGATAAAAAAGCAAGACTCATCTATATGCTGCTTGCAAGAGACTCACCTCAAACCCAAAGACATACACAAACTAAAAGGGATGGAAAAAGATACTTCACGCAAACAATAGGAAGAAAAAAGCAGGTGTTGCTGTAGTGGTATCAGACAAAATAGACTTCAAAACGAAGAAAGTAACAAAAGATAAAGAAGGACATTACATAATGATATAGGGGTCAGTCCAACAAGAGGATATAACCATTATAAATTTATATGCAGAGATTCAAGATGGCAGCATGACAGGTGAGACAGAACTCCTCCCAAAACCACAGATAGTGCGAAAATACAGTTAATACAACTAACCCTAAAACAGCAACAGGAAAGAAGGCTGCACCAGACTGAATACAGACCTCATGAACAGAGCAGATCTCATGAAACAGGGTAATGTACCAAAGCCTTGATCAGGCAGGACCCAGGCCCTTCCTCCACTCCAGCTCACTCGCAGGAGTAAGAGAAAGGGGCAGGGAGGGAGTGGAAGCCTGGGACTGCAGAACACCTAGCCCTCCAGATCTGCATTGTGAGCAGAAACCTACACTGTGTAGTGCTCTGGAGGATGGGGAGCTGGGACAGGCAGAGTGCCTGAGACACAGATTCCAGCCATTTGTGGAGAATGGGATCCACACCCGGCCACTCTGGGACAAGGGAAAGGCAGGCACTCTGACAGGCTCCTGAGCAGCGAGAGGGCTGCTGAAGGGGTGGGGTTTACACAGAGCTTGCTGCGTGGGAGAAGGGATAGGGGGACAAGGTCATCTTGGCACACTCGGCCCAGCATACTGGGAATTTTGAGGAGCTTCAGGTGCTCTACCCCCCTGGCTGGCTACTCAGCTCCAAGGCCCCCCACTGTAATATGCAGCCTACGGAGCCTTCCTCCTGGCCTGACAGCACCAGTGTGCAAATCAGCAGTCACTGCACTGGCATCAGCTAGAGATGCAAAGCACAGAGGCTTACACCTATGTGCTTGGCCCACTGGCTCTGATACAGGAGACAGGTATGGCAGACGGGAATCAGGAAACAGATCTTTCCCCCCCGCAGGCACCATCTCCACTCCCCTATGACCCCCACCCTCACTCTAGGGGCTAAGCAGCTCCAGAGACTGGAGCTTCTGGGCACTAGAGGACACAAAAAAGAAATATGAAATACCAAAAGCACATGGTTCAGACCAAAATCTCACAAACCCCAGAAAAAGGGCCAAATGAAACTGAACACACCAATCTTCTGAAAGAGAGTTCAAAATAAAAATAATAAACATGCTTATGGAGGTATAGAAAAATATTCAAGAACTCAGGAATGAATTTAAGATGGAGATTCAATCATTAAGAAATTTCATATCTGAAATAAGACATACAATGGAGGGGTTTTAAAGCAGATTAGATGTAGTAGAAGAGACAGTAAGCAGAACAGAAATTAGAGAAGAGGAATAAAAAGAAGCTGAGGCACAGAAAGAAAAAAGGATCTCTAAGAATGAAAGAATATTGAGAGAACTGTGTGACCAATCCAAATGGAACAATATTTGCATTATAGGGGTACCAAAGGAGATGAGAGAGAAAAAGAGATAGAAAATGTCATTGAGGAGGTAATTGCTGAAAAATTCCCCAGTCTGGGGAAGGTGATAGTCTCTCAAGCCATGGAGATGAACAGATCTTCCAACACAAGGGACTGAAGGAAGACAACATCAAGACATATAATAATTAAAATGGCAAAGATCAAGGATAAAGACAGACTTTTAAAAGCAGCTAGAGAGAGAAGATCACATACAAAGGAAAACCCATCAGGCTATCATCAGATTTCCCAACAGAAAACTTACAGGCCAGAAGGGAGTGGAATGATATATTTAATGCAATGAAGCAGAAGGGCCTCGAACCAAGAATACTCTACCGGGCATGGTTATCTTTGTTCAAATTTAAATTTGAAGGGGGGATTAAACAATTTTCAGATAAGCAAAAGCTGAGAGAATTTACCTCCCACAAAACACCTCTACAGTACATTTTGGAGGGACTCCTACAGATAGAAGTATTCCTAAGACTAAATAGATGTCACCCAAGAATGGACAAAGAGTACAGAATCTGATTCATAACATATAAAGAATGGAGGAGGAAGAAAAAGGACGAAAAAAAAGATTCTTTAGGTTGTGTTTGTAATAGCATATGAAGTGAGTTAAATTAGACTGTTAGATAGTAAGGGAATTACTCTTGAACCTTCAATAGCCACGAATCTAAAGCCTACAATGGCAATAAGTACATACCTATCAATAATCACCCTGAATATAAATGGTCTGAATGCACTAATCAAGATGTAGAGTCACTGAATGGATAAAAGAACAAGACGATCTATATGCTGCCTACAAGAGACTCACTTCAAATTCAAAGACATACACAGACAGAAAGTAAAGGAATGGAAAAAGACATGTCAGGCAACTAATAGGGAGAAAAAAGCAGGAGTTGCAATACTTGTATCAGACAAAACAGACTTCAAAACAAAGAAAGTAACAAGAGAGAAAGAAGGACATGACAAAATGATAAAGGGGCCAGTCCAACAAGAGGATATAACTATTATAAATATCTATGCACCCATCACAAATCACCTACATATGTGAAACAAATACTAACAGAATTAAAGGGGGAAATAGAATGCAGTGCATTCATTTTGGGAGACTTCAACACACCACTCACTCCAAAGGACAGATCAACCAGACAGAAAATAAATAGACAGAGGCACAGAACAACATATTAGAACAGATGGACCTAACGGACATCTACAGAACACTCCATCCAAAAGGAAAAGGATACACATTCTTATCAAGAGCGCATGGAACATTGTCAAAAATAGATCATATATTAGACTACAAAAAGAACCTCAGTAAATTCAAAAAGATTGAAATTGTACCAACCAGCTTCTCAGATCACAAAGGTATGAAACTAGAAATAAATTACACAAAGAAACAAAAAAGCCCACAAACATATGGAGGCTTAATAACATGCTCCTAAATAATCAATGGATCAATGACCAAATAAAAACAGAGATCAAGCAATATATGGAGACAAATGAAAACAATAATTCAACACTGCAAAATCTGTGGGATGCAGTGAAGGCCGTGCTAAGAGGGAAATATATTGCAATACAGGCCTACATCAGAAAAGAAGAACAATCCCATATGAACAGTCTAAACTCACAACTAATGAAACTAGAAAAGGAAGAACAAATGAGGCCCAAAGTCAGCAGAAGGAGGGACATAATAAAGATTAAAGCAGAAATAAATAAAATTGATAACAATAAAACAATAGAAAGAATCAACGAAAGCAGGAGCTGGTTCTTTGAGAAAATAGACAAAATAGATAAACCCCTAGCCAGACTTATCAATATAAAAAGAGAGTCTACACACGTAAACAGAATCAGAAATGAGAAAGGAAAAATCACTAAGGACACCACAGAAATGCAAAGAATTATGAGAGAATACTATAAAAAAATTATACGGTAACAAACTGGTTACTAGAAGAAATGGACAACTTTCCAGAAAAATACAAACTTCCAAGGCTGACCAAGGAAGAATCAGAAAATCTGAATAGACCAATTACCAGCAAAGAAATTGAAATGGTAATCAAAAAACTACATAACAACAAAACTCCTGGACCAGATTGTTTCACTGCTGAATTTTATCAAACATTTAGTGAAGATCTAATACCCATCCTCCTTAAAGTTTTCCAAAAGTAGAAGATGACTGAATACTCCCAAACTCATTCTATGAGGCCACCATCACTCTAATACCAAAACCAGGCAAAGACACCACAGAAAAAGAAAATTACAGACCAATATCCCTGATGAACATAGATGCGAAAATATTCAACAAAATATTAGCAAACCGAATTCAAAAATACATCAAAAAGATCATCCATTATGATCAAGTGGGATTCATCCAGGGATGCAAGGATGGTTCAACATTCGAAAATTCATCATCATCATCCACCACATCAACAAAAAGGACAAAAACCACATGATCACCTCCATAGATGCAGAAAAAACATTCGACAAAATTCAACAACCATTCATGATAAAAACTCTCAATAAAATGGGTATAGAGGGCAAGTACCTCAACATAATAAAGACCATACATGACAAACACAAAGCCAACATTATACTTAACAGTGAGAAGCTGAAAGCTTTTCCTTTAAGATCGGGAACAAGACAGGGATGCCCACACTCTCCACTTTTATTCAACATAGTTCTAGAGGTCCTACCCATGGCAATCAGACAACACAAAGAAATAAAAGGCATCAATATTGGTAAGGAAGAAGTCAAACTGTCCCTGTTTGCAGATGACATGATATTATATATAACAAACCCTAAAGAATCCACTCCAAAACTACTAGATCTAATACCTGAATTCAGCAAAGTTACAGGATACAAAATTAGTAAACAGAAATCTGTTGCATTCCTGTACACTAACTATGAACTAGCAGAAAGAGAAATCAGGAAAACAATTCCATTCACAATTGCATCAAAAAGAATAAAATACCTAGGAATAAACCTAACCAAGGAAGTGAAAGGCCTATACCCTGAAAACTATAAGACACTCTTAAGAGAAATTAGAGGACACTAACAAATGGAAACTCATCCCATGCTCTTGGGTAAGAAGAATTAATATTGTTAAAATGGCCACCCTGCCTAAAGCAATCTACAGACTCAATGCAATCCCTATCAAAATACCAACAGCATTTTTCAACGAACTAGAGAAAATTGTTCTAAAATTCATATGGAACCACAAAAGACCCCGAATAACCAAAGCAATCCTGAGAAGGAAGAATAAAGCAGGGGGGGATCTCGCTTCTCAACTTCAAGCTCTGCTACAAAGCCACAGTAATCAAGACAATTTGGTACTGGCACAACAGAACCAGCGGCCAGTGGAACAGAACAGAGAGTCCAGATATTAACCCAAACATATATGGTCAATTAGTATACGATAAAGGAGCTATGGATATACAATGGGAAAATGAAAGCCTGTTCAACAGCTTGTGTTGGCAAACTGGACAGCTACATGTAAGAGAATGAAACTGGACTACTGTCTAGCCCCATACACAAAGGTAAACTCAAGGTGGATCAAAGACGTGAATGTAAGTCATGAAACCAAAAACTCTTATAAAAAAACATAGGCAAAAATCTAGGACATAAACATGAGCAACTTCTTCATGAACATATCTCCCCAGGCAAGGGAAACAAAAGCAAAAATGAACAAGTGGGACTATATCAAGCTGCAAAGCTTCTGTACAGCAAAGGACACCATCAGTAGAACAAAAAGGCATCCTACAGTATGGGAGAATATATTCATAAATGACATATCCGATAAGGGGTTGACATCCAAAATATATAAAGAGCTCATGAACCTCAACAAACAAAAAGCAAATACTCCAATTAAAAAATGGGCAAAGGATCTGAACAGACACTTCTCCAAAGAAGAAATTCAGATGGCCAACAGGCAGATGAAAAGATGCTCCACATCGCTAATCATCAGAGAAACGCAAATTAAAACCACAATCAGATATCACCTGACACTAGTCAGGTTAGCCGCCATCCAAAAGACAAACAACAAATGTTGGTGAGGATGTGGAGAAAGGGGAACCCTCCTACACTGCTGGTGGGAATGTAAATTAGTTCAACCATTGTGGAAAGCAGTATGGAGGTTCCTCAAAAAACTCAAAATAGAAATACCATTTAACCCAGGAATTCCACTCCTAGGAATTTACCCTAAGAATGCAGCAGCCCAGTTTGAAAAAGACATATGCACCCCTATGTTTATCACAGCACTATTTACAATAGCCAAGAAATGGAAGCAACCTAAGTGTCCAACAGTAGATGAACGGATAAAGAAGATGTGGTACATATACACAATGAAATATGATTCAGCCATAAGAAGAAAACAAATCCTACCATTGCAACAACATGGATGGAGGAAAACTGAAGGAACAAAACAGCAGCAGACTCACAGAACCCAAGAATGGACTAACAGTTACGAAAGGGGAAGGGACTGGGGAGGATACGTGGGAAGGGAGGGATAAGGGGGAAAAGGGACATTATGATTAGCACACATAATGTAGGGGGGGGCACAGGGAAAGCAGTATAGCACAGAGAAGACAAGTAGTGACTCTATAGCATCTTACTATGCTGATGGACTGTAATGGGGTATGTGGTGGGGACTTGATAATGGGGGGTAGTCTAGTAACCATGATGTTTCTCATGTAATTGTAGATTAATGATACCAAAATAAATAAATAAATAAACCCATGCCCCAGTCCTTGCATTCCTAAATCCCTAAGCCATGAGCCTTATCATCAACTTAGAGCTAGAGGATATTCTAACTATTACTAAGAAATTTAAGCATATTTTCCCAGACAAAAAGTTGTTCAAGTTAATAGAGCTCTATTGGGGTAAATAATAGAACTATATGATATATAAAATAATTATCATCTTGCATATAATTATATAGCAATCATATACATATAATTTGTATATATATAATTTATGACACAATATGACTGGGTGGCAAAGCTACAAGTTGTTGGTGAGAATGACAAGTATTTCAGCTCATACCATTTCTATTCAACGATTCAGCATTGTACCGGAGATCTTGTTAAGGCTCTTAGGCAAGAAATAGAAATAAAAGGCATCCATACTAGAAAAGAAGTAAAACTATCCTTTTGCAGGTGATATGATTTTTTTATGCAGAAAATCCTAAGGGATAAACAAAATTAAAAGATTGCTAGAGCTAATAACTGAGTCAGCAAGGTTATAGGATAAAAGATCAATGTACAAAATTCATTTGTATTTCTGTACAACAGCAATGAACAATCCAAAAATGAAATTAAGAAAACAAATCCATTTCCAATAGCAACAAAAAGAACAGAATACTTAGAAATAAATTTAAATAAAAAATACAGAACTTGCTGACTGAAAACTACAAAATATAATAGAAAAAATTAAGAAACGCCTAAATAAATAGAAACCCAAACATGTTCATGGATTAGAAGACAATATTTCTAAGATAGCAATGCTTCCCAAACTGACCCACAGATTCAAACAGTATCTATCAAAATTCCAGCTGCTTCTTTGAAGAAACTAACGAGCTGATCTTAATAAGTATGTAGAAAAGCAAGGGACACAGAATAGCGAAAGTAATCTTGAAAAACAACAAATTTGGAGAACTCATACTTCCCATTTCCAAAACTTATGACAAAGATACAGTAATCAACATTGCTTGATACAGGCATACCTCAGATAGTCCAAGTTAGGCTCTGGACCACCAGAATAAAGAAAATATCACAATAAATCAAGTCAAATGAATTTTTTGGTTTCCCAGTGCATAAAAAAATTATGTTTATACCATTATACTGTGTAATATTGAGTGTATGATAGCATTATGTCTAAAATAACCAAATAACCAATGTACATACCTTAACTAAAAAATGCTTTATTGATAAAAAAAAAACGCTAGCCTGTGGCAATTTCTTAAAATAAGAAAACAATGAAGTTTCTTGCCTCAACTGACCCATCCTTTCACAAATGATTTTTCTGTAGCATGCAATGCTGTTTTATAGTATGTTACCCACAATAGAACATCTTTCAAAATTTAAGTCAATCCCCTCAAACCCTGCCACTGTCTTATCAACTAAGTTTATGGAATATTTGAAATCCTATGTTGACATTTAACAATATTCACAGAATCTACACCAAGAGCAAATTCCATTGTAAGAAACTACTATCTTTGTTCATCCATAGGAAACAACTCCTCATCCATTGAATTTTCCCCCCTTTACCTATTTCACCCATCCCTCCACCATCCTCCCCTATTCAGGTTTTATCACGAGATTACGGCAATTCAGTTACATCTTCAGGCTCCTCTTATAATTCTAGTTCTTTTGTTATTTCTACCACATTTGTTGTTACTCCCTCCACTGAAATCTTGAACCCCTCTAAGTCATCCATGAGGGTTGGAATCAGCTTATTCCAAACTCCTGTTAATGTGGATGGTTTGACCTCTTCCTATGAATCATGAATGTTCTTAATGACATCTAGAATAGTGAATTCTTTCCAGAAGGTTTTCAATTTGCTTTTCCCAGAGCCATTAGAGGAATCACTATCTATGATAGCTATAGCCTTATGAAATGTATTTCTTCAAAAATAAGACCTGAAAGCAAAAATTACTCCTTGATCCATAGGTTACAGAATAGATGGCATAATGATAGATCAATAGGATAGAATTCATAATTCAGAAATAAACATAAATTTTTATGGTTAATCGATTTGCAACAAGAGTGCCAAAACTATTTATTCACTGGAGAAAAAAGTCTTCAACAAATAGAGCTAAGACAAATGCAAAAGAATGAAATTGGTTCTCTACCTCACACCATACACAAAAATTATACACACCACATTTTTTTAAAAGTATCAAAATGGATCAAAGGTCTAAATGTAAGAGCCAAAGCTATAAAACATCTAGAAAAAAACATGGGAGTAAATCTTTGTAACCTTGGATTAGATTATATTTCTTAGACATAGCACCAACAGCGCAAGAAAGAAAAAATAGATAAATTGATGTCATCAAAATTAATTTTATGTTCAAAAGACACAACAAGGAAAATGAAAAGGCTACAGAATGGGAGAAAATATTTGTAAATCATAACTGATAAAGGTCTAGTATACAGAAAATATAAAGAACTATGATGACAATAAAAAGATAAATAATCTAATTACAAATTAGGCAAATGATTTGAATAGACATTTCTCCCAAGAGATACGAAAATGGCCAATAAGCACATGAAAAGATATTCAACACAATTAATTACTCGGGAAATGAAAATCAAAATTGCAATGAGCTACTACTTCACATCCATGAGGATGGCCATAATCAAAAAGAGGCAATAACAAATGTTGGTGAGGGTGTGAAGAATCTGAAACCCTCACGCATTAGTGGTGGGAATGTAAAATGGTGCAGCCACTGTGGAAAACAGTTCAGCAGTTCCACAAAAATCTAAACATGGAATTGCCATATGATCCAGCAATTCCTTCCCTAAGAACATACCCGAGGGTACTGAAAGCAAATGTCGACACAAAAACTTGTACATTAATGTTCATATCAGAGCTTTTCATAATAGCCAAAAAATGGGAAAAACCAAAATACCCATCAATGAATGAATAAACAAAGTATAGTATAGCCATACAGTGGAATATTATTCAGCCATCAAAAGGAATAAAGTATTGATACCTACCACAACATAGATGAACCTTGAAAGCATTATGCTAAGTGAAAGATGTCAGTCACAAAAGTTCACGTATTATATGATTCCATTTATATGTATCATGTCCAAAATAGGCAAATGTATAGAGACAGAAAGTAGATCACTGGTTGCCAGGGGCTGTGGGGTAGGGAAAACTCAGGAGTGGCTGCTAATAGGTATAGGGTTTCTTTTGGGATGATGAAATGTTCTAGAATCAGATAGTGGAGATGGCCGCACACTGTGTGAATATATTAAACCACTGAAATGTACACTTTAAAAGGGTGGATTTTAGGATTTGTGAATTATATCTCAATTTTTTAAATAGAAAAAAATAATAATAGGCCCTCTCTCAAAGGTTGTTGTGAGGCTTAAAAATATAGAAGACAAAGCAATTAGCATAGTGTCAGACTAGCTGGTGACAATGGTGATGAAAACGATGATGGTGGTGACAGTAGTGGTCTTATACTCGTAGGTTTTAGGCCTAAATTCAAAGCTAAAGAGTGACCCATCTGCACTCTGCTATATTTTTCCTGCTCCCTTCCTCCGTACTCTCCTATCCCACTGTTCCCAGCCTTTCTGGATCTGGCTCTGGTTCCAAACTCTTCAATTCACCCCCAATACCTGTACTGACTCTAGGTAATCCCTTACAACCTTCTCTCCTGCTTGACGGGCAAAGTTAGGATGTATCAACCTTGTCCCAGGTAGCTACACCTTCTGACATATGACACTAGCACAGAACCTGGTTCAACACTCACCCACACAGGACAAATTTCAGTCAGTCATGTCAGCAAAGGGGATAATTTTGGGAACTAGGAGCCTATGTCATCATTTTCATGAAATAACAGATTTTACGATTTGCACCCATTTGCAATGCTACCGCTCACAGACAAGCTTCTCGGAGGTGATTCTGCACTCAGCCATCCCACTGCGAGCAGTGGAGAAACAAATCACCATGCCATGCACATCATAAAAATGGAAATCAAGGAGGCTGTTCATTAATGCAGATTAGTTTTATGCTTGGCGTGGTTTTGCTCTGCCGAGATTGATACACAGACAAGAAATTCTCAGTGGGCCTTGGTCCTTGGTAATATATAGTCCTTATTACCTCGCTGACTAATGAGCCTTCAGTCTCAGGACGAGCAGCTTCTGCAGGTCCATGCGCCCTGCCCATGGCCCAGAGGTCAGAACTGCCTGGAGCAAACTTCCCCACCACACTCTTGGCCCCCCAGCTACGCCTCTTCTGGCCCACATCTGCCATCCTTGAGTGGGTTTGCTCTTACCAAAACTACAGAGTCGTTCTGTATTCGGGGTCTACTCAGTACTTTTCAACCAAGCAGCTGAACATCAAGTAACCAATGAGCTAACAGGAAGAGTTAGTGGCTGAAGATGGCGTAAGATGTTGCCTCTCAGTATCAGCGTAGAAATATATTTTAAAGAGGGCCTTAAATCCCATAATGTGAGGGGTAAACTAAGGGAGAATTTCAGCTTTGAGAAAGACTAGCTAAGGTTTCTTTTTCTTCCCTGGTACATAGGAGGAGCTTTTCAAATGCTTCAAGACACACCATGCAGGCAGCTGCTTTTGCAATCAGATCAGAACTGATTTTGATGTCGAACTTAGCCCAGGAGTCTAGGCCATCTCTGAGAAGGCACTGCTGGTTACACCATAGTTGCCTCTTTCATTTCTCTTTCCTCCACTCTTCTTTGCCTTTTTCTTCCTTATTTTTCTCTCCCCACCCCTGCCCCGTCCGCCATCTCATCTTTGGTCGTAATTCCTCCCTTAATGTGCCTCTGTGTTCATTCTTTCTCCCACAGAATTTAAATAATAAAAACACAAACACTGCATAAAATGATATGTGTGCCTTCAATGACAGCAATCACAACAACAAAGGCAATCATTGTGAGCATCCCTTAAATAGTGGACCCTAAACCCGTGGTCTCCAAACTCTTGAATGTGCCCAGATATGAGTAAATGATTTTTGTATGTCCCTTCAATAAATGTACATATTTGTTTACAAGTCATATACACGTACTGCTACTACATCCTATGTAAAGCACAGTGTAAAACATTCAAAAAAATTTAAAGGATAAAATTAAAACAGGAGTCAGCAAACTTTTTCTTAAAACACCAGATAATAAATATTTTGGCTTTGCAGGCCATGTGGTCTTTGTTGCAACCACTTAACTCTGCCACTGTAACATAAAAGCATACACTGACAATGTGTAAAACAAATGAGCATGGCTATATTCCAGTACAACTTCATCTACAAACACAAGTGGTGGGCTAGATTCAGCCCATGCACAAACGATATTTTGCCAACCCGAGTTAAAACATAAATATGAGTAAAAATCCTAATATTTTTCCCATACCCACTGCTGAAGAATATGAGAAGGAATAAGATTTAGACTTTCAAAATTCACCAATTCTTGATTGTATTCACCAATTCTACAACATAATATAATTTGCTTTGTTATTTCTATGTGCTGAGACAAAGGGTACAAAATACATCTAGGTTAAGAAACAAATGCTAAGCTCCTGGTTGAATTCACTTCTAGACAATTTACTCTACAAATTATATTTCTCACCGACTCTGCCGTTCAAATCAATGCTTCAACAAAATGTCAAATTACTACTTACCTTGAATTTTTGGGGTTTCTAGAAAATAATCAAAGATATAGATGTCAAATTAGAAAATCCCAGGGTCTACTGAATAATGAAAAATAAAACATCAAATAAAGTCCTAAGACCTGTGTGTGTGTGTGTGTGTGTGTGTGTTAAATCAGGTAAACAAATCTTGTCACCTTGATCTTTAAAATTGTTATTGCCAGTGCTGTTGTGATGAACCCAATATGTCTCCCTATTAATCTGTTAACAGGGATTTGGAAATTTTTGACAAATTATTGAAGTCATATCTATTAAATCCAGCTACAATTGGAAAAAGGAGACCAATAAATGTACTTTTTGAGTATCGGGCCAATTTCACTGATGAATTTTTTTCTTGCTTCACTAGCATAGAAAATCTTAACACTGCTTTGACATGTTTAGAATGTCAGCACAATCAACCCTCTCATAGAGAGACCTTTCTATGATGCTTTAATAATAACTTCACCAAACAAAATGAAGAGTTACTTTAATCATTTCAGTCATATTGAATGTGTCAAGGAGAAATACTATGAATAGATGCAGCACTAATTCAAAAGCATGCCTTCAGTTCCACCAATCCTGCGTGAAGCAGAGAAAAGAGATTGCATGGCCTAAAAAGGTGCTAGCAATCAAGAAATCTTAATTCTAATGCCATTCAAATCCAACGAGTTTCAATGTTCTGATACCCACTTTTCTTATTAATATTACAGTAATACATTCCTTATGAGGCTATTAGGAGAAAAAATGAACATATATAAAAGTGTTTCATGGGTGCTGGCATGCAACAGATATTCAGTAAATATCTTGAGTTTTTTCCTACTTCCTCCTTAATGTACCTCAATATCATCTCTAAACCAAAAAAACTCTACTAAATTGTCATAATAGTTATGAAGATTCACGGATTCAAGAGATAAATAATGAAAAAAATACCTTGTGAAATAGGAAATTCTCAGCTCATGGAAGAGATGGGAACAATTAAAATTAACCCAAATTTCCTTGATATATTATTATCTCCACACAATACTCCACACAAAATATCTCTTGGCCACCTGAAGGAAAAGAAATCCTCTACATTTCCGCTTCAAAAGAGTTTTCCCCAGGTTGATGCTAAAAATTCCTCCCCTGAAAATGTGTTTTCATACTATACAAAGAGAATGTCATGCCCCAAAGACCTCTTTTCTATAACTATATCAACACCAGCCTTGACACACCAAACCCAAACTCAAGGTGCTTAAGAAAAACAAAGGGGAAATTCCTTCTCCTTCTCTACCATCCCAGTGTATCACCACAGACCTCCAAAGCATTTACATCTTTTACCTGGAAGTTGTTCTAGGTGGTCATCCATGTAGTATGAGTTGAGGGAAGACAAATAGCCTGTGTTCAAGAGAAAACAAAATGGATTACTGTATATGACCTAAAATGTCATCATTACTAACTTCTTTTAGTCAAGGATAAGTTCACCAAATTTTTCTGGTTTCCCTCTCTTCAAGATACATGGTATCTCCCCAGCTCTCCACCCCTCATTGTGGTTGTGTGTAGCCATGTGACTGGTTCTGGCCAATGAGTAGTAATCAAAAGTCTCACATGCATTCCCAGGTTGTAAATGCCAGTGAGAAACCTTCCAGAATTCTTTTTCTTCACTAATATGGTGACTTCCAACAGTCAAGATCGTGACTGCTTTGCTCACCAAGGTGAAGATATATAACCAGAGGCTATAACTATTTCACGATAGACATGTGGCAGGAGCATAAAATAAACCTCTCGTCTTCAGGGTCACTAAGATTTTGAGATAATTCATTAATGGAGCATAACACAGCCCATCCTGACAGTTACACCAACAAAACTAGTCATTGAGTTTCCCTTAAAAGTAGATTTTTAACTCAATTATCACCATTAATGAATATATAATCAATTAACAAACTAACCCAAGAAAAGAGCACATTTTTGAAGAAACAGAATTTTGATAAAGACAGAAATCATTTACATTCAGTATTTAAATATGGCACAGTGCCAAGGAAGGCAGACCAGAGTGTGTCAGCATTGGAAATTCCTCAGAGCATACAGTGGCCTGAGAGCTTCAATACATTCATAGCTAATAATTATCATTATAATTGGCGACACTTAACCAGAACTTATTATACATTAAGCACTGTGCTAAGTGCTTTATACCAAATATATTATCTCATTTAATCCTTACAATAACCTCATGAAGTAAAAAGCTATCCCAATTTTACATGAGTGATGAAGAAAACAATAAGAAGCTAAGTGACTTTCTGATGACTTAAAGGTCTGTCTAAAGCCAAACTAATCACCAACAAAATTATAAAGGGTAGAAAGAGATAATGAGGAAGGGAGGAAGAAAGGGATGTAGGGAGGGAGGCAGGCATAAGTATAGATACAAAATGATATGAATCTCCCCTTATTTGGCAATATTGAATCTTTTCATTCCAGGTTCTTGCCAAAGTATATAACTTCAAATTCTGTATCCTCTGATACTGATCTAATGCACAATGATAAGAAATCATTTGTCTTGGGGAACAAACAGCCTAAAGAATGTACACTCTAACCTTTCTTTGAGATCAGTAGCTCTTATAACTGGGAGGAGAGCACAGACCCCTTTGTAAGTCTTATGAAACCTGGGATTCTTTTCCTAGAAAAAAAAATATATCCAAAATGTTAGAGGATTCATAGATAGCCCCTCAAGCTTAATTATGGATGTCCTAGGGGCCCTGGTCCCTAAATGGCCTTCTCTAATGGCAGCCTCTGGCCTACTGAATGCCGCCTTTGTAAGCGCACACTTCCAGCCACACGCTGGGCCCTTGTTCTGTTCCTGCAGAGGCCTGGGTTGAAGCTTGATGAAAAAGAGCACCCAGGTGCATGCTTAGAGAAGCTGCAGGTTACTAAGGTCCAAATGATGCATTCTCTGCAAAGAGTATGAGGAGACATCACAGGCGGGTGCTTGATTAGGGCAACCTCTCCACACATAAGGGTGTTTTCCTTTGCCTGATCAGGGTGAGGTCCAGCCAGGCCAGAGGAAGACACATTACTAAATCTCTCATATGCTAATATGCCATCTTGAAACACCAGCATAATTAATTTATAGGGTGGCAAAACCAACCCACCACATTTCCCCACATTCAAATGTTGCCCTTTAGGAGGTCAAAGTGCCTCCTGGCTCTGGATCTCCCCAGTCTAATCACCCTGGCACCCAAGCTTCCCAAGTCTAGGCACAAAGAATATAGGCCCTTCCCACAGCTTCTGAGAGAGGAAATCCCTCTCTGAAGAAGAGTGTCGTAACATTAAATGAGAGAAGCAGGTTACAAGTTTACATGCAAAGTGAAAAACTGCTCTATCGTTTATTTTTTTTAAATGGAAAAAAGTACCAAAATGCTAATAGTAGTTATCTCTACAGGGTAAGTGTCTTGCCTGAGGGTTTCAGCCCCAAGGAAGTTCACTATGGATTCGGTGAGACCAAGAAATGACAACAGAATATTCTTGGGGTAAAAGGGTTTATACCTGGCTTTATTCTCACAGCAGTAGATCAAGCACTAGAATCACCTCTGCATCCAGCAGGTCCATAATCCTCCTTCATCTCTGCCTCCTCCCAGAGCACTGGGCAGAGCTGTTTATATAGTGACTCAGTCAATAACAGCTTGTTATTCCAGGTGTGGAAGCATTAGCCTAGCACGAACCCAATTACATCATCAAGTAGTTTAGGGTCAGGTGAGGATCCTGGCCATAGGAACTTCCATTTTCCCACAGTGAGATTGATAGAATTTTGTTTATAATATTTGTTGTTGTTTTTAATTCTCCATATAAATCTACATTTGTAATGTTCATAATCAGGAAAAAAGTGCCATAAAAAGTACATGACAACTATTGACTCTTGCTAACTGTGGATAAAATGAGAGTTCTTGTGGCCAGGATTCTCACCTGGCCCTGGTTGACTAGCTCACTGCACACCTGTGGGCAATACATGGCTGTTGACTCTATATAAAGAGCTTCGCCCAGTGCTCTGGGTGTGACACAGTGACACAGCTGCAAGGCTGCAGGAGAGCAGAGCAGAGGCTAGAGTGGTTGATGCACTGAGGACAGAGGCCTAGAGGATAGGCTGTGTCGGAAGGCTGTGCAGGCAGAGAGGCCCAGAGGCAGAGACCGGCTTGCCGCCTGCAGACTCGCTCTGAGTGAACAGGATTTTAGTGACTGACCTGCCACCGTGGACAAAAAGTTGGGTATAACCCTTTCACCCCAAGAATGTTTTGCTGTCAATTTCCTTGGCTCCACATACTGCAATTAGAACAAACTGCAACACAAAATGTTTACACCAGAATAAAACTGGATAAACACTCTCCAACCAACTGAACAGACTTCCAGGGAAGATTTTGGGTTCCCACACAAAAGGGAAAGATCAGGAGCACACAGAACAACTGATCCTAGAGGAGAGGAAAGAGAGCTGGGAAGAAGGAGATTTAAAAATTTTAATTAGAATAAGGATTCACAAATATTTTTATTACATTCATAAAACTATGAAAAGGGAACAATATCAAAAAGGTTCTTGGAACATAAGATAATGACTTGTAGGACAAAAATACAATAGATAGCCTAGATAAGGTTGACAAAAACTTCCAGATCATAAGAGACAAGGGTAGAAAATACGAATTAAATGGGAGATAAATCCAGAAAGCCAAGATCCATCTAACAACAGTTTAAGGGGTATGGGGGAAGGAAAAAAAATTGAGAAGTGTAAATGACCAACAAAGTAAAAGACGAAAATTTTCCTGACCTGAAGAGGGAGATGATTCTTTTTTTGAGAGGACTGCTCAGTGAACATGAGACTCATCCTTACAAAACTATAGAATACCAGGATGAGAGAAAAGACTCAAAAGTCTCCCAAGAGATAAAAAAAAAAAAGAGAGAGAGAGAGACCTCACCTAAAAGGGAATGTAATCAGTTCTCAAAAGCAACATTATTTCGAAGACAATGAGCATGATTTTAAAGCTCTGTAAGAAATTATAATATTGAATCTAAAATTCAAATGCTCAAACTATCCGTTGTGAACAAAGGAAAAATCAGTACATTTTCTGACAGGTGTCAGGAAGCTTGATCAGGGAGGGCCTTCGGCAAGTTTCGTCTTTATTTTAAGTTACTTGGGAGGTACTGGCACGAAATAAAGAAGGAAGCAAGGAAGGAAAGACTGGACTATGGCTGCCAGACGCTGCAGCCAGCCCACTCAGCACCTGCGCCAGCCCGGAGACGGGAGGCTCGGAACTACACTCCCCTGGCTGTCCTATAACTAGAGGGCACACGTGGAGCAGTGGGATATCCTGAGGCGCCTAAGTGTGTCCCCACACCCCTAAAGTCCTAGGTGCCGAGCATCAGCTCATACAGCTTCTGCCTGATCTTCCCATCCTGTGCTTGGGGTTGTCTCCCCGCTAAATCGTTCATTCCTGGCTCTATCACATCTTCTCTGAACAACAGAGAAATTCTATAAACCAACTACTACTCTGACATAAATCACGTTCTGCTTAAATAAACTGGTAGCCTGCTTTTGGGGATTAGGAATAAGTGAGGAAGGGTAGGGCAGGCGGCTATGGATTTCATTATAAATGCTTCCATGTTATTATGTTTTTTCTGAGTGCATGCAGCATTTTGAACAGAAAATTTAATGTTTAATGAATTAATGGGCAAAAGAGAGGCCTTTTGTCTAATTCAAAGATTAGTAAATCCAACTGGGTCCCAAATACATGCACATTTCTTCAGTTCACTAGCAACCAAAAAAATGCAAATTGAAATTATGCTACTCTCATCAAACCAGCATCGATTTATAAGTATCTTACCTGTTGCATGTTGAAATGTGGAGAAACTTCGTTTCAGTCAGAAGTGTGAGATGTTACATCCTGTTTGGAAAACAATCTGGAAACACTGATTAAAATAAGGTCAGATTTAAAGTACATATACTCTTCAATTCAGCAAATCCAGTCCTAGAAATCTCTCCCACAGAATAAATAAGACCCCCAGAATACAACTGTTTGTTACAGTATTATTTATAGTAGTAAACAATGGTGGGTTTTTTTTAAGTAAATAACCAAGAGTGGTCAAAAGATTGAATGAATTAGGCTTCATCCACATCACATCACACCTTTTGAAAACAATGAGCATCACCTATACCAGTTGATATAAAGGGGTTTCCATAAGATGCTGAGTGAAAAATAGCAAGTTTAAGAAGAGTGTGAAGTCTTCACAAATAACAGTACTTATTTTCCCAGCTCCCTGCTTGTGCTCACTCTGTGTGCACCCTGCTTTCCACTTAAAAGATCCTTCATCCCTGACATTAACCTCTGATCTCTGCCTAGGAATTCTTCCCATGTTGAGTATAAATTAGTTTGACTTTTCTGGAAGATAGTACAAAAATATGATGCAAAATATGAAATGTATAAGCATTTGACCCAGCAATCCTATACCTCTGAATTTATGTCAAGAAGCAAACACATAAGTGGGTCATGAGGCATATACAAGAATTAATAATAGCAAAACAAAGAAAATCATCAAATATTCATCACTGGAGGGCTAGTCAAATGAATTATG
This sequence comes from Smutsia gigantea, assembly GCA_032199065.1. Lineage (NCBI taxonomy): Eukaryota > Metazoa > Chordata > Mammalia > Pholidota > Manidae > Smutsia > Smutsia gigantea. The sequence goes on from JAVSCE010019458.1 coordinate 297,281, forward strand.
ATGTATATGCTCCATAGAATATTCTGCAGCCTTTAAAAATGATAGAGCTCACATTGATTTACTAAAAAATATCTGGGACATATTGCATAAGTCATAAAGATCAGTTACAGAAAAACTTATGACTCAATAATGTAAACTTAGGTACATTTATCTGTGAATATTTCTATTTCTAGAGAACTTGATATTTTAGCAGTGGTCATCTTTAAACCTGTAAAATTTAAGCTGGTTTTAGTTTCTTTGCTTTTTAATTTTTATGTACTCTTAATTTTTACTCAATTATTTGTTACATTTTACAAATACAATAGTGCTTTTTAAAAAAAAATCCAGTCCACAGCTCGGTGAGTTCCACATTTTCAAATGTCATATTATGTCCACTAGACTTAGTAAACTGGCATTTGTTGAGCATTTACAATACACGCAGTAAATATCATCCTAAGTACTTGTTCATATATTAACTTACTTATCTTCACAACAAACTTACCAGACAAGTATAATTATTATCCAAATTTTATAGTGAGGAAAGGGAAGCACAGAAAGAAACTCAAACTGTGATATTTTAGAAAATTTTTCAAAAGTTTAGAAACAACAACAAAAGTTTACCATTTAACTCATCCCCTTATCTAGAACAGTCAACTGACCAGCACCTCTTATTCAGTCTCTCATTTCCTAAGCAGCCTCTTAGCATGAAGAATCGACTCTTTTTCTGTTCTTAGCTATGGGCTCTCTCCCCACTGTATTTTCTGCCATCTTTTAAAGCACTCCTGTGGTGAAGGCTTTCCAGTTGCATTGGGTTATGTTAATTTACACGCATTAGTATCTGTGTGGTTATAAAAATCGTCTTCTGCAAAATTTTCTTTTATGCTGCAACACCCAGTATGCAAAGGGAACATAATAAATGACTTAAAGTTTTAGTGCTTAAAGCATTGTCATATGGGGGGAAAAAATGCTCAATAAATACAGCAACTCAATGTCCGTGCACTTCACATTTCAAAGCACGCAGTGGAGGAGATGTAATTACTATGGCTAATTGGTTACTGGTAAAATGTCACTGAAAATGAGAACTCATTAATACAACATTTCAGTCACTGGAGACACAAGGTGCTCTTATTTAGGTCTATTCTATGGTATCAGTCCTGATGTCTTTCTCAGGGTTACTGCCCTCTTCGAAATAGAAAATATAAACATCAGTTTGTACATGATGATTTAGAATGCATTCTCTATAGTTTCTGTAAAAAATCATACAAATTATCCAGCCAGGTGAACTTGGACATAATTCAGGGAGATCCATGTGACATTCTGTCTAAAAGCCTGACCTTCACACAGCAAGCAGGTGTGTGAGATTGATAAATATAAATGCAGATGAGTAAAAATTACTTTTTCTGGCTTGTCTTTATGAACGGGATTTGGGGAATTTTTTAAAAAAACTGATTAGACTGAAAGGAAAGCTGTCACACCAGGATTATCTCACACAGGTCAGGTTTCCACATCAGAGAATTAAATTAGCCCCAGAGATTAAAATCATTTAGGAAAAAGTCCTGAATGTATTCCACCCATTTTAACATTGTCTCTTCGGCTCTCCTGTACCTCAGTATTCATGCAACTCCTCGATTTCTAAACAATGAAAGTTGAAATGGGAATGAGATGGTGATGATGAAAATAATGAAAGAGAAGAAGGAGGAGGAGGAAGAGGAGGAGGAGGAGGAGCAGGAGAAGAAGCGGAGGAGGTGAAAGAGGAGGAGAATGAGGCAGTGTGGGGAGGAAGAGGAGATGGAGGAGGCTGAGGAGGAGGAGGGGAAGGGGGGGAGGAGGAAGAGGAGGAGCTGGCAGTGTCAGTCATGAGACCTGATGCTGGCGCTAGTGGTGAGAGGATGCGCGGCTGGTGGTAAAGGTAAGGTAATAGGGACGGAGAAGATCGGAGCCTTTTGCTTTAACCCCCAGGGTATGCATCTCAGTTCTTAACAAATCTGAGTACATTAAAAAGGCAATCGTTGAAACCGAAAAGAGAAACTACATTTCTGCATTAGACTTTTCTTCATTATGCTTTTTAGTTTAGTAGTTATTTTAGCAACCAGTCTCCATATCACCTTCCATGATACTTAGATACTTCTAACATTTCCAAACTTGAGGAGGTTTTTTTAGCCAAACACATTTGTCTGGCTAAACAGTCAGGGGAGGAGCAGTGGAGGAGGGCAGATTCCCTCACAAGAGTGACATTGTCTCTATGCTGAAAAGTTCCTTCCTGAAAAGCATTTGTGCTTTTCACACCAACGAGTATTAACATGGAAAATTGATCTTGAAATGTTAGGTGAAAAGACATCAGGTTACAAAACAAAATGTACAACACAGCAGTCACTTTGGAGATAGGACGTCAATATGGAGGTGACTCTGGGTTGTAGAATTATAGATGATTTTATTCTCTTGGAAGTTTTTGCTTTTCTATATTTTTTCAAAACTTTTCTGCAATGAGCATGTGAAACTTTGGGGTTGAGAAAATATATGTATTTTTAAGCCCATGCAAAGAAAGAGGATATTTTTTCTGTCTGTGGCTTGAATACTAAAACTGTAAATGGAATGTTTATATGGAGAAGACAATGAACCCTGCAAATGCAGACCCGATCTCCCTGCCAGGCTGAACGCACAGCAGCAAAGAAGCTCTCAGGGAAAAAGAGAACATGAAGTGTCGAAGAGGAAACATTTCTAAGGGTCAGGGAGGGGTTTCTGAAGGAAAAAGAGTTCATTTCAGCTTGGCAAATACTGATCACTTGTTCTGTACCAAGCATTGAGCTTTGCAGGAAAAGAGAGAATCAAAACATGCATGCAACCCATAGATAGCCCAAGAGGAGAGAAATGGGACTATCTCACCTTGACGCAGGGGGAAATTTCTCTGCAGAGGCAGGCACTGGCTTCCATGAAATCGCAGAGGGGAAGGAAGTCCATTTATGAGTTTCACTGGGTTGATACTGCTGAGCCATTGCTCCCAGAAAATGATGATTACAGAACACCCCTACCCTTTTGTGTTCCTGAAATGGCTTACCGAAAAGAACCACCCTCCGCATGTGACTTAAGCCAGACTCGCCATCCGTTCTTGTCGTGACTGCCGTGAGACCACGGGGGCCTCCCTTGTGACAGGACCAGATGCAAGCCTCTCCCCTTTGGCCTGAAGCCATGGGCAAGGCCAGGCACAGACTCTATTACTTTCCTAGCATTGCCAGAACAGAGTACCACAGATGGGTGGCTTAAAACAACATCAATGAATTGTCCCACAGCGCTGGAGGTGGGAAGCCTTAAGTCAAGTGTGGACAGGGCCACAGTCCTCAAGACTGTGGGGGAGACTCTGTTCCATGCCTTCCTCTTAGCTTCTGCTGTTGCCAGCAATGCAGAGCCTTCCTCGGCCCACAGCTGCAGAGCTCCGGCCTCTGCCTCTGCCACCACGTGACCTTCTCCCTTCTCCCTAGAAGGACACCAGTCCTAGGATTAAGGCACATCCTAATGACGTCATCTTAGCCTGATTACATCAGCAAACACCCTATTTCCCAATAAGGTTGCAGTCACAAACACTGAGGATTAGGACTTCAACATAGCTTTTCGGGGGCACAATTCAGCCCATACCATAGACGCTCCAAATGCCCATTCCTTATCTCATGAGAGATTAGAGCTGTTTGTCCCCCTGAAACTAGTTGGCCACAGAAAAATAACATTCCGAGTGCAGGTAATTGAGCCTTCCGCCCTCTGTACACTACCCCACCTGCCGCGTGCTTAGCTCTCAAGTCCAGGGCCGATCCACCCTGCCAGGGCACTCAACCTTCAGATCTGGGGTGCTCTCCATATTGCAACAGGATGAGTAAAATCAGTCTCCTTGTTCAGCTTTTGTCTTTGAGAATGGGCAGTGTGTGGTGGTTAAATTCTCCCATGGATTTTGAGTGACAACTGACATGTGGCCCATGGCACTGAAGGCTGACAGTAGATGCTCTGTGGCGCATGCTGGAGAGAACACCACGGGGCCTAGCCCAAGCCCCTCCACAGGACCACTACCCTCACACCCTCCTTGCTGGGAACGCTGCTCCTGACAGCTTCAGGGACAGCCAAGGCAAGGCTCTGGCTAGGAATTGCCTTGGCTTCTTCACTGTTTGTACTCAGAGGACAGGGTAGATGTGACAGGATAATGTATTTGTGGTTTCTCACTTCGAACTATAGGCGTTTTCCTTCCCCACCGTCCAGCAAATGCAGGAAGAGAGCCAGGGCTAGCGTGGTCTTTCCGGTGCGCTTTTGTGTTGCAGGGAGCTGTGGAGAGGCACCCAGGAGATATGCTCGCTTCTCCCGTCAGATGTTTGTATCCAAGACCCACTGACATGACTGGGCTGGGTGGTCCCAGGACAATGGAGGGGAGTTAGGCAGGGCATGTGGAAGCAGCCATATCAAAAGCAGCTGGCATCTCTTCCCAAGAGCCTGGCAAGCAGACAGCGTTCCGCAGCCCCTTAAGGATAAGGTACTCAGGAAAGTGGACCCGGGGTGCTGGAGAGACAGAGCATTAAGGGAAGTGTTCCTGGGAACAGAAGCCAAAGACAGCATGCCAGCGCTTGACAGGGAAGCAGTAAAGCCACCCGCCTTCAAATGAGCCATGGAAGTTCGAACGAGAGTCATAATGAATGATGGGCTGTGGACCAGCAGCCTTCTGCAACCCCACTCCCCGATCCTGTGTTCCGGCACAGAAATGGAGCAAGCTTCCCAACAGGACTGGGGTCTAATTTCTCACCCTCTGGAGAGTTAAAGCTCAACATCAGAATACATTTGATTTCTAAAAGCAAGGCATTGCTCCCCCCAGAGTGCAGATCAAATTGTTAACTGCTATGGAGGCAAATGCAAGCCATCCAGACAGCAGTATATAAATGAGTCAGCCACCGTCAGCGTACGTGAGCAATGGTGTCTCCCCCGCCCCAGCTCAGAGAGCATAACTAAAGCCCGTGGAAATCCACTCCTTGGGTGTCATCGTGGGTCACCTCTGCCGGTGCCCCTCAAACTAAAACGCCTCCTCTCTCCTTGTTCCTCATTTGTTTTGTAAATAAGAAATTAAACTGAAGCCTCTGGATCCAAGCTGACTCCAGCCCAGTTACATAAGCTCCCCCTTTCTATATGGTCTCCCCTCCTCTTCAAGAGCTGGAGTCCAGGAGGAGGCCCAAGAGAAGGGGGACACCTTCCCCTAACTAGAGCTGCTCCCTAAACCAGCAACACCCCTGCTGTGCCAGGTGTCCGCCCTGGGGCCCCACGCGGGTTCTGGGAGGGATCCGAGGGACTTCCATGCTGCAGTCCCCAGACAAGAAGGACGAACTCCTCCTTGACTTCCTGTGACCTCTCCCCACCCCTCGCCCCCTCCTACGCCACAGCCTTGCTTAGCTGAGTCCTGCCCTGGAGGCTGGCCTCCTCCTCTGCCTCCATGGTCCACAGCACGTCCTTGGTCCCAGGAACCTCCTGCCCACCCCACCTTCCATATTTCCCATGCAAGGAGTAGGTACCAGCCTTTATGCTGGTGGTGCCTTCTCTCATCCAGGGACTTGGGCCAAGTCCTCCCAAGATTCCCCCCACCATGCTTTGTGCTCAGGGCAACCCCAGGGCGGCCTGCAGCTTCAGCGGCTCAGCAAGCCTCAAGGGCAGGAGTCGCACCAGGCTCTCTTCTCTCTTATCCTAGGGGAGACGGGGACAACCACATCCTCCTCCATGTGGAAGAGAGAGGAAAACGCCCCCCACCAAATGCTGCAAATCCCAGCAAGGACCTCCTCTTGCATTTATAATCTCCCACTTTTATAAAGTGGTGGCAGGTGTGAGAGACACATAAGTGGGGAGTAGGCAGTGAAGATGTCCTGGCCACCTTGAGTCCGTCTGGCAGCTCCTGGGTGAGCTCTTCACTGTGGAAGTAATTAGTGTGTGTTGTTTTCAGCTCTGAGACTTCCGTAGAAAATCTGAAACAACAGGAAAAATTTTGCATGGGATCCTGCTACGTATTTGAACCGTCCCAATCCTTCAAACCCCACGACAGCCCCCTGCCGACCAAGAAGGCTTTCTGCTGTGAGAATTCTGGCCTTCGCCGAGAACTCCGTTTCTGGAACATCCAATGCACTTGGTGTCAGAACAACACATTCTGATGAAGGAATGTATTCTGTCTCATGTTGGTCTCCATGCTGTTCCCAATAGCACAGCACTTTTTGAAGACAGAGGCTGCTTTACACTTCTTTTGTATCCCCTATGGCTCTCACCACTTTGCTGCCAACATAAAGGTGCTCAGTACATATTTGAAGTGAGTTGAACTGAATTTTCAATCACATACACACTAGATGGAGAGACCCTCAATGTGGTTAGGGGTGCAGTGCTCAGAGCAGAAAGAGAGATTGCACACAAAGTTTCTTTCTGAAATTTAGATGATATAAAATTGAAGAGGGCCTTTGTAAAGATTACAGATGCTGCTGTTCTTTGGAGCTGGAGAATGTTGTTTCTACATCTCTGGGAATAATGATCTGGGCTCAGGACCCAACATATTGAATCCATGTGCACAGGCAGGCCCAGGGTACTGAGCCTGTGGGAGGGGCCCTGGCATGGCCACCTTTCCTACCTCAGTGCAAACCCTTCCACCCAGAAGGTTAGGTGCCTAGATGGCAGGAAACCCCTGTGGGACCAGGTGCCATGGGGTAGGTGGGCACAGCCCTCTGTCCTCTCTTTCACACATACCCACAGGGTACCAGGAGGGAGTCACTTGCCAAAATGCAAGTAAAGGGCAGGCCTGAGCCAGTTCTTTTCCTTTACCTTCGCATTCCTCCTCTACCAACAAGGAATTTGTTCAAGAACGATCATCAGACTGTCAACTCCATCTAAGTGTACTTTAAGTCTTCCACCTTGGAGTAGCAAAAGAGGAGCCCAAGGTCCCAGACCCCACCAGCTAATGAAATCAGAAATATTCTCAAGGAACATGAGTACCCCGGAAGGCATGACTGCCACCACCCAAGCTACAGCAGGAAATCCAGATTTCATGCATTCCACCACCCTTTCCCAGAGTTACAGAAACCCTAAGGTGTGTGCAATCACTTGTTTCTAAAGCTGGTAGGGTTAGGGTTCCTCAGCCTTGCAGGCATATCACCACTTCTCTGATTCCAGGGGTCAGTACCCAGGCCCTCAGCCGTACTTCACCTGTTCACCTGCCCTTCTGTCCCTGCAAGGTGACAGCAGCCATGCCCTCCAGGAGGTCCTCCTACACTGCCAACCACGTTTCTCTACATCCCTCCCAAACTTCTAGAGCTCAGATTTACTTTGGGGTGACAATTACAAAGTATAAAAGTAAAATAATTAAGTTGTGGGTCATGTATATTTGACCTGTGATTTTTAGGTAGCAGCCAAAACATGTAGGGCCAGAGAAAAGGTATTGGGATCTTTCCTCATGACGCTTTAAATCCTGTTAGCATCCTCCAGTCCTACGAAGAAGAGCTCTAAGAGTCAAATTTTAGTTGTAGGCTGTGGAGATATTGGGGGTGCATGAGTTGTATCTCTGCTTGGTCCTGTGGCTGGCGACACTGCATTCGCAATGTAATGATTCTTTTTATGTGACAAGGAGTTGGAGAAGGAGATGCTGAGCAAAGAAGTCCATATATTCCCCATAACTCGAATTACTACAGTGAATTGCTACATTACTCACCTTTGCACTGAACATTAATCACGAAAACAAAGAACTGCAGAGCCAGGATGTTAGAGAGGATGTCCTTTTTCAACCCACACCCCACGCCAAGTGCACGCAGCTGCAGTGAAGGTCTGAAAAGCCCCCCTTCCCATCTGCCTTTAACCATTAGTACAGGGGCTTGTGAGGGAAGGCCACAGCAGGGGTTAACACAGACCTGGGCCCTTGGTCATCTGTGAGGGTCACCTGCCCTCAAATCTCACCAAATCCTCCTCTGGGTCCTAGGCCTGCGGCTGCCTGAACAGGCTCATGCCTGATTTGACAAACTCTTAAGAACATAAAATATTAAAACATCCTACAACTCAGAGAAGACAAGTAGTGATTCTATAGCATCTCACTACGCTTATGGACAGTGACTGTAATGGGGTTGGTGGGGGGGGACCTGATGAAGGGGGTAGTTTAATAACCATAATATCGCACATGTAATTGTAGATTAATGATACCAAAATAAATTTTTTAAAAATTAAAACATCCACACTGTAATATTAACTATCTGGAAAAAAAAAGATAAACAAAATTATTTATTTTATGTCACAAAAGAGGTAAATTATTAAGGTAAAAAGCAAGATGTATAACTTTGTATAACTTGTATATGCAAGAAACATATACATGTGATCTCATTGTCTGTGTATAGGTTTCAACAAAATATGGAGTATTCTGTTTTCCATCAGCTAATGGGAGACAGGCTCAAATTTGAATCTAAGTAGGCTTACAGAAAATAAAGCCATAATGTATCTAGAACAACTGAGCTAGGATATCCCACTGACATGATTCCCTGAAGTGCTTCCCCAGTCCAGCTGTACCACAGTTCTAGGATCTTACATACGTCAGGGAGACGAGGCTGGTCATCAGCCACCTGTTCACACTGGCTCCACGGGCCACGAGTGCTCGCGCTATCACGGGCCCTTCAGCTCCGCAGCCTCACTGTGTCGTGGGCAAGGTGCTCTTCCCTGGATCCCTGTCCTGAAGTTCTCACACATCCTGACACACAACATTTCTCTCCCATCTTTCCAAACCCCTGCCTTTCTGCTAAGGAACAGGACCTGTTTGCCAGGGCTGTAGCATCAACGGTGCTCTGCTCTCCCTCCTCCACCTCCTGCTTGGTCTGGAAGAAAATCTGTTCCCCAGAAGCAAACTATTCTTAAAGAGAGTGCAAAGTTAAAAATGAAATTGTGTGGAGAATATCCCTGTCCTACCCACTAATTAAAGGCAAGCAATGGCCCTTTGCTCTTGCTTAACCTCGATTGTCTTCAGAAACTACTAAAATGTGATAGATTTAACAGGAATACTGACTTTCAGTAGATGCCCAAAAAGCTTGTGTTTGAAAATAAGTGCTTAAACAAAGGAAAATGTGTTCGATGTCATACAGATTTGAAGAGAGTCTTGTTATTGCAGCATTCTGTACTAAACACAAAAGTTGATCTCGTTTTCCTTATTTATTTTTTAAGGAGCATTTTTATTGAGATATAATTGACATACCATAAAATTCACCCATTTTATGTACACAATTCAATGATTTTTGGTAATTTTACCAAAGTGCTCGACCATCACCATAATCCAGGACATTTTCATCTTCCTGATGAAAGATTCCTTGGAACATTTGCAGCCATTCTCAGGTGCCGCTCCCCGCCCCAGGCAACCCCAGAGCTTCCCCCAGAAGTACTTCTTTTCTTCTACTGCATCTGCAAACTCCCCAGGTTCCATAAGAGAGTTTGCACTTTGAAAACAACACCAAGAATTCTCTACAGGTTACTTCACATGCCAATTTGCCCCTTATCTAAGATATTGAAAACCAACTTGGCTGATTGCTTGAATGGTGGGAAGAAAGGAGAAAATAAGTAAAGAAAAAAAATGTTTTTGGTACCTATGGGAATAAAATTAGAGGGAAGATTAAATGATACTTTGAATTCTGAACCTATGTGCTTCTCTGATTAAACTTGAATTTAAAAAGAATATAAAAATGATGTTTTTACTAAGAATGAAAAAAAATCTCCTCCCTCTTTTTATTGGAATAGATAGGCAAGTGAGTATTTTAAAGCTCAGATTAAGTAGTTTTTAGGGAACCAGTGGCCATAGAAAGTAAAAACAAAAACAAAACCATAAGCACAATAACAAATTGTAGAAGAATTTGGAAATTTCAAATTTTAAAAAAGTCCTCAGGAACTACAGAAATCTCTGTATGTTCATTATAGCCATGAAAGAATGTGGATTTGTCCATTTCATTTGTTACCAGGGTCCCTTCCCCCAAAGCTTACTCTTTCAAAAGCACTGGTAGTAAAACTAATCACCACCATCATTGTACGACAAACCCTGTGAATTTTTCATGCATAAGGCACTGTTCAAAGCCCTTAACATACTAGTTTATTTAATTCTTCCAATTACATTAAGCAATGGGTATTATAATTATAATCATTTTACAATTAAAAATGTTATCTAATCACTCAAATCAGCCTGGCTGAGCTGGAGCTTCAGCACTTTCTGTGTGGACAGCGCCCTTTCTCCCCTCTTCCTCTCAACGACTCATTGCTATGGGATGCATCTGGCCCCTTCCCATCCAAACCCCACAGCTTTTTGCCTGTCTCCATTCTTAAATCTGTTATTTTCTAATGGAAAGAGGGAAAGGATTGAGAAGGAGAAGGAAGCTGAGGAGAGAAAGGAGACTGGAATAAAGGTTGTCTGATGAAGGTTGCCTGTTGGCTGCCCCAGACATGTCCCTCAGACTGGGACTGAAGGTGTGTCCCTGTCGCTGGAGTACCTACTGTGACAGGGATCTCTCTGGAGGCTCTGGGCACCAGAAGAATAAGAAACCTGTGACTCAGCCTCGAGGGAACTTTTATCTCATCACCCGCACACATAGCTCAGCCCTAGGTAGGCCGCTACTTCTTGAACAGTGGGAAGGAAAGCCTTTGGCAGGGTCATTAGTTCTCTCATGGGTACCATCAGCAGCATCCTAAGTGACCCAGTGAAGGAAACTGATCGGTAAGGATTGGTGCAGGAAAAGATAAACCCAGCAGCTGTGTCAGGGAGCCCTCAGATCTAATGTTCTGTGGACACAAAAGAGGAAACTTCGGTTCATGTGGTACAAGGCAAATGCTCAGATGTACAGAGAAGATGGTCCTGCTTGAACAGGAGAACACTGATGCATGGCTCCTCTGCACCGTCTGGTGAGGATGACATTTGAATCATAATCGCTTTCCTTACCTTCAGTTCTGAACTGCACACTGTAAGCAAAATATTAAAAACTGGGAGAGGTGACCATGCTGAACGAATATCCAGGTGAGAGACAGTAGAAGATACTTGAGACCTTCAACCTGAAACAGAGAAGACCTGGTAACTCTGTGTAATATTTAAAGAACTGTGAGGTGGAAGACTGGTTACTTTACTAATTCCAGTGAAGATAGAGTCTTTGGAAGAGTTTATGAGAAAACAGTTTCAGCTGAGGATAAAAGAAAAAAAACATTCTGATCATTCTGGCCATCTAACAAAGGGACAAGCTGCCCGAGGTTGGTTGTGTTGAATCCATAAGAAAATATCTCTATGTCCACAATGACCTACATGTGACTGCACATTGCCTGGGAGATGGATTGGTTGACTGCTCTGCTGTTCCCAATGCTGAGATTTAAAATCTGAATATTTCAGAATCATTATTCCTGTTTCTTAAAGATTCTGATTCAGGGTTTTGTGTTTTCCGATTAAAGCCATGGATACATTCAAAGATTCACTGATCCTTAAAAATGCCATCACATATATTAAGCACTACAAAGAATAGGGAGTTATCACAAAGACAACACTGAAACAGGCAGTTAATAATCTGTGTTCTGCTCCAGAATGTGCCACATAGTGGCTGAGTGAACTTGAGAAAGTCATTTGAGCTCTCTGAGCATCAATTTCTTCATCTGTAAAATGAGTATTATTGTTACAAAGAAAAACTCCTTGGAGTAGATCGAATGAACTCCCAGCTACAGGAGCATTCCCAGCATTCCCCTCACTAAGTCAGGGAAACAGGCAATAGTTCTCCCTCCCGCTCCCACTTGGCCCTTCCCACAGTCCTTTCCACACTTCGATTAAATCTCCTCTCAGAATACGGCACCCTATTTCTTCCACTTCTCCCTTGAGCAGAGGGAAACAACCTGGAAAAATCCTTTGGAGAAAGACTCTAGAGAATTTGATGTCCTTGCAGAAAAGTTAAGATTTTTAAAAACAACCATTCCTGCCTGAGTGAAGACAGCGCTGAGCCCAGGGTTTGGGATCGCAAACTCCAGGGCACCCAAGTAGAGCTCTGGGTCTGGACAGGGAAATCTCCCCAGCATTGCTTCCGTCACCCAGGTGGGTGGCTTAAAAATAAAATAATGTGGAGCCCAGAGATTTTTTTTTTACCTTTCCTCACCAAAGGGACTCAACTTCAAATTGCAGAGTGATTGAGTGGAGTAGCATCAGGCATTGTCTCCTAGGAAGGGCAGCTGTAGGAGCCAGCCCAAGAAATGTGAATTGCCAGCCTGCTTGGCCAAAGTTGTTATCATTGAAGATATCACACAAAATATATTCTCTCTTAAAACAAGATCAATATTAGACACCTGTCATCTTCCCAGTCAAATCCTATAATATGCTGAGTCTGCTAGCTTATGAAATGTAAAGCAGAAAGCCTTCTGAGCTTGTTTCCACACTCACATGAGCCAGCTTCTGAAGCCTGGGTGAGAGAGAAGGAAAGGACAGTCACCCGTGAGGCAGATAGGAGTTCACTCCCTTCTTGCCTCTGACCCCCACCCTTAGTTTGTGTGCTGGGGGTAGGGGGCTATTAATGTAATAATTCACCAAATTTGTGCTGCAAGGGGAAATGTTATTAGCAAAAGAAAGGTTTTGTTATTGAGATGTATCATCTGAGACATTTGAAAGACCAATACTGATCACAGAAAAACTGGGTCTCCACCATCAGTCTGGAACAGTGGGCAAAGGTTTTCAGCTTTGACCACCGGAGCAATTTGGTACAATAAAGCCAGAGAGGATGGAGGATATAAAGGGAATCAAGGAGGGAGCCCAAGGAAGATGGGACCTCCTCTGAGGGTTTATGATTGCCTCTTAAAAAGAGAGTGTCATCTGTTCACAGTGGATATACCCACCCTTACAAACAGTGGGACTTCATGCAGAGTCACACTCACTGTGGAAGAAAGGGTTCTTGGAGCCGTAACACTGAGCTGGATTTGAATGTCAAGTGCATGCACCATTTTATGGCTGTAAGACCCTAGGCAAGTTCTGTAATTTCTTGGACCCTCTTTTTACTTTGTGAAATGGAAGTAACATTATGTAAGGGTTAAAGCAATAGGTTAATGGGTAAGTACCTACCAAATGCATCCAACAAATATGTATTGACTGCCGATTGTAGTTGGTATCTGGTATTCTGGATTTCTGTGCTGTTTTTAACTGTAAGATTGGTGGTATTTTGTGGGTGAAACACCAAAACTTTAATTTTTAAATTTAAAAAAATGTTTAATCTGAAATCTACCTGAAAGGTGATATAGGACATTAAATTTCTAATTTGAATAATTTAGAAAGCATTCTCTTCTTCCTCCATAAGTGGAAAAAAATGATAATAAAGCAAAGACTATTGTAAGAGTTTTGCTCTGGATTAAGAACTTGTTGCATAGATAGAATATGTGCATGATGGTGTTAAAATCGATACAAGTACCTCTGCAGTGGAAGCTCGTCTATACTCGACGAAGTAAAGAAAACAAGGACAAAACAGTGCAGCCTTCCTTGAAACAAAAATACAGCTTGATCAGAAAAAGAAAGTTTGTATTTCTTAAAGAAAGAAAGCTCAAAAAGATCACATTTTTTAAGAAGTAAATGAATTGTTTGAAGGTGAAGTGATCAGAAGATAATATTTGGAGTTAGCTTATAACTATCTCCTCTCCACACCTTCACCCAGCAGGATATAAAAAAGGGCCATTTCATCAACTGTAAAATTTTACACAAAACTCAGCATATCTAAGACTCACTGATGATGCTGTTAATATGCTTTGTGGTTTTTTAATGTTAATTTTTTTAAATATTTCATTTACTTTTCAATTGTAAAACTAAATTCTCTTACCTTTTATGTAATTTTGGTTCCTTTTTAACACAATTTCATTGAGTTAAACTTATCTGCTAACAATGTAAATTAGAACTGAAGTGTTGAGCATTTACATTTTTTTTTTTACTTCATGTTCTGTGACATATTTACACATTTTACTGTTTGAAATTAATTGCTTATTTGGTTTAAATGATATTTTGCATTGTTTTAATTCTAGACATTTTTATAGAACATGATGTCAAAGACTTTTAAGAATTACATAAAATAAAGACAGCAATGCTGGTGTTGATATTTTGTCTTGGTGGCCCAGTCATCACTAACCATCCTTATGCGCCTGGCACTAGACATGGGAGAAGAGCGATGTACAAGACCCCTAACAAGCTCAAAGTGTGGATACGTAATTGATTTCTTCTCTTCTTCCTCAGACTTCCAAATATACATATAAATTACTGTCAGACTGAGGCTAAGCAAGGTAATCATAAGAATTATCTCAGGGGATATGCTAGGCAGAACCACAGGCAACACGTAGATCTGTGGGTCCCTCTTCTCCCCACTGAAAACATCCCATATTTGATGTCCTTTGAGCTCATGTTGAAAAGCCCTGGATTCTTCCACAGTTGTTTTTGTTTTTCTTTTCATTTATGGATATTGTAGCTAGCATTGGAACAATTAGGAGATCTTAAGAGAAAGAGATATTAACATTTAAGAGATCTTTGGGTGCCATTCATAGAAAAAGTCGTGCTGGAAATACCAGGATTACAGAGAGAGACAGGAACAGAAAGAGAGCAATATGCTGAAATGCCTTGTCAATCAGAACCAGAGGTGACCCTCGGGTGGGCAGTTTTCAAACACTTGGATTTGGAATATTTTTTTACGTGGAAGAGCAACTTGGGTTTTATTGTAGGAAAGGGTTTGGGTAGTTTAGGGAAAAGCAGCATAAAGGAATATAGATAATAAAAGGAGAAGCTTGAAGTGGAGAGAGGGGATTAGAGGCATGCTGAAAGGAGTCTTTAAATTATTTTTAACTATAGATGTTGATTATTTTTTCCAAGTTTCTAACAAATGCAAACAAAAATTTTTTAAATCTCCAACAACAATATTAACAGAGCACGTGATGTCTAACTACATGGGCTTCAGACCATTCCTACCTCTATAAGCTGGAGTCAGCCCCTCCTCTATGAAGCATTAAGTTTAGTAAAACAGCAAAGAAATGAAAGAACTAACTATGGGAAGATTTATCTGGATTAAGGGGAAAAAATAAATCAGTTTGAATAATTTCTATTTTTTTCCAGCAATGACAATAATATCAATGAGACCCAAGGAATGCTTCCCAGATCATTTATGAAGTCAAGAGAGAATTTGCTTTAATTAATAGTGGAGAATGATTTTTACTAAGTCTATCAGAGTGAAGACATAAATATGTTCTTCTAGAACACTTAATTTCTTTAACAATTTGAACATTAATCTCTTTAAAACTTCAAATTCTACATTATTCACAATCTTAGATACTTATTATTTTGTAGGAAGGAATACAAACAAAATATCATCAATCCTAAATTTGATCAGATCTGAATTCATGGACTCAATACCAGAAACTTCCTTTAATAAGTATTGTTTCAAAAAATGTTATCGATATAATAGGATTAAGGATATTTTTATATCCCACCAATACAAGGAGATACATTGCAATCCAAGCCCACATAAACAAAAGCTTCTTTTGTCATCTATTCAGTAAGCAAAATATTTACTGAGTACCTATTATGTGATAAGGCTTTCCTGGGGCTTACATTTTACTTGTAGAAATAGACAATAACAAGTCAGGGATTAAACATATAAGATAGAAAATAGCAATAATTCTATGGGGCAAAGGAAAGAAAAGGGTAGAAATTTTAAAATTTTTAATAGACTGATAGGGGAAAGGCCCCATTCATAAAGTTTACATTTAAGTAAAGGTATGAAGGAGATAAGGGAGAGCAGGATATATGAAAAGTATCAGGTGGCATTTCATTCCTGCAAGTGCAAAGGTCCTAAGGCAGAGTGGGCTGGGTTTAAGGACTCCATTGTGACTGAGGGAGAATGCAGGGCATATGGACTTGCACTGCCCAGGGGGTCAGCTGACAGCAAGGTGTGCCCCAGCTGCAAGGAGCCATCTTGTGCCACCCATCCCAAGACAGCACTCATCCAACAGCTAACAAGTCAGGTACATCAGCGCAATCATTTTGGCCTTACCAGAGGCAACTCTGGCAGGCCATATATGCTCCCAAGCTCCTTATAGGTTTGCCTGCAAATTGTTGGGCTGCTTCACAATTTGATTTCTCTCTCTTTGCCCCATCCTGTTTCAGCCACTTCTTTGCCCAGTCGTTGAACCCTAATATCCATCATCCACCCCACCAGCTCTGTCTCCAGTGTCTGCTTCTGGAAAACCCAACTGCCACAAAGAGTGAGCCCGAGAGAAGGTAGTTGGAGACAAAGTCATAAAGTTATGGGTCCTTGACTTTGGCTTTTACTGAGTGAGACAGGGGCTCTAGAAAGTTTGGAGCAGAGAACTGGCTTGATCTGACTTTTCAAAAGATTCCCCCTGGATGCTGTGTTGTGAAAAGAATGGAGGGAAGACAAGGGTAGAAGCAATACAGGGATAGCGCAATCCATGAAAGATAGGATGGTTAGCACCAGGCAGTACCGATGCACAGAGGCTTGTAGGAAGAGGTAGGACTCTGGATGCATTTTGAAACAAGAGTCTTCAGACAATACTTATGAACTGGATGTGGGTGGGAGGAAAGAAGAGCCACAGATGACTCCTCGGCTCTGGACTGAGTGCCTAGGAAGCAGAGTTGCTGGTTTGCAGAGAAGATTAGAAGTTTGATTTTGGACTTGTGGCAATTGAGATGCCTTTTGGACATCCAAGTAAAGATGTCAAGAGGACAGTAGGATATAAAAGTCTAAATTTATATCCTTCTGCAAGAGGTCTGAAAGGGAGGCACAAATTTAGGACTCATCAGCATAGAGATAGTAAAGCCAGGAGTGGGAGGGAGAGCGTGTAAACAAGGACAAAAGATGTTCAAAGATCAAACCCTGGGACATTCATCACATTTCTGTCCACCATTGACAAATCAACCAAATGCCCAAAGCACCTTATCAAACATCTTAGCAAAGAAAGCGAAAGAGGAAACATACCAAGACAAAAGGGATTGAAGGTCATCCTCCCGTTTACTGAACAAGGAAGTTCAGGTCTAACAGGTGACTCCAGCTGTATCTGATGCTGGAAGCAAAGGGCGGCATTAGGAAAAACAGCATCGCCTGGACTCTGGATCCAAGGTATTTTCCTTAAAGCAGCCTGTCGAGAATAGATCCCCTAATCTAGATGAAACAACCTTTATCAATCAAGCCACAGTTTAATTTCTGTTGTCACTGGCAAAACAAGTTGTAGATCACCTGGAAATATGACTTTTCTTTTTAATGAACAAACAATGAACATTAAGTGCCCATAGAGCTCTAAAAATCCAAAGTATGGATCATATATGCACATGTAAGTTTTTAATAGAAATCTCTTTTCTTTTATGCCAAAGCCAGGTAAAGGCATATGCAGAAATAGTAAGAGAAGTTCTTCGGTTTAGTGCTTCTCAAACTTAAGGTACAGATATTTTGTTAAACTGCAGGCTCTGATTCAATAGGATCTGAAACAGGGTTGAGATTTCTGCATTTTTAACAATTTCTCAAGTGTGCTGCTGCTGGTGCACAAATCACACCCCAGTAGCCACACCCCAATTAACATTATCCAGTAAGAGGGCAAACTGACTGCAGAGCAGGGAAAAAAACTTGCAGATACAGCTCACCAAAGGATCTCAAACGTAGGGCATATTCACTGAGAAGTAAGACTTTCGACTATAAGCAGAGAAATTCTAAGTGGATGATACCTGTTCAGCAAATCAAAGTGAAAAATCGTAATAATTTTACATAGGAAAAGATCAAGCAATGATTGGAAACCTAGCCATTCTGTTCTAGTGGTACCTAATTATACATATGTATTTACTTTCCTTTAAATTTTTCAATCTCATTTAATTTGCACAGCCTGTTTAAAAGTAACGGTTGTACTAATCCTTTAGTAGCTTACTTGTTTATTTTTATAAGAATAATCACGTAACAATGCTTATTCGATTTTCTTTGATTCAGTTGTCTCAGCAGCACCTAATTCTGGCCGCACATCATAATCTAGAGAGTTTTAGGCTGTTGATGCCCTGCCCCACCCCCGCACAATATGATGTCATTGCTCTGAGGATGGGCTATGGGCTTCCATAAATTTTAAAGCTCCCCAGATGATTCTAATGGGCAGCCCCGGGGTGAGAACTGCTGAATTTAATCAAACCCAAGAGACCTCCTGAGACTGTAAGCCAGGAAACACCACCCACACAGTGAGCGGCAGAGTGTCAGCAGAAACGACTTCTGGAGGCGAACCTTGCACACCCGGACTTAACGAAGTTATAGCAAACATCATAAAAGATGAACCAAATCCTTTGAACTCAAAAACTTCTAAAAATCCAGTCACTTCTCTTTCCCTTTTCCATTTTTCCAAATCAAAGACTTCAGACAGGTTATCTTTAAGCAGATTTCAAAAGACTCCCACTGAAATTGAAATGTTGGGAGTTTCCAGCAGATATCAGAATGAAGCCAGTGTGGGGATCTGCTCCTGAAGTGTCAGAATCCCCTACTGATGCTATGGTGCTTTAAAATATACGAGAGGAAGGAAAGAAGGAAGGGAGGGAGGACGGAACCAGTTAAGCTCCTTTGAGATAGTATTCTTTTTTTTTTTCCTGTTTTTCTGTTTTCTGATCTGATTTTGAGCAGGAATAGTCCAAAAGAGTAGCTTTTATGAGCACCAACTCCCAAGTTTAAGTCAAAAAGTAAAAGGGCAAATTAAAAATTAAACTTCAGACTTCACAGTCCATATGGAACAGGTGCCATAAAAACAGGACATTGGGAGCGTCCCACAGAGGCAGGTAAGCTCAATTTGTTGAGAGAAGGCATGGCAACTATACGGTCAAGGTGAACCGGTGAGATCTCCATGTAGGCCATTTCACTTCCCTCTATTCTCCGACTATTGACAGCACCCCTAAATCCAACCAGCCAGTTTAGAAAATGTATTCTCCTGAACAATAGGGAAGTTTAGTGAGAATCAGTAAATGGCTCAGGGCAGATCCAACCCACTGACTGGAAAAATGGAGCAAGAAGTCTGAGCTCAAGGTGTCAGCAGGCTTGGTTTCTCCTGGGGCCTCTCTCCTTGGAGTGAAGATCGCCATCTTCTCCCTATCTCTTCACATGATCCTCCTCTATGTGTGTCTGTGTCTTAATGTTTTCTTATAAGTTATATTGCTTTAGGATCCACTAATGACCTTTTCACCCTTAATTACTTCTTTAAAGACTTTCTCTCCAAGATACAGTTAGATTCTGAGGTCCTGGAGATTAGGATGTTGACCTGTGAAGTGGAATAAGGGACACAGACATCCCATCACAGCTTACATGTGCTCATTCAAGTGGTGGTCTCGGGTCCAAGCACAGGGAGAACAAATACACTGGTGCTTTTTCAACCTCTGCTTGTGTCACATTGCTTAAGTTCCATTGGCCAAAGGTAGTCTCAAGGCCAGAGTTGATGTGGGGTATGCTACCAAAGGCTTGGGTAGAGGGAGGGGGATAAGGTATGGCCATGATGGAAGTCTCCCACTTGTGGTGATGGAAATAGATCAGTGCTGGCCTAGGCTTATCCCTGGAGAACTTCACCATGTTCAAGGTAGAATTTCTTCACAGAAAAAGAACATCGAAGCTAATGAAATTCATTCATACTAGAAGGCTATGGCGTATGACAATGTCAATATGAGGAAGTCGTGAATTTCCTTATAAAATGACAAAAGCAATCCTCATCCTTCCCCTCCTGACACAGACCTTATAAGATCAGATGTGAAGACTCTTTGGAAGGAATGTGTTCTCTTAGTCTCCTTCAGTGACGTATGTATTATGTCCACATTTGAGAGATCTTAATTCAAATAATGTGGATATTTAGAGTCAACACCAAGTCATTCAATAGAAATATGTTTCCTTGAGGGTCAATCTATCCCCAAAGTCTTCCCAAACATTGCCTTTTAACAAGACACTTCAGAAAGTAAGCTTAGCCAAGTATCTTTCTGTCACCCTAAGCCTCTGTCAAGCTAAGCTCTTTCTAGTGGTCAGTAAATAGCATAAGGTTTGCACAGTCCATTTGCTCCAGCTCAATTTGGTGACATTAGAATATTCCAAGGTTCCAAGAGGCAATGAGCACAGAAGATGAGCTTGTGCAATATCTGCTTCCTAGGAACAAACAAGGTCAGACATCTGTCTGCACCAGGCGTATCATTTTAAGACACAGTTCATCCTTTCCATTCTATATGTTCTCTGATTGTCCTTGCCCACAGAAATCTCTCCTTCTGAACCTCAGGAATGTTTAATTGAATGGGATAGACTTAATAGGAAGCAAGCAAAAACCCATTTTATTTTTTCTCACCCTTTCCCATAAGTTTGATTAGCACAGTCATTCCTTCAAATTGATAAAAATTTGGGAAGATGCCATTTGCTATGGCCACTTTTAGGTATGAAAATATCTAGTGGAAATTAATAATAGAACAGAGTCGGTCCAGTACAATCTTATAATAACACAACTTTAACAGAGGACAATATAGCAACCAAACTCCTACTTAATTAAACCTTCAACTGTCCCCCATCTGGCACCGGCCTCAGGCTTGGAAGCCAGCAATGCTCCTCCCTGACTCTCTTCTCTGCTCCACCTTGTCTTTCACTCACTAGCTGCTTAGGCTAAAAAATGTTAGCTAAAAGTATCAGAACCACTTGAACATGCTTGTTGTGTTTCACACATTTTCTCCATATTTCTCATAAACAAGCCTGCTCATAAAGTAACTCAGGTGATTGCTTACAGGTATATTTCACAGCAAACTCATCCTAGTGAGCCTGTTCCAGTGATGCAGCTAAATCTGGATTCAAAAGCTTTAATGGGATTATACTAGGATTCTTTGACTAAACACCTGCCATAAATTTTTTCATAAACAAATGTCACAGACCTTTAAGACTAAACCAGAGGACTTCCGGGAAGATGGCGGCATGAGCAGGGCGGCAGAAATCTCCTCCCAACACTATATTTATCTACGAAAACACAGCAAATACATCTATTCCTAAAAGAGAGACGAGAATACACAGGAAAGCGCACAGCGTGCAGCTACACCCGAGAGGACTCGGCACCCCAAGAGGCGGGTAAGATACGGAGCCGCGACCCGGCGGGACCCGAGCACTTCCCCACCCCAGCGCACCGGCGGGAGGAGAGGATTCAGAGCCGGGAGGGAGTGGAAGCACCCCCCGCGAAGTAGCCAGCCCCGGTGATCTGTGCGGGGAGCGCTGACCCACATCGCGCAGTGCAGCTGAGATTGGAGAGACAGAGGGGCAGGATCTGTGCAGGGAAAGCGCCAGGGTGCTTGCAGCCGGCTCCGGGAAGGAAAAAAAAAAGTGCGCGCTTTCCTCAGCGGTCTTAAAGAGACAGGAGCCCAGCGGAGGAGCCGGATCGCCCCAGCACACTCAGCCCAGCAGGCTGGGAGTCCTGGGGAGTTTCAGATGCCTTAGCTGGCGACTGAGGAAGCGTAGCCATACTTACACTTCTCACTGAGATCAACAGCCTCCTATTCGTTCCCACCCCTGCCAGAGCGATAAAGGTTACTGCAGAGCAGCGCAGCCATGGCTGCGGAATAGTGGGGCAATAGCGCCACCTACAGCATTCCCGCAGAATCCACGTCCGGTGGGCTTTTTTTTGTTTTTTTTATTTTGTTTTGTTTTTTGTTTTGTTTTGGTATTTTCTTTTCTTTCATTTTTTCCTTTTTTTTCTTTCTTTCTTCTTTTTTTTCTATTTTTTCTCTTTTATTTTCTCTTTTTAAAATCTTAAAGAGCCCAGCTGACATACGTGGCAACTACCAGTGACCATTTCTATAGCCATGAAAAGACAGAGGAATATGGTTCAGACCAAAATCAACCAGACAACCCCAGAGAGGGAGTCTGAAGGGATGGAAATGCACAGTCTTCCTGAAAAAGAATTCAGAATAAAAGTCATAACCATGCTGATGGACCTACAGAGAAATGTGCAACAGCTGAGGGAGGAAGTGAGGGAAGTGAGGAAAGACAATGCAGAAATCAGACAAGCGATCGAAGGGCTTAACAGCAGAATGGATGAGATGCAAGAGACTGTTAATGGAACAGAAATCAGAGAACAGGAATACAGAGCAGCTGAGGCAGAGAGAGATAAAAGGATTTCTAGGAATGAAAGAATATTAAGAGAACTGTGTGACCAATCCAAACGGAACAATATACGCATTATAGGAGTACCAGAGGAAGAAGAGAGAGAAAAAGGGATAGAAAGTGTCTTTGAAGAAATAATTGCTGAAAACTTTCCCTCGCTGTGGAAGGAAATGGTCTCACAGTCCACCAAACCCAACAGAACTCCCAACACAAGGGACCCAAGGAAGACAACACCAAGACACATAATAATTAAGATGGCAAAGATCAAAGATAAAGACAGGGTATTAAAGGCAGCTAGAGAGAGAAAAAAGATCACCTACAAAGGAAAACCCATCAGACTATCATCAGACTTCTCAACAGAAACCTTACAGGCCAGAAGAGAATGGCATGATATATTTAACGTTATGAAACAGAAGGGCCTCGAACCAAGAATATTGTATCCAGCACGATTATCATTTAAATATGATGGAGGGATTAAACAATTTCCAGACAAACGAAAGTTGAGAGAGTTTGCCTCTCATAAACCACCACTACAGGATATCTTAAATGGACTGCTCTAGATGGAAGCACACCTAAGGCTAAAAAGATGTCACCAGAGAAAATAAAATCATAGCAAAGAAAGCAGACCATCGAAATACTAACTAAAGGCAAAGAATAAAACACCTATATATAAAGAATGGAGGAGGAGGAATAAGAAGGGAGAGAAATAAAGAAACATCAGACAGTGTTTACCATAACTTAACAAGAAAGTTAAGTTAGATTGTTAGATAGTGAAGAAGCAACCCTTCAACCCTTGGTAACCACGAATCTAAAGCCAGCAATGGCAATAAGTACATATCTATCAATAATCACCCTAAATGTAAATGGACTGAATGCACCAATCAAAAGACACAGAGTAACAGAATGGATAAAAAAGCAAGACCCATCTATATGCTGCCTACAAGAAACTCACCTCAAATGCCAAAGATATACACAGACTAAAAGTGAAGGGATGGAAAAAGATATTTCATGCAAACAACAAAGAGAAAAAAGCAGGTGTTGCAGTACTTGTATCAGACAAAATAGACTTCAAAACGAAGAAAGTAGCAAGAGATAAGGAAGTACATTACATAATGATAAAGGGGTCAGTCCAACAAGAAGATATAACCATTATAAATATATATACACCCAACACAGGAGCGCCAGCATATGTGAGATGAATACTAACAGAATTAAAGGAGGAAATAGACAGCAATGCATTCATCTTAGGAGACTTCAACACACCACTCACTCCAGAGGACAGATTAACCAGACAGAAAATAAGTAAAGACACAGAGGCACTGAACAACACACTAGAACAGATGGACCTAACAAACATCTACAGAACTCTACACCCAAAAGCACAGGATACACATTCTTCTCAAGGGCACATGGAACATTTTCCAGAATAGACCACATACTAGGCCACAAAAAGAACCTCAGTAATTTCAAAAATATTGAAATCCTACCAACCCATTTCTCAGATCACCAAGGTATAAAATTAGAAATAAATTTTAGAAAGAAATCAAAAAGGCTCACAAATACATGGAGACTTAACAACACTCTCCTAATTAATCAATGGGTTAACGACCAAATCAAAACAGAAATCAAAGAATATATGGAGACTAATGACAACAACAACACAAAGCCACAACTTCTGTGGGACGCAGCAAAGGCAGTTCTAAGAGGAAAGTATATTGCAATCCAGGCCTATTTAAAGAAGGAAGAACATTCCCAAATGAATAGTCTAAAGATACAATTACTGAAATTGGAAAAAGAAGAACAAATGAGGCCCAAAGTCACCAGAAGGAGGGACATAATAAAGATTAGAGAAGAAATAAATAAAATTGAGAAGAATAAAACAATAGAAAAAATCAATAAAACCAAGAGCTGCTTCTTTGAAAAGATAAACAAAATAGATAAACCCCTAGCCAGACTCATTAAGAGAAAAAGAAAATCTACACACATTAACACAATCAGAAATAGAAAGGAAAAATCATGACGGACACCACAGAAATACAAAGAATCATAAGAGAATATTATGAGAATCTATATGCTAACAAGCTGGAAAACCTAGAAGAAATGGACAACTTCTTAGAAAAATACAACCTTCCAAGACTGACCAAGCAAGAAACAGAAAAACTAAACAGACCAATCACCAGCGACGAAATCGAATTGGTAATCAAAAAACTACCCAAGAACAAAACCCCAGGCCTGATGGATTCACCTCTGAATTCTACCAGACATATAGAGAAGAAATAACACCCATTCTCCTTAAAGTTTTCCAAAAAATAGAAGAGGAGGGAATACTTCCAAACTCATTCTATGAAGCCAGCATCACTCTAATACCAAAACCTGGCAAAGACTTCACCAAAAAAGAAAACTACAGACCAATATCTCTGATGAACGTGGATGCAAAAATACTCAACAAAATATTAGCAAACCGAATTCAAAAATACATCAAGAGGATCATACACCATGATCAAGTGGGATTCATCCCAGGGATGCAAGAATGGTACAACATTCGAAAATCCATCAACATCATCCACCACATCAACAAAAAGAAGAACAAAAACCACATCATCATCTCCATAGATGCTGAAAAAGCATTTGACAAAATTCAGCATCCATTCCTGATTAAAACTCTCAACAAAATGGGTATAGACGGCAAGTACCTCAACATCATAAAAGCTATATATGACAAGCCCACAGCTAACATCATACTTAACGGCAAGAAGCTGAAAGCTTTTCATCTAAGATCGGGAACAAGACAGGGATGCCCACTCTCTCCACTGTTATTCAACATAGTACTGGAGGTCCTAGCC